>JAJAGP010000608.1:0-66511 GCA_025084515.1 Ancistrus triradiatus
AGTCTCTGTGGAGCCACTAGAAGCAGCGAAGAGCTGGGTCAGTCTGGCATTGTTAAGGTGCTGTTGTAACTGACTGGACCCACAATGCACCGGAGGGGGAATGAGTGTTTGAACAGTTTAATGACATGATGGGGGAAGATACACAGAGAAGCAGGTACAATCAACGTAGAATTCAGGTTCAGGTAACTCTAAGGACAAAGTTCCAAACAGATCAGAAGGTGACTCTAGCAGCGATTAGCAGGGATCAGGTACAAAAGATTATAGTAGCTTCAGGGTTCCAGGTCACTGGAGTGAACAGGCTTAAGTTGGGGGACATGGAAGGCAGGGTGGATCCTCATGCTTTTTGGAAGTTTGAGCCTGACAGTTGTTGGGTTGATGATTTTGTACTTGACCTTCCTCTCTGGGCATGACAAGTTGTACAGTCTGCTAGAGGGAGGTGGGGCACCCAGAAACAGGTTGATGGAGCAATAATTGGTTGGTTTGGAGGCAGAAACTGGGACTAGTCATCATTAAAATCTCACAAAGGTCCTGGTGTTCAAGGGGAACATTTGAGAGGTCTAGGGACTCAGAGCTGGAGTAACATAACCACGTCTGCTAAACGCTGTAAATGTAAAAACATAACCACGTACTGGTGGCACAGCAGATCCTAGGTAGGTTAAGGGTCTTGCTCAAGAACCCAAGTACCTTAACCACTAGACCACCACAGTCCTAATAATACATTTATTACATCTCCTTTGCTCATATGTCTTTGTCCTGTCCTGTTTGTGAATCAGACTGTTATTGGTTCGGGTTTCAACAAATTATTGATCTCACCGTCCAATAACAAATACAGGATCAACCTCATTCTGGAATAGAGATGTCCAACGTGTGTTACCAGAAGAATCACTGCTGGCAAGGTCTGGGGCAGAAAGAAGAGCTTTCTATATAGGACTGAATTCGATCAGTGATGAGCAGCAGGAGGTGTGAATGGTGGAGCTGCAGACCAGAGTAGGAGCAAGCCACAGATCACCTGTATGAGAAGCCGTTCAGGCCATTATTCAAACTTACCTCACAGTCACACTATAGCTAATTAATGCTACATTGCATGACTTTCAAAAGAAAGTTACATCTTTGTAAAAAAGCTGTTTTCCTTGTGGGGACCAGCAAGGTGTTATCCATGTAAAAAATGTCAGGGCTTTCTATCGTTGTCGGGACATTTGGTCCCCACAATGTAATACATACATGGTATACACACACACAGATCACAGAAGGGAGGAGAACATTTCAGAAACATGGGGAAGAAAACCAGAGAAGGTTCAACAGATCCTAACAGGCATATCTAGCACAGCCATGACAGTGAAAGTCAGCTTATACATAGCACTCTATTTCAGTCCACTCTGAAAGCTGCTGTGATGAAGGCAAACAGACAGCTCCTCGGGGCAGAGTGAGTCTACTTATCATTTTGGTAATGTTTATTTACTGGAGGATAGTACCCTGGATCATGTCTCTAAAGTGTTGAACATGTCTGGCAGTTGACGTCATAGCTCCTGCCAGTATAAAGGACAATACATATCTCTCATCTTCCTGCAACATCTCATGTCTGCATTATCTTCTTAAATGATCTCAGCATGCACGCAGCTTGAGCTCTAACGTTCAGGGCAGGAAATGGGACAGGCCACATTCACAGGTCATTGTTTGATTGAAACAATGATTCTGTATTGTTCACTATACAAAGCAGTGCACAATACAGGTAGTGTTGCTTTGGTGACCATACTAAAATATGACAGAGCAAGAAAGAGAGTCTGTCCTATCTAGAATTGCATTTCTGATGATGCTGATTTCTCAGTTGAGAGAGAATTTTAGTGAGTCACTGTAAACCCAGGTTCAGCAACCCACTCGAAGCATTCCCCTAATTCCAACAGCTACAGATGGTTTTCATTTAGAGTTGGCAAATAGACCCATCAAATTTTGGAATTTAGCACAAAAAAAAACGCAACCTTTTGCACTGTAAGTCGTGAAACCTTTGCAAACTTCCCCTATAGACATAAACCTCCTCACAACTGAATAAGAATCTTGTGATCTTTACCATCAATTTCAGTCCTGAATTTGCTGCATGACTATCTGCAACAATCATCTGCCCACTCTGTAGACCTTTCATTTATAATACATGTGGTGGTACGTGCAACACGATTCAAGCAATTATGTAGGCTTAAGTTCATTTTAGGAATTTCCATTAAGTCAGCATTTAACCAAAGATCCACATTTAGGCCATCAGTGGGAGAGAGCCACTGTGACTACGTTACCACACCACTGTAGTGTTTATGTGATCCAGTGATATAACACAATATGGCTCCAGAGTTCTTTGCGTTACATTTGCTTTTTTTAAATCTTTTATTCAAAGCGAATTGCAGTTCAGACAGGATGCAGTTCTGCCTCCAATAGTGGCAGCTTGGTAGTGCTGAGATTGAAATCTTAGCTTTCCAGTCAATAGTCCAGTAACTTAACTCCCTACAATACCAAAACTATAAGTGTACATGGCTATTTCACATGAAAGATAAGAATATACAAGAAAAAGAACATTGTAGTTCATTAGGATAGAATAAAGGACAGATCATTAGTTCAGTAGACGTTGTGAGAGCAAAATGTCCTCAAAGTTACTGGCTTTTGTATAAGTTCATTTCATTTGTTTTTGTATGACTTTGTTTATTCTTTGTCTATCCACTGTCCTCAAAGAGCATTAATAGAAACTTAGCCTTCTTTACGGACCATTGTCAAACACTTCCTGACGCAACACAGCACCAACTTTTTTGTCACAGAATCACCCACATACAACACACTTGTTTGAGTTTAGTTTTCTGTTACTAGTCCCTTAAGCGCAGTATAATTAAGGGGTAGGGTATGACTGGAATAACTCAGTCTTTCTCCCTCCAGTCTCCAATAGAGTCAATAGTCCCAGTCCTCCTCATACTCACAGAAGACTGTAGACACACACAAACACACCACATCTAATCCCAAACCGATATTTACTCTTTCATACACAAAAGCCACCTTGACCCTCACCAACAGATGGAAACTGAGACACAAAAGAATCCATCATCTTGCAGTGATGTTGCTCAATATGGAAAGGAATGCATTATGGTTTTTCCATAAACCTGTGTGAGTGTTGAGAGATCAGAGGGCAAACAAAAGCTGGTAATCTCATGTCCGTTCAGTTCGCTGCCTGGCTTGTTCTGGGTTTTAAATACAGAAAAGGGAATAGAAGATATTTTTGTATCTATTCTCAAAGTGTTCATAATACATCAAGAACAATAGCTGTAAGACTGCCAAACATCCCCGACAGCAACACACCCAGCTGGGGTATTGCCATCTATATGCTACTTTTGTATTTCAAAAAACCACTTATTCAGGGATGGGTGGGGAAATTCAAGAGAAGTGCTACAAACTTGGATGCACAATGAGGTGTTTTCGACAACCACTTTCCAATTCAGGAAGCATATACAATTAATAATTTTACAGACCACAGGCAAATCCTAGAAAGGTACAGGTATGAGTGCAGTTAGAAGTATTTTAGACATTTTCATAAAAAGAAGAGAAAAGTTTATGTTTTAGACATGTTTCAGTCTTAAACTGCTTACTTTCTTTAAATATGATCTCTCTTTAAATTGCATCTATCTTATGTGTATTTAAACTATTACTATAAGTTTATTAATCATGTAAATTAGTTTAATTTTTACATATAATATCTTGGTTGTCCAAGGAGGTTGGGTCCCTTTTTGGATAGGTCTTCGTCATCCCAAGCTTCTCCCTTACAACATTTAGGGAGTTTTTCTTGCCACTGCTGCCCTAGCCTTGCTCACTTAGACCTATAGGACTTGATATTTGTAAAGCTGCTTTCAGTCATTGCTCCATTGTAAGAAGCGTTACATACAATGGAAAGTCTTCAAACCCTTTCACTTTTTTCACATTTTATGTTTTCTCCCATCATTCTGAACTCATGATCCCACTTTTTTTTTTTTCAAATTTATTGAAAAGGAAAAACTAAAATATTGCATTGACATAAGTATTCAGACCCTTTACAGTACTTAGTTGAAGCACCTTTGGCAAGTGATTACAGCCTCCAGTCTTCTTGGGTATGATGCCATAAGGTTTGCACACCTGGATTTGGGGATTTTCTGCCATTCTATTCTGCAGATCCTATCAAGATCTGTCAGGTTGGATGGGGACCATCAGTGGACAATCAATTTATTGTCACTCAGCAGATGTTCGATTGGGTTCAAGTCATAGCTCTGGCTGGGCCACTCATGAACATTCACAGAGTTGTCCCTAAACCATTCCTGTGTTGTCTTGGCTGGGAGCTTAGGGTCATTGTCATGTTGAAAGGTGAACCTTCTGCTCTGTCTGAGGTCCCGAGCGGTCTGGATCAGGTTTTCATTAAGAATATCTCTGTTCATTTCTCCATTCAGCTTTCCCTCAACCCTGACCAATATCCCTTTCCCAGTCACTGAAAAACAGCCCGATGCTGCCCCCACCATGCTTCACTGCAGGGATGGTATTTAGCCAGTGATGAGCATTGCCTGGTTTCCTCCAGACATGATGCTTAGGATTGAGGCCAAAAAATTCAATCTTGGTTTTGTTTCTCACAGTCTGAGAGTCCTTTATTTGCTTTTTTGAAATCTCTAGGCAGGTTTTTATGTGTCTTTTGCTGAGGAGAGGCTTCTGTCTGGCCACTCAGCCATAAAGCCCTGATTGGTGGAGTGCTGCAATGATGGTTGACCTTCTGGATCTTTCTCCCATCTGCACACAGGAGTTTTGGAGCTCAGCTAGAGTGACCCTTGGGTTCTTGGTCACTTCTCTTACCAAGGCCATTTTCCCCTGATTTCTAAGTTTGGTGGGGCAGCCAGCTATAGGAAGAGTCCTGATTTTTCCAAACTTCTTCCATTTAAGAATTGTGGAGGTCACTGTGTGCTCTTGGGAACTTTCAGTGCAGGAGGTTTTTTTGTAGCCGTCTTCAGATTTGTGCCTCCACACAATCCTGCCTCTGAGCTCTACAGGCAGTTCTTTCCTCCTCATGGCTTGGTTTTTGCTCTGATATGCATTGTTACCTGTGAGACCTTATATTGACAGATGTGTGTCTTTCAAAATCATGTCCAACCAACTGAATTTACCACAGAGGGTTCAGGCCCAAGGAGGCAACCGGCTTGACCTGAGAAACATGAAAGTTAGTGTGAATGAGCATATGATGAGGTAACGATCGGGCTCGGTCCCCTGTGCCTCCTTGACTGTTCACTGGACCTCCCAGGTAAGTCGGCCCACCAGACAGTCAGCAGGAAAGATGGTGTCAGTGGGGTCAAAGAGGTTGACAACACAGAACTGACAAGACAGGGCATCTGGCTTGACATTCCTGGAGCCGGGTCGATAAGTCAGTGTGAAGTCAAAACGTGAGAAGAAAAGGGCCCACCTGACTTGGCGAGAGTTAAGTCTCTTGGCCGTTTGAATGTAGGCCAAATTCTTGATCAGTCCGTACATGAAATGGCAATTCCAAACCCTCCAGCCAATGCCTCCATTTTTCCAGGGCCAATTTGATAGCCAGCAACTCTCGGTTGCTGACATCGTAGTTGGCCAGGCAGGGGTGAGGCGTCGTAAAAAGAAGGCGCAGGGGTGAAGCTTACTATCCGGGCCCACATGTTGAGACAGGATGGTGCCCACACCCGAGTCTGAGGCATCGACCTCCACAATGAACTGTTTGCTAGGGTCAGGTTGAATGAGGACAGGAGCTGAGGTAAACAGACAATTGAGTCAAAAGAAGGCCCTTTCAGCCTCCGAAATTCATTTTCGTGGAGGTCAATTGGGTTAGGGGTGCTGCCACCTTGCTGTAGTCTCTGATAAAACGCTGTTAGAAGTTAACGAAGCCCAAGAAGCGTTGGAGCTCCTTCCGACACGGGGGAACGGGCCACTGTGCGACTGCCCGGATCTTGAGTCGTATGGGCCATTTTTGATGCACCCCCTCTGGATAATGAAGCCAAGGAAAGCGATGGTACTGGTGTGGAACTCGCATTTCTCAACTTTAACAAAAAGCTTGATCTCCAACAAGCGAGAGTACTGGCCTGACATGACTGATGTGTTCCTCTTCCGAGGAAGACAAGATTAGGATGTTGTCTAGGTAGACGAATACAAAGCGGTTGAGGTAACCTTTAAGGAAGTCGTTAACTAAGGCTGGAATACTGAATGGGCATTAGTGAGGCCAAAGGGCATGACCCTATATTCTAAGTAGCCCAGTGGGGTGTGAAAAGCTGTCTTCCACTCGTCTCCTTGCTTAATGCGCACTAGGTGGTAGACATTAGGCAAATCCAGCTTAGAGAAGATGCTGGCCCCTTGCAGAAGCTTAAAAGCAGAATAGGTATTTATTGAGCTTGGTTATGGCATTCAGGCTTTGGAAATAAATTCATGGTTTTTCTGTACCATCCTTCTTGGATACAAAAAAGAAGCCAGCTCCTAGCGGGGAAGAGGAAGGTCTGATAAGGCCAGTGGCCAGGCATTCGGCAGTGTATTCTTCCATAGATTCCCTTTCACTACGGGACAGATTATAGAGATGGCTAGTTGGCAAAAGTGTCAAGAGGTGGACCAGAGGTGTCTTGGGAGCAGGGATGATAGCAAAGGTGACAACCTCATGGTGGTTCCCAGACAGGATCAAAGGAATCGGGAGAGTCTGGTGGTATATATAGTATGTGATATATAGTCCCACTTTTATAGCAAAGGTGTCAGACTTTACAAGTATCACTTAAAAAGTGATATGTTACTTTTTATATGACCATCATGTGGATCATGGTAGAAAAAAATGTCAAAAATGCAATAGTTTAATAAGAGTACCTCTTATTGCCAATCTATTTATTTATGCAAGTTAGTTATTATGCTATTTACTGTATTTATTTTGACCCACTGCTCGAATATTAAAGCAAAATTGGTTATAAACTGCTTTAAAGCTCTTAAATTTGGCCGTCTTGTAAAAGGTTTGGCTAAAAATACTGAAAAGTGACTAAAATACATACAAGCAGTCAATGCAAGCAGTCTGAAGAAACTGCATTCACTACTTTATAAGTGATGGGGGTAACGCGGTACAAAGTAATGCATTAAAGTAATCAAATGTACATTTTTCCGTTTAACCTTTAAGTACTGTAATGCACTGAAGTTCAAACTATTGTAATCATATTACAATTACTCATCAATTAAAACATTTCTTGCATTATTTATAAATTTCTGAGCAAAAACATTTGAAGAAGCGACAAAGTTTCAACATTTAAAGATTCAAATAATTTAAAACAATTATTTGAAAAATATCTAAAGGTCCCAAAATCATACACCTTAGTGACACCTGGTGGCCAGATTTGTGTAACTGCCTTGGAAAAACTAAAATTCATACAAGTAAAGTACAGTGGCACCTTGGTTCTCGACCACCTCGAGATGCGCGAATCGTTTCAGCCAAAACTCAATTCACGATTCATGATTCATAGTTCAATACAGTGATTCAGATTCACAATATCCCTTGCTCACTGAAGATCTCTAAAAGTGCCCGTAGTGTGTGAATGTGTGCCCTACAGTGGATTGGTGCGCTGTCTATGCGCCCTGTCAAGGCAGTTCGTGCCTTGCGGCTAGACACCGGCATTGCCGTGACCCTGACCAAGGATTAAGCGAATAAGAAAATGAATGAATAAATGAATGACTGTTCTTTTTGACTTAAATAATGCACTTAAAGGTCTATCGGCTGTTATCCTTATACTTTCTAGTTGGTACAGATTAATATAGGTTTTAGGGAGTAACTTAAAAGTAATGCAATGAGTAATAATATTACTTTTTCTAACTAATCCTCATTGAATTAATGAGATTAAGTACATTAAGACATTACTTACTTTTGTGAGTAAATTCCAACACTGCTAATGTGTAGTATAGTACTACTGTAAGAACAGTTACAAGAGCATATTGCATATTTTTACAGGAAATTGTACTTTATATGAAAAGTGTATCCATTATGATAATAACGTCCCAGCAGGAGCATAAAACCCATTCATTTGAAGTTCATAATCATAAGATGCATTATAAAGGTAACCTAGTACACCTGTCCTGGATGATAATGATCATACTACTAATCATCACATTTGAAGTGATCATTCTTAAGATTAGACATTTTAGATTTTATGTTGTATCAAAACCAAGACATATTATAGTGTGGAGTAGTCGTATAGACCTAATAGCCAGTATATGCTAACTGCTGGAGGAAATGCCCCTGCTGCTGGCTTTCAAAATGCTGACGGAGTAAGAGGAGGTGCACAAAATCCACGCACACGCGCGCGCGTGCGCGTGCAGCAGGCAAACAGAACTCTGCGTTTAAAACCTAATGGCGCCAACGCAGGGCACTGACTCGCCTTAAATGATATAATGTGCCATACTGGATATTGTTATCGATTCCACAGAAGTGAATCATTTGTTTTTTTTCGTTGGTTAGCGTGTTGGTTAGGTTAAAAGGAATCAGGAGTACTTTTGAAGTTACAGACAGTCGGTCGCACTCTCGGCTCTCCCCAGAAGGGTTGCGCGCATGGAGCGCGCGTTCAGGAGCATAATGGATTCGAAGTGCAGGCGTTTACGCTCCTCGCGAATCCCCCGCGACTTTTAGTCACGTACTCATTCACAGCAGCTGGATTTCTCTGATTTCGCCTTGAGAAGCCGTGCAAATGCTTGAATGGATGGCTTCTGTTTTTGTCCTCATTTTGGCGGCTACGGTCTGGCCGGTCCTCAGATATTTGGGAGCGTTAAGGGTGGCTGAAGCGGCTCCAGGCAGTAGGAGCGCGCCGGACTGTGGGGTTGGGACGCAGCCGCAAACGCAAACGCACGAACAGGCAGGTGAATCATCGGCAGCTACTGTCGCGTTTATCTGCAAACCTTCCGCACTCGCCAACTATCTGCTCAAACACTGCGCCAGCTTTCGCAAATCCGTGCAGATCCCGGCGTGGCACTGGCGGGCCAGTCCGTGTTTGCAGACCCTTTTGGGCGTTCTGTGGCCGCACGATTGCGCCGTGCATTTCATCCGAGATTATTTACAGCTGAGTGACGACGGCCTGGTAGCTCTAGACTGGGCTGTTGTTGGTCCTAAAAGGAGAAGGACTTCCAGCAATTCCAGCAGCCCCATCCTCATAATCATCCCAAACTCTTTCGGAAAGCTCACCAGGAATGTCCTGAAGGTAATGATAGATTAAAGTGCATAATTATTGCTGATCTCATTCAGTTTGTGTATCAAGTTTAATATATATTATTATCATATATATTATTAATCCACAAAAGATGTGCATGAGGCTTTATTAAGTATACTTGTGCATGGAGCTGCTGCGGCATGTTTGTTTATTTTTTGTTTTTGTTATCAGCTTGTTGTTATCTTATGTTTTGGTGTTGTTTTAGTCACTGGATGACACCAGGCATCGTTAATTCACGTATGTGCCATAATCTTCAATGTGTAACAGTTATTACAACTTTGTAGAAGATAGTCAGAAGAGGAGCGTGTAATCAGGATTTAACCATGATAAAGAGCACAGGCAGGATGTCATCAAGATAAAGACTACATGAGCTTGCCAAAGGGCAGAGACATGATTTAACCATGATAATATATTCCTCTCATTCACAATGTATACATGAATATGGACTTTGTAACAGCAGTGACTAAGATGTCAGTATTTTTTACTTATACAAAGTTGCATTTTGTTGCCATGACCTGTTTTAGCTCTATGAAGTAGATCACTGCTGCGACAGAGCCTGAAGTTGATCTTGCTTCAGCAATGGGCCACACAGTCACTGATGTTTAGTCTCAGTCTCTCTTATAAAGTTAGCTTCACAGATATGCTTTGGATGTTAGCATGGGAAAAGGCTATAGTTTGTTCAGTGTTCTTTCAGTTGCAGACATTTGATGCCATCAAAAGTGTAATGATGGTACATCCTGTATATTGTACACTGCCTGGCCAAAAAAAGGTCACACACAAATAATTCGTTGGGCCGCCTTTAACTTTGATTATGGCACGCATTCGCTGTGGCATTGTTTCCACAACCTTCTGCAATGTCACAACATTTATTTCTGCCCAGAGATGCATTAATTTTTCCCCATGATCTTGTATTGATGATAGGAGATTTGGTCCACTGCACATAGTCTTCTCCAGCACATCCCAAAGATTCTCAAATGGGGTTCAGGTCTGGACTCTGGTGGCCAATGCATGTATGGAAATGATGTCTCATGCTCCCTGAACCACTCTTTCAGAATTTGACCCTTCTGAAACAGATTAACGACCACAGGATGTGTCTTTCGACATGGTTGTTTAACAAAGGAGAAGCTACTCACTGCACTAGTTAGGGTTAAATAACTTGTCACCAGCTGAAACATAATCACCAATGCAGTAATTATGTGATGGGAGGCTCTTTTTTAAAAACTATTTGCTTAGTTAAATCCAGGTGGTGACCTTTTTTTGGCCAGGCAGTGTACATGGGATATCACTGCTGTTCCAATGGTGTCAGGGCAGTGAAGCTTCTCCCATCAGGTGTTCCTTTGCTGAACTGCAGAGCTTTTTTCCTAATAAGCACTGAATTATTAAATAATCAGTGCTTGTATAATTCCTCTATATGATTTTTATAAAATACCTGCAGTCTTATGTTTCTTAAGCTAGATGTATTCGTGTTGTCGTGAATGCGGAAAGAGTAAGCTTATAGTACTCCAATGACCCAAAGCCTGGATAGTTTTACAATACATGTTCATACGTAAACCTTTTTTGAATCAAATCTGCAATGATACATAAAATGTATATTGGCTATATTATATAAATGTTTTATTTGCTTGGCTGATATGAGGTGTGCCTTTGACAATTGGACAGGATAATTACTTAATGCTATTAAGAAAAAATTTGTCATGGGACCTACTCTGTACCTCTCCCATATTAGGTTTTCTGTCCTCATTTCCTTTACAGAAATGTGGGTAAAACTGTTTTATATGTAGCTTTGACATTTATAGCACTTATGAAATGTTCAGTGAAGGACGACTCCAGCTTCAGTTTCCCTTGTTTGATGCCAAGAATAAAAGCAGTAAATCCTAATGTAATGTCATGATTTATTGTATGCACTTTACTTGGATCATGAAACTCTCTTTGCTTTCCCAAATGAACGGCCTGTTTGAGTTGGACAGACATTGGTGAAACAGTTAGCTAGCAACCAAAGACTGTTTCAGGTGCTCCAAATACTGTAGATACAGCAAACTGGCTGATACAGGCATGTAGTTAAAAAGGTGGGGTTTTTTTTTGTTTTTTTGTTTTTTAATGCTGACACATTTACACATCTGAATCGATAGTCCATAAGTCTGAGTGCTTTATTGAGTTAAACTCTGGTCTCGTGTTTAGTGGTGGAGTGAGGGTAGATTGTCCTGGTGTTTTATCAGCTTTGTTCGTCTCCCTTGCTTATGACTTTTGGTGTATGCATCAGTGAATCTGTATTAACAAGTGCTTACAACCCATTAAAGAACAGAAAACATTAGCTGCAAGCTCCATTTTGGTGTATGAATATTGCTGCTGGTGTGTCCAAGTCTGCTTATGTACATGTGTATGCTACATATGGATTTTAATCTAATCTCGATCTATTCGTGTGTGTAAAAATACATCAGGCAAAGCTATTTGTAACTTCAGCTAAATTAAGCATATAATGTATAGATTCAAAGATTATTGCCTTGATCACACATGGATACCGCAAACCCATGGAAAACATTAGTCAGTGGTTTTACTTGTTACTGTATTGCTTCAGTGTTTGAATTATAAATGGGAGCAGGACTGACAAAACATTCTCTCAGGTCTGCCTCACTCTTGGACCATTTGTCATTATAGGTTGCAGTGATGCATTCACATTATATGGCTAGATATTTTAAACTTGATTTGTCGAATGTGCTGGATCGATATTAGAAACGTGTTTCTTTAATAAGATATAATGGTCAGATGCAGTAACACAGTCACCTCATTAGAGGAATGGAAAGGTTGGTTTGGTTTGTCTGACTGTTATTGTCGCAGGGAGTAGATCAGCTGTTGTATCTTGTGTAATGAATTTGTGCCTTGTCTTGTAATGAGGTAAACAGGTGATCCAGCTCAGACCGGTATAGCCCTTACTCTGACCTTTCGACTGAATGCTTGTTTACGTAGCCTCGTCCAATGTGAGGAATTTGGAGGAATCAGCAGAGCTTTTTTCAGCCTCATTGACAGAATTCCCTATGGGCCTGATATTTTTTTAAGGAAAATGAACTTAGCAAGATTGACTGCTATTTCACAGCCTGCTGCTTTGCTTCTTACAAACAGATCTGGGTCACTGATATGAGTGAAAATTAAATGGGGCATTTACTACACGGATGTACACTATACTTCTGGTGGAGTATATTTTGTTTGGCAACCTATGATTGTCACATATGGAAGGGACTCGTTAAACATTTATGTTTATGTCATTGTTCCATTTTGACTCTTTTCCATAGCTGTGCGAGGCAGCTTTGAGTCATGGCTACCTCCCTGTGGTGTTTAACCGACGCAGTCAGAACGGCACACCACTAAGCACTGTCAAGCTGCAGGAGTTCGGTGACCCATCTGATCTGCGTGAGGCTGTGCGTTACATCCGTTACCGGCAGCCGGCAGGACGCCTCTATGCTGTGAGTGAGAGCACTGGGTCAGGCCTGCTCCTGTCATACCTAGGTGAGTGTGGCTCCTCCAGCTACGTGACCGCTGCCGCCTGCCTGTCGCCCATCTTCCGCTGCCAGAATTGGTTTGAGAGCGGCCCTGCATGGCCCTTCCACTGGGCATTAATGCTGTACCAGAAGATCAACCTGAGCAGGTATACAAGGAAACACTGCATGCAAAGATGCATTTGTGTACTCTAGGGTTATTGAAACCAACTCTGAACCAGTTCCAAAATTTCAAGAACCATGTACCCATTAAAAAAAAAGAATTTTGATTTGATCCAGTTATCAGTTCCTAGTAACTCATTTTATACTTCAAATACACGGCCTTGAAAAGCACATCTGTAAGCCGGCACCTATCTGCCAGGACCATTGTGTCATGTAATAACGTACATCATCACCTAGCTTTGTTTTGATACGCTCCAGTAGTGCATTAGCGGAAGATGGATGCTCAAAAGCACTCAAAAGTTTGGCTCCACTTTGAGAGAAAAGAAAAGGCTAAATAAGTGTGGAAATCTGTTGTAAAGGAGGTTGCACCTCCAACATGGCAAAACATCTAAAGCACCAGCATGATATTGAGCTTCAGCAGTTTACCATAGTCTGCTGGCTCAGATGCTGCATTAGCCTGAAGAGTCTAAAATGCTTAACATGAACAAAGCTTAACAAGGTTTGATGTCCTAAAACACTGACTTAGGAAAACCAAACTTCTCTCAGTTACTACTGAACATAGTACTCTCTCCAGCGGATATGATGAACCTGTTATCCAAATGGAAAGAAATCATGTTTGTTAACTTTTTTGCCTCGTATTTAAAACTGTTATAAGTGAGATGCTTAAAGTGAAAGTTATTACTTTTTCTTTGGACCAAATTCTTTGGATTACTTGCGAGCAGTAGTAATTGAGAGAAATTTGGTGTTCCTAGGTCGTTTTGTGATCTGTCTTGACTGGGTAAACATGCTGCTTTGTTGCTGTTTCTTGTCCTGTCAAAAATAACCCTGCTGTCTGTTATATGTAGATCTCTAAAAAGCTGTTAAACCCTATCAATTAAGCTTTGAATGCCCAGTATTTAAAATGCAGAGACAATGATATTACTCGACTAAGAATATAAAGAACTTGCTTAACCATACTTTTCTGGGAAATATTATACATTTTCTACATCATAGAAAAATGAGACACTTACTATGAACACAATGTTAGTTCTTGTATAATTATAGTATGCCAAAGATATAGCCGTACTGTGCTGATGTGGCAATAAACCACAATCCTATCCTATCCTATCAGGCTGTCACAATATACACGCTTTTTTAAATTTATTTATTTTTATTTAGGAATAGAATAAACATAGTATCAAACAAATAACAGTTCACCAATAGCTTAAATAGTATATCACAGAAGTTAACAACCCTATAGTATAAACATCCTCAAAGATTTTTTCCCAAATTTTAAACCTTTAAAATTAACCCAACCTCTAACAACCCCACACTCACATACACCCAACCACACACACACATACACAAAAAGACATCGGACGAGGGAGGTCAGTCAGCCGGCACTGCATCAAGTGTGTTGAAATAAGAAAAAAAAGAATCCCATTTTAAATAAAATTTGGCAGTATTGCCTTTTCAAGTATGTCGAATTTTTTCCAATCTCAAAAAGAATAAAAGGTCATGAAGCGAACGTGAGATCGCAGGTGGTTTAATAGATGTCCACAAAATTAAAATGCAACGTCTCGCCAATAGGGAGGTAAAAGCCAAAACCTCCTTCTGAACCCGAGTAAGAGAGCAGGATTCAGGTGCAAGTCCAAATAATGCCACAGCAGGACAGGGTGAAATCTCAATACCCAAAACTTTGGAGATTATGTCGAAATAATCAGCCCAGAATTTGGTAAGTGAGGGGCAAGAAAAGAACATATGACTCAGATGGCATGGAGAAATATACACGCTTTTATCAATTATGCTAAACCTCTGCAGCCAGTGAACACTTCGTCTTGCTTCCAATGATTCTAATAGTAAATCGTGATTTTTAGAAAAAACATTTTTAAAAAGATTTGTTTTTGTGTGGAAATGGAAGGCCTTAATACACAAAATACACACTTTGTCTGTATTTAATTCAGACATCACCAGCTGAGGTGTGAAGCACTTTCCACAGTTCTTGTGTATTTTTAATATTTATGTACATAGTATTATGAAAAATGTTATTTTATCTAAAAACTAAATACGTGCAAAGTTATAACACTGGGTATTTGTTTTAGTGTAATCCAGTACTTGCAGTGCTTACTTATTATTGATCCATCAACGTTGATTTCAGTAATGTGCCCAGTCAGGAGCAGATTTTAAAGCATTTATAAAGGAGGTCTGTATCTCCTCAGGAAAAGATCTTTACTGATTGAGTTGGAACTTTCCCGCAGGTACCGGACAGTGTTGGGTGATCTAGTCCATATTGACAGCCTGTTCTCCAGCTGCTCACTCAAGTCCATGGAGGAAACGCTGTTCTGTCAGCCTAGCCTGAAAACGTCATCAGCTGAAGGAGCCTGGGAGGCCTACTGGGAACGCAATGATGCACTGAGGGACGTGGATGAGGTGGCTGTTCCGGTGCTGTGCGTGTGCAGCCGTGACGATCCTATCCGTGGTAATCCTCAGTCCACATTGCCTCTGGAGCTGTTCGAGAGCAATCCTCACTTCTTCCTGCTACTTACAGAAAGCGGGGGCCATTGTGGTTTCTACACTGCCGAGGAAAGCGATTTACTCTGGAGCCACCAAGCTCTCCTTGAGTTCTTCAGGGCCACCAATGACTTTTTTGCTGCTGAAGAACGGGCCAAGCTGGTGGCCAGACGCCGTGGTATGAATGTGGCTGCCAAGGCTTTCTGCCATCGCAGCGTGAGCACCTACAAGAGGTCACCAGTCTGCACACACAACATTCATGACATCTACAACTGGCAGAGGTCTTACACCAGATGATGAGCACTAGCATGCTGCTCGGAGGGCCTTTTCAAGAGAGAGCTGCTCGATGTCAGTTAGCTTATGGTAGTGTTTGTTGATGTAGTTATTTATCAGGTGTGTTTAACGTCAGTTTTGCTTAAGCTGAGCACTTTATTACAGTAATTTTAAAACCTGTTACGTAAAAGTTCTCCAGGGATTTACATGGTGCTTCCAGGATTTCATTCCATCAATTATTCCTTACATTCATCTGGAAAGCGGCTGTCTGCTGCTGAGCTCACTGCCATTACAACATGGTGCATGTAAAATGATAAACACAAGTTTCCATGAGCTAATCCTCTTGGGCATTTGGAGCTTCTGGAAGGAGGATTACTGAGCTGTAATGGTATTGCAAGTCCTACACATGCTTAATAATTCTTGGAGATAGTTGAGGATTTCATGATCACATCATGTGACTGTTGTGTGACCTTTTGTCTGAACTGCTGGGATTTTTGTATACCCCACTGAGGTTTCAGGGTAATACTTATGTTGTGATCCGTCAGTCTAACATGTAGCTTTTCACTGAAAACTCTAAAGCTGGACACTGCTGGATTTTGAAATAAAATTTCATAAATTGCAGTGCTATTTTACTGTCAAATATGTGTTTGTTAAAAAGGTATGAATTAAATTACAATTGTTTCACACAGTTCTCTTCAGCTGTAAAATGTATAATTTGAATAAATGTAACTGCGTGTAGATATTATTTCTGTTGAACAGTAGCATACACACACACAAATATATATATATATATATTTTTTTTTTCAGTTAATTTCAGTTAAGAACTAATTCTTCATCAGCCATTCCACAATGTGGCTAAAGCCTGCAGCCAAAGCTGAGATAATGTGTGTGCTTCTGATTAGATGTGACAGTCTCTGCAGTCTTACTGCAGTGAAACAGGCTGAGGCAGAGCTGCTTTACAAACGGTCCTTGCTACCGGTCTTCCTGCCTATGACAAAATTAAGTGACCCACGTATCCTCTATTTCCTAGTTTAGGCTTGTTGAAGTTTGCTATATGATTTTCAAACGTTGTATAAAATGGCACATAATACTGAAATCTATTTCATATGTGAAAATGACAATGCTAACATGTTTTGAGTAATAATTAAAACCCTGCTCATCAGCCAAGGCCTAGAGGGGCAAAAAAGAATAGATTTGTCTCAGGTAATTGAATTGCTGTAATTGTATTGCCCTTTCAAGTAAGGACAGCACAATGAAATTGAAGTTTAAATTAACCAGGTAACATTTTGTTTAACTCCTAACCGGTACATAATGCTTTTATATTCCACTGCCCTTCAAAGGCAATTTCTGTACCATTTTAATGGGGTGGGGGCAGCTTGTGGCCTGTGAGCTTACTGCTGCAACTTTAACATAATGTGTTCTCTCGATCTATCTACCTACAGTGGTACTTGAAAGTTGGTTGAACCTTTCTTAATTGTCCATAGTTTTGAGTAGATATGGCCCAAAACAACATCAGATTTTCACAAGACCTAAATGTAGATAAAGAGAACTGAACAAATAAGACGGACATATTTTACATGGTCATTTAATTATTGAGGAAGATGTTACATTTGTGAGTAAGTATCTGGTGTGACTACTCGTTCCCATAAATGTTAATCACGTTGTACTGCACGTCTGCTTGGAGGAATTTTAGCCAATTCCTCCTTACAGAACAGCTTAAAGTCTTGGATGTTGGTGGGTTTAATCACATGAACATTTATGTTGCAATATGTTCAGGACTTTGACTTAGCCTTACCATACATTCTTCTTCTTTAATTATTTACTGGTAGAATGTTTTCTGTGCTTAGGATCGTTGTTTTTCTGCATGACCCACATTGTTTTAAGATTCAGTTCACGAACAGCTGACAGTTTCCTTTAGAACTGGTATAATTCAGAATTAATTGTTCCATCCATGGTGGCAAAAATTGTGGCACTACCAGCAAGTTTCACAGATGGGATAAGGTTCTGCAGTGTTTTTCCTTTCTTTAGACATATGACTTTTTAAAAAATCTTTTATTTTGGTCACATACATCAACAAAATGTTTTTTCCAGTAGCACTGTGGCTTGTCTTTGTGCCACATGTTGGGCAAAAAAGATATTTTTGGACCACAATTCATTTTTCCTTGCAACCCTACCATATACACCAGTGTTGTTCAGTGTTTTCTGTTTTGTTTCAGTGGTGGACTTACCATTGCACAATGTGAGAAAGGCCTTTAGTTTCTTAGAAGTACGGTAACCTGGGTTAATTTGTGACCTTGTTAATTTGTGACATTATCAGATGCCTTGCTCTTGGAGTGATTTCTTGAATTTCCTAAGATCAGGCTTTGATAGATCCCTGTTTCTGAAATACAGCAGGGTGCCTACTCACACCTAACTGTCAATGAAAACACCTCTGACTCTTTTTTCACCTTCACATTAACTGCTAATCCTAGAGGTTCACATACTTTTACCACTCACAGATGTGTGATATTGGTCATATTTCTGCAGAAATATAAATAAACTGTAAAGGGTTCACAAATTTTCAAGCACCACTATACAGTGGGGCACAAAAGTATTTAGTCAGCCACTGATTGTGCAAGTTCTCCTACTTAGAACGATGATAGATGTCTGTAATTTTCATCATAGGTACACTTCAACTATGAGAGACAAAATGAGAGAAAAAAATCCAGAAAATAACATTTTTAAAGAATTGAATTGTAAATCATGGTGGAAAATAAGTATTTGGTCAATAACAAAAGTTCACCTCAATACTTTGCTTAAACAAACCTTTGTTGGAATGCACAAGGTCAAAACCTTTCCTGTAAGTCTCACCAGGTTTGCACAAACTGTAGCTGGTATTTTGGCCCATTCCTCCATGCAGATCTTCTCTAGAGCAGTGATGTTTTGGGGCAACACGGACTTTCAACTCCCTCCACAAATTTTCTATGGGGTTGAGGTCTGGAGACTGGCTAGGCCACTCTAAGACCTTGAAATGCTTTTTACGGAGCCACTCCGTTGTTGCCCGAGCGGTGTGTCATTGTCATGCTGGAAGACCCAGCCACGTTCCATCTTCAATGCTCTCACTGATGGAAGGAGGTTTTGGCTTAAAATCTCACGATACATGGCCCTGTTCATTCTTCCCTTAACACAGATCAGTCGTCCTGTTCCCTTTGCAGAAAAACAGCCCCAAAGCATGATGTTTATACCCCCATGCTTCACAGTAGGCATGATGTTCTTGGGATGCAACTCCGCATTCTTCTTCCTCCAAACGTGACGAGTTGAGTTTTTACCAAAAAGTTCTATTTTGGTTTCATCTGACCACATGATATTCTCCCAATCCTCATCTGGATCATCCATTTGCTCTCTGGCAAAATTCAGACAGGCCTGGACATGTACTGGCTTAAGCAGGGGGACACGCCTGGCACTGCAGGATCTGAGGATTTCCTGGATTTTTTTCTCATTTTGTCTCTCATAGGTGAAGTGTACCTATGATGAAAATTACAGACCTCTTTCATCTTTTTAAGTAGGAGAACTTGCACAATCAGTGGCTGACTACATACTTTTTTGCCCCACTGTACCTATTTGATGATATTTTGTTTTACATTTCCCCCATTATAATGGTCAGGGTGGGGATATATTCCATAATTCACAGAGTGTAGATGAGTGTGTACCCTGTACGGCTCAGCACTAGAAGATGATTAACTCGTTACTGAGGTCATGCTCCATATATGGTGTGTTACTCATTGATAATTGATACTCCTTGTGATAATTCGTGTATCTGTCATTGCTCCACACGACAAACTCTTTGTTACACAACATGGATATATATTTAATGACCTAATTTTATGGTAAAGGCACCCAAATCATCGTCCAACCTAGTCCTTAAGGGCAGTGGTTTCCCACATTGCTCCCCCCATAACCATGCCTGCATCACTTTGGTGCATTAACAGCACAGTATGTGAATTGCTCTTGCAGTGCCGTTACTGATTAACCTATTAGGCTGAAAAACTTTGGCTGACAATGCAAGATACGTCCTTTTATTCAGATGTGATTCAGTTGAAGATGTGGAAAGCTACACTTAAACCACAACGAATGAATTTGTGACACTCTCACAGTGCCATCTAGTGGAAAATCCAAATGATTCGGTGTTAAGCGTTGTGTGTGTGTGTGTGTGTGTGTGTGTGTGTGTGTGTGTGTGTGTGTGTGTAACGATAAATCAAAACCCAGCTCAATGATTATGATATATTTCTAGGGTGGGATTTGTGAAAAGCGCATATTCAGCCTTGTTTACATGATTGGTGTGGTTCTGAGATATAAAAAAAAAACATTCTTCACGTTCATACAATTAATACAATTAAGAGTCCAGTGTGTGATATATATACGATATATATATAATATATATATATATCTAATATATATACTCTATATATATATATATATATAAATATGTTATATATGGATATATCGACATGTGTGTGTATATATACTGCTATAAAAAAAATAAGGGGAAACCCTTGGAGTTATATTGTGCGTTAAAGTGTTACCTTTTTTTTGAGAGTATATATATATATATACAGTGGGGCAAAAAAGTATTAGTCAGCCACTGATTGTGACAAGTTCTCCGACGTAGAAAGATGAGAGAGGTCTGTAATTTTTCATAGTACAATTCAAATATGAGAGACAAAATGAGAACCAAAAAATCCAGGAAACACATTGTAGGATAATTTAAAAAAATTTATGGTGAAAAATAAGTATTGCTCAATAAATGGTCGTTCAACCAATACTTAATCAGAGGGACACGCCTGCCTGGGCAATGCAGGATCTGAGTACACTTTCGGGTAGTGTGTATGATGGTAACCTTGGTACTTTGGTCCCAGCTTTCTGCAGGTTTCATTCTCAGGTCCCTCCGTGTAGTTCTGGGATATTTGCCTCACCGTTCCATGATCATTTTGACCGCAGGGATGAGACTTGCGTGGAGCCCCAGATCGAGGGAGATTATCAGGGTCTGTATGTATTACAATTTCTCCCACAGTTGATTTCTTCACACCAATCTGCTGGCCTATTGTATATTCACTTTTTCCAAGCTGGTGCAGGTCTACAATTTTCTTCTGGTATCCTTCGAGTGTGATTTTATGGATTTTTTTTCTCTTTTTGTCCTCATAGTTGTAGTGTACTTATGACGAAAAAAAGTACAGGACTTCTCTCATCTTTCTAAGTAGGAGAACTTACACAATCAGCGGCTGACGGTAAAACGTTTTGTCCCCTGTGTGGTGTGTGTATAGAATTATATATATTTTTTTATTTTATTTTTTGTTTTAACTAGTCTTGATGTAACCTTGATGCTGACAGCGAGGTTAAATAAACCAACAAACAAACAAACCGTGCAATTCCCATATTCCAAAATGTATTTATATTATTTTTCATGTTTTATCAACAAGTTGTTTTCTTTAGGTTGCAGGGATCTGGCAACAATACTTGAAGAATGGGCCCGTAAAACATGCATGAATGGGGTGATAGGTCTATGCCTTTACAAGTGCCAGGGAATGATCCCCAAACCACCCAAATCAGCACAGGTCAATTCGTATCGTTCTGTGTTGAGTCGCATAATCAGAAGGCACCGCACGGACTTGACCTGGTCATGTGGTGTTAAGCTAGAATGTTTACAACTGCTGTGGCACCCCAACCCCCTGTTCCAAATACTTCAAGATTGAATGGAATTGGGATTTTTTATTTTACTGTTCCAGTACCTTTTTATTATGACTTTTTTGATGTTTTAAACACAGTTACAACATTTAGCATGCAGGACAGTCATGCAGTTGAGGGTTAATGGTCTGCTCAATGGCCACTACACAACACTGTCCAATCTGTCTGTATGGCGGTTGTCGTGTGTGTGCGTGTGTGTTGCCTTTGTGATTAATTAGGTTAACTTCACTCTGAAAAGACGAATAAATCTCTAGCCATTAATGGCAAGTAAATTTAATCTAAGAAAACATAGAACACAGTTAATTATTACATCGTGTCAACACTAGACAGTCTATTATTAAAAGTCCTGTAGTTAAATGAAAGGTTACTATTTTAAAATTGCTACGAATGTTAGGAACTCTTTATGTGGGATATATAAATTATAACATATATAGAAGTGAGAATGCCAAATCCATTTTGTTCCCCTCAACTACAGGGTCAAAATGGTTTTAGATTTCCTGAATCATTTTTTGTATAAGGATTTAGGGTTTGGACGCTGGGTCTGGCTGGAAGATCCAACCATGTCAAAGCTTCTGGCAGGAGGTGGTAGCTAGATATGATCTAAAATTTCCTGTTTTTTGGAGTTATTGATGACACAATCCTTGAACACACTTCCGAGTCTCTTCAGCAAATAGAGTATCACAGTCTTCCACCCTTCTTACTGGCAGTATGCTCTTGTTTTCATATTCTCTCTCTTTATAACAAAACCCCACTTGTTGAACATTGTTGATTAAAATATCTATTTTTTTAATGTTTACCATACCAATGTTCCAGTCAAAGTAATGTCTATTGTGAACAAGATGCTACATTTTTATGTTAGATGACAGAAAGGATTTATAACATTGCTTTTCAAATAGTATTTTTTTTTTTTTGTTTGGAAACAGTGTGAATAGCGATTTGGAGATCTTTTGAAACCGTGAATTCTCTCTTCTCATAGTTTTTCTTGATGTTTGTCCGGGCAGAATACACTGGTGTCCTCTTCCAGGCAAGCTCATTACAGGCTCAGTTGTTTTAAATGTTTTAAACATCATGCTTTAGTTACAGAAAGGGTTGCTGCAGGGTCTCAGGAGGTGCCTTTCCAGCAGCACAGGGCACATGCACAGACACATAATCACTCACACTGGGACATGTTAGAGAAGCCAGTTGACCTAAACACATATCCAGGGGCAATCCACAAAGATATGCAAACTCCATATGGGCAGCAGTCAAATCAGGATTCAGTTCTGGTTCTTTGGAGTTGCCACTGCTGCCATTTTGCAGCCAAGCTTTGCATATCTGTGAAAAGAGACTAAATAATATAATTGTCAGGATTATCCCTGCACTGCATTTCAGCATCCCTCTTAGGCAGTAGGTGGCAGTATGAAAAACCCCTGCATGACTGGTGAAAACCAATCTAGTCACGACAGGGCCAGTGACGCAGTCCTTTCCAGTTTTGGCTTGGAAACTACATTTATATTTAGCACCTATTTTGAGTGGAAACGCTACATGTGCTGCCGGAATAACTGTAAACTTTTGCAAACGTGCTGAATGTAACAATATGCCTGGAAGATTAGTCTTACACTGTTGTGGAATTTGTGAGATTGCTGTATGATAGTGCATGTCTTCAATACAGTGACATTATTATTTGTGTATTACGAATACACAAAACAGCACAGAGCTTTAAGTTCGACTTAAGCTGTAGCCTACAATAATACTCCATCAGCAATTATACAACCACAAATCAGAAAAAGTTGGGACTGTATGGGACTTACGAAAAAACAAAACACGGTGTTTCTTACATGTACTTTGAATTCAAATTTCATGACGATGTGAACCCAAGATATTTTGTGTTTTGTCTGGTCAAGTTAATTTCAATTGTTAATAATCACCCATTCAAGTATAATGGATATGAGTTGCTTTTAATTTGTTGACAAATATATCATGAATGAGCTAATCTAAGCATTAGGTGGAATGGTTGGAGATGTATTGCTTTCTGTGGGATTCTTCCTTGTTTTACACACGGACAGAAGACTTTTGCTAAAAGCTGTACTATTTAACCTGTAATGTGGGGTCCACGCGAAGTCAAGCAGCAAATCGTTTTGTGGCCTTCGGCAAGTTTGGCAGAATCTCGTGAAAGTACATTGATCACAGACACATGCATTCTAGGTGGGTCTCACTCTCTCTAGCTCATTCTCTTCGTTTCTTGCATTGGAAGAGCTTTTTAAATCCTTTCCCCTGGGCAGGACGCAAGCACAGTGGGATATCTAATCTGACGTGACGCGTTGTCTGAATGGGCTAAAGGAAAATGGATTCTGGATCTCACGTTTTTCCTTCTGTGATTCTGCAATATATATATAGGTATATATATATATACAGCTAGGGAGTTATATTTAACTCCCTAGCTGTAGTAGAATTGCATAGTCGTATGCAGGCTTGTGGCAGATATTTTTTCCATTATGCAAAATTGTGTCTGCATCGCGTGACTAGTTCGCCTTTCCACAGTGCAACCTCATCGTTTTGTATTACGTATTGGAGGCAAAACTGTTGACTTGAACCAGTTATAATGGAAGCCTAATGGAATTTGCTGAATTCTGTAAATCAAACATTGATTTTAGATGCTGGAGCAATATATTAATTCATTGTTTCATGTTCTGTAACTTCTCAGTCCTAGTCAGGGTCATAGTGGGGCCATGGCCTATACTGGGAACACTGAGAACAAGGCAAGAACATCCTGGTCAGGCCACTAATTTACTGCAGGGCACCACAGTCACATGGACACATATAGAACACGCCAAACTTCACACAGTAACCAGAGCTCAGTATCCCCAGAACCTGGAGCAACAAAAAGTGCTGCCCTAGAGCAATGCACTAAAATAATAATTCCAGTTATGTTCCTTTCTTTAAAGTTTAGTATCATCCATCTACAGTCAGACCCATACACTTCCTTGTATGACACCTAACTACATATTCTTCTTTAGTACTCCTGCATTTTCAAGAAATAATTCTACAGATTTTACAAATATGTTTGACTTATCTAGTACTTAAAAGCAGCCTACAAAAATATTATTGAGTTTTAGTATTTGTTGACTTCCCCTTACACCTGCATTTAGACGTACATTTTGTATGAGTTTTTGAGGAAGTAATATTTATGCTCTTTACTTGGTGCACAGAAAAAAATTGACATCTCTTGTACATGACTGAAAATAAGCTACTGATGCGTTAGACAAAGGTAAGCTCAAAAAATCCTGTAGTATTCTTTTTAAAGGGAAGTACCCATATTGATTTTTACTGCCCATTATTTCTCTCCACTTTAAGACCCAAAATGTACATTAAGTTCATAATGGTCTAATTTACTGGAAACAATGCAAAGAATTCCAGCCTTGATAAAGATGCTTCTGAGAGGTTTGTGAGAAGACATGTCTACCTTGATCTCAGACTGACACCTGCAGTCTTTAGTCTGCAAAAGTGTGGGCTTCTAGTCTTTGTTTCACAATAAAGAAACATGGCTGGGCTGCTTGTGTACTGGAAAAGTACAGCACATATCTCCTGCCTCTGAAATGTTATGTCTCATTATGTTCACATGAGATGTCCTCGGTTGTCTCGGAATGGCATGCTGCCCTATTCCCTGCCCCCAATCATTTTCCAGCTCTCCACAAACCTAGTTCTCTCAAACTAGTGTACAGGCCTAGATTCACAGCTACCATTTGCTGCTTTTTTTCTGCTGCATGTGATAAGCTGTTATACATGGAAAATAGTGACAACTGTGTGTGAGTAGGCAACCATGTTCCTGAAATCACTAAATTTAAATCTATCAAATGTAACATTCAGCCACTACCAGTCACAACTAATCTAAAGCTTGTATTCATCAACAAAGTTAAAACTTATAATTTATAAGAAAAAACTTAAACCTGAGCCATTTCAGGTATGCAATGTAAACAGTCCAACACTTTCTACAGAAAAACCCTATGACATTTCAGACAAATATTCAGTTCAATGCATAATTTGAAATATGGCAAGGTAATTAACTAGCTAAAAGTATGTGTTGAATCAGGGTTTCGACTTTGTGACTTTTATTAACGGTTCAAGTGTAAAAGGAATTTTGTGAATTTGCTCTTAGCAGAGCACAAACTTGTCTCATGACAAACTAACATACTGACAGTAGCCTTAGGATGCTCAGACCAAGGCTGGGTTTTTAAAAGGTAATAGAAGCCAATAGCAACAGCAGGTCTTACAGGCTTAGACCCACTAAGTTAATTGCTGTTAACTACTTACAGATTATGTAGGAAAGTGAAGATATTGTTTCTTGAACATTTTTGGGTATATTGGGTGATTTTGGGCTGCTGATCATGAAAATCCCCTTAAAATTCCATTATCACAAACTGCTTTGTCAATATAACCTCTTTTTCTGATTTCCCATCATACTGTTAATCTATTACTGCATTGCCCCTAAAGCAAACTTGCTTAGACATGCACTTAGTCTAGATGCTGTGTAAATGTTTTCTTAGGCATGCCTCGTAATGCTTAGTCAGCTCAGATGCTAGCAGATAGCTTGTACAATCTGCTCACATTTAAAGATGCTATTGGACGCATGTTGATGCACATGTTTTTCAAGAAACAGCATCGTGAGTATACTTAACCATTTGATTTACTGTCTTTAATACCTACTGTCCTCATTCATTCATTTTCTTATTCATTCACCGCTTAATCCTGTACAGGGTCGCGGGAGAGCTGGTGCCCAAGGCAGGAACAACCCTAGATGTGGTAGGGTACATGCACTCATACACACATTCAAACACTAAGGTTACAGTGGTGCTTGAAAGTTTGTGAACCCTTTAGAATTTTCTATTTTTCTGCATAAATATGACCTAAAACATCATCAGATTTTGACACAGGGGCTACAAGTAGATAAAGAGAACGTAGTTACACAAATGACACAAAAATATTATATTTGGCCAAGTATTTATTGTGCGAAATGAACCAATACTACATATTAGTGAGTGGCAAAAGTATGTGAATCTCTAGGATTAGCAGTTTGAAGGTGAAATTAAAGTCAGGTGATTTCAATCAATGGGATGACAATCAGGTGTGAGTGGGCACCCTGTTTTATTTAAAGAACAGAGATCTATCAAAGTCTGCTCTTCACAACACGTTTGTGGAAGTGTATCAGGGCAAGAACAAAGGAGATTTCTGAGGACCTCAGAAAAAGAGTTGTTGATGCTCATCAGGCTGGAAAAGGTTACAAAACCATCTCTAAAGACTTTGGACTCCACCAATCCACAGTCAGACAGATTGTGTACAAATGGAGGAAATTCAAGACCATTGTTACCCTCCCCAGGAGTGGTCGACCAACAAAGATCACTCCAAGAGCAAGGCAAGTAATAGTTGGTGAGGTCACAAAGGACCCCAGGGTTACTTCTAAGCAACTGAAGACCTCTCTCACATTGGCTAATGTTAATGTTCATGAGTCCATCAAAAGAACACTGAACAACAATGGTGTGCATGGCAGGGATGCAAGGAGAAAGCCACTACTCTCCAAAAAGAACATTGTCGTTCGTCTGCAGTTTGCTAAAGATCATGTGGACAAGCCAGAAGGTTATTAGAAGAATGTTTTGTGGACGGGTGAGACTTAAATAGAACTTGTTATTTTAAAAGAAAAGCGTTATGTTTGGAGAAAAGAAACCACTGCATTCCAGCATAAGAACGTTATCCCATCTGTGAAACATGGTGGTGGTAGTATCATGGTTTGGGCCTGTTTTGCTGCATCTGGGTCAGACAACTTGACATCATTGATGGAACAATGAATTATATCAGAGAATTCTAAAGGAAAATGTCAGGACATCTGTCCATGAATTGAATTTCAAGAGAAGGTGGGTCATGCAGCAAGACAACGACCCTAAGCACAGAAGCTGTTCTACCAAAGAATGGTTAAAGAAGAATAAGGTTAATGTTTTGTAATGACCAAGTAAAAGTCCTGATCTTAATCCAATCGAAATGTTGTGAAAGGACCTGAAGTGAGCAGCACTGGCACTGCCTGGCACTGCAGAATCTGAGTCCCTCTTGGCGTAGTGTGTTACTGATGGTAGCCTTTGTTACTTTGGTCCCAGCTCTCTGCAGGTCATTCATCAGGTCCCTCCGTGTAGTTCTGGGATTTTTGCTCACCGTTCTCATGATCATTTTGACCCCACAGGATGAGATCTTGCGTGGGGCTCCAGATCGATGCAGATTATCAATGGTCTTATATGTCTTCAATTTTCTTACAATTGCTTCCACAGTTGATTTATTCACAAAAACCTGCTTGCCTATTGTAGATTCACTCTTCCTAGCCTGGTGCAAGTCTACAATTTTCTTCCTGGTGTCCTTCAACAGCTCTTTGGTTTTGGTTTAATACAGGTAACGAGTGGAGGACAGAAGAGCTTCTTAAAGAAGAAGTTACAGGTCTGTGAGAGCCAGAAATCTTGCTTGTTTGTGGGTGACCAAATACTTATTTTCCACCATGATTTTCAATTAAATTCTTTAAGAATCCTACAAGGTAATTTCCTGGATTTTTTTTCTCATTTTGTCTCTCATAGTTGAAGTGTACCTATGATGAAAATTACAGACCTCTCTCATCATTCTCAGTAGGAAAACTTGTACAATCAGTAGCTGACTAAATATTATTTTGCCCCACTGTACTAGTTACTCATTTCCGTAGAATCTGAGTAATATTCTTGACTCTGCTTATGTCAAGTCATGTGTTCATACGAGCTGAACGCCAGGGAAATAAGATTGATAAGTTGAGATTATCCTCATTTATGGTGAACAGAGTACATGTGTCATCACAGAAGATTTCAACCAAGATGACCCAAACAATCTTCCCATTACCCACAGTGCAGCTGCCAATCTTCTTGCCAAATACCAAGAAACAGGTTCTCTTACCAGTAAACCCAAAGATGGATGACCAAAAACTGCTATGGATGTAGAAACAGTAACCGCTGTTCTATCCTCTTTCAGCAGGAGCCTGCATTGTAGCGTTCATCGTCTATCTCTGGAATGTGTTGTTTCTCAATTTGGCGAATTTGTCTATGCATAAATTGCATCCTTTCACAATTCAGATGCTGTAGCACTTGACTGAGAATGGCCTAGACTGTCGAGTAGAATTTGCAGAATGGGTAACATAGCAACTTCATATTAACCCTTATTTTTCCTATCAAGTGCTGTTTAATTCATTCATTCTCTTTATGTGCTTAATATTTACAGGGCAGCACTTTAGCGTAATAAATTAGCTTAAGCATGTATTTTGACTGTTGAAGAAACCGGAGGACCTCACACATAGAGGACCCAGGCCACCCCCGCTGGGATTGAACCCAGGACCTTCTCACAGTGAGGGAACAGTGCTACCAAGTAAGCCACTGTACTGCCCAGTTTAATGATGAAGCAAACGTCTTTGTGAACGGTGAAGTCAACAAATAGAATAACCAATACTGGTCGAACAGATCCATCTAACATAGTTAACTAGTCTAAAGTCGTGATATGGTGTGGTGTATGGGGTACCCCAACTGTGGGACCTTTCTTCCTTGATGGAAAATTAAGAGCAGACTGTTACACAAGTTAGATGAAGACGTGTTTCCTTCATTGTTGTCAGAGCATGGAATGGTCCCTGATTTCTTCCAACAAAATGGCACCGCACCACATTATGGACCCGTTAGCAGAGATTAACTTGATGTGCAGTTTTCCCAAAGTGGATTGGTTGTAGGAGTCCAATCAAATAGCCACCACATTGTCCTGATTTAACTTCTTCAGAGTTCTGTCTGTGGGGTCATGTCAAGGAATTTGTTTACTCTGTGAGGAAACAGAATGTTGTTCATCTTAAAGTCAGAATTGTTGATGCTTGTGTTAGCATTCAGCCAGGTGTTTTGGTAAAATTTTGTCAGGAAGGGGAGAAAAGAACAGAATTAACACTTGAACATGGTGGACAGCATATCGACCACCTTTTGCAATTCTTATGGTCAAGTTTCCGGTTCACATAAAATCAGTGTTTGAACATGAGAACAAATAAAGTTACATTAACACAAAGCACATCACTGGCGATATTCTCTATCTGTTTTATGTGCCACACAGCTACCTTCTCATTTGAAAAACTGAAGTTTGAAAAGAGATTGTGGCTGGCTTTGTGTGTTCAGAGGAAGCATGTGTATGCCTTCACCCTTCCAAGCTGGTAGCTGTCATGTGGTAGTAAGAAATCAGATGGTGGGTAGAAATTGGCAATGGCTAATTTGAAAATAAAATGTGAACTAAATCTGAACTGTCTCAGAAATTAACTTAGATTAAATCAATAGCGAGCTGAATTGAGTTCTGTTTTAGTGTGGAAAATGATGGCTAAAAGAGCATGTGCTGGCAAATATAAATCTAACACAGAAAGCAAAACTATAATAAAACAAATTGGACCTCATAGTTCCTCCTAGCCTGAGGTCGACTCTTTCACAACATAATCTTGTGAAATATAAATGGAAACAATAGATATGCACTGCTGCTCACATGACTTGGCTCAGCAGTTTTATTATGATTACATATGATAACATTTTTAAAAAGTAGAAACCAAATTCCTTTGGTCTTCTCTTCATTAGTGCCTTCTGAATCAACTGGTCTGTATAACTAGGAACTATGCAAATTCCTTTTGGATAGAGTTTCACCTGAATAAGTAAGGACATATGCCACCAGAAACAACACAGTGATACAAAAGGATGAATGTGGTTGTGGCTAGCAAACAGGTTGAGATGAGAACAGACAGAAGCCCAGGGGCTGTGTGGGGAGGGGGTAAGGGAGGAATGCGGGTTATGACTGAGAGGGGGGCCCCCCCTGGTGCAGTGACACATCCGGCAGCATACTTCTTCCTCCATTCTTGCCTGCTTGCCAGATTATATAACTGGGTAGTGTTGAGAAGAGCTCTGTGCTATAGTTGGAGTAGTCAGCTCTATTTGTGGAAAATCAGCTGGCTCTACTGCTGGATCTGTGTCAGACTGTAAGATTGTCAGCTGTGGATATGAGGATAGTTTGGTTTTAATATAGGTGTGAATAAGGGCAGCATGTCTTAAGCCAGCCTTCTTGCTTGCTTCACAGAGCCTGGGAGTTTTCGTTACTTACGATGCCCGTCAATTGCCTACTTTCAATGAACTAGGTTGACTGACACAGCAAACGACCAACCAGAAACTGTTGTTTTTACATGTGGGCAATGAAGGGGATAAAATCATTTTCTGATTAAAAAAAATGTCAGAACAAAAACAGACCCACGTGCAATAATCTGGAAGCACTGTGATCTCACCAGAGACTGTACATTAGCATTTGGGTGCTGGTAAATCATTCTCAGCAGGCCAGTGACATCAATGACAATATGCTGCTAAACAGAATGTATACTCACCGATCACACCTCCTTATTTCTACACTCATTGTCCATTTTGTTAGTTCCAGTTACCATATAGAAGCACTTTGTAGTTCTACAATTACAGACCATCTGTTTCTCTACATACTGTGTTAGTTCCCTTTACTCTGTTTTCTAATGGTCAGTACTGCTCACAGGACAAGTACAGATCAGGTACTATTTGAGTGTCCTTCCGCTGAATGGGTGCTATTTGCTTATTGTAACTCTTAAAAATTAAATGTCATTTCTCTATTTTTTCAACAGTGAATCTAACAATACATATTTAACTATTCATAATGAGTATTGTTTAATCTCAGGCAACTTATTTTTAAAAGGTTTCTTCTGTTACTGTTACTCTTTATGTGAGTTACATGATTGAGTTTTTAGCACAGAATTAGCATAGTCCTCTTATAGTACCCTGTTCTCTAATTGTCAGGACCCCCACAGGGCCAACACAGATCAGGTACTATTTATTGTTTGTTGTGCTGGTATAAATGGATGAGACACAGCAGTGCTGCTGGAGATTTAAACCATCTCAGTGTCACTGCTGGACTGAAAATAGTCCACCAACCAAAAAAGTCCCAGCCACCAGCATAGGCAGCATCCTGTGTGCACTGATGAAGCATTAGAGGATGTCGTCGATCTCTGATGTCTCTGACTTTAAATTTACAAGGTGGAGCAATAAGGTGAATGTCTCTAATAAAGTGGACAGTGAGTGAACAGTGTTTTAAAAGCACAGCAGCACTGTCTGAACCAAACGTATCATCAGTGTCACTGCCGTGTTGAGAATAATCTACTACCCAAATACAACCCCAAATCAGAAAAAGTTCGGACAATATGGGAAACGCAAATAAAAATGTATGAAGTGTGCCTTACATTTCATTTGATTTCATTTCAGACAGTATGAACCCAAGATATTTCATTTTTTTTCTGGTCAACTTCATTTCATTTGTTGATGAACACACATTCCCGCATTTCAGGCCTGCATCACATTCCCCTCCACTCTTTCTTTGAAAAACATTGTTTTTAAAAGTTTTATTAACTTTCTGACCACTGGAGATCAACTGTCCATCTTTACTCCTCAAAGACTCAGCCTTGAGTCATGGATGCCACTTTTGTACCAAATTTTTTACCCCATTACTAGCCCTAAACTGCCCCGTCCCAACTTTTTTTTGGAATGTGGTGCAGGCTTGAAATGTAGGAATGAATGTTCACTAAATTATGTAAATTAATTTCAGAAAAAAAACGAAATATCTCGGGTTCATACTGTCTGCAATGAATAAAAGTCAAAGAAAACATTGCATATATTTTTATTAGCATTTTCCATTACCGACTGTCTGATTTGGGGTTGTAGTACCTGATATGTGCTGGTCCGGTGGGGGTCCTGCCCATTAGAGATCAGAGTAAACATTAACAGTTTGTAGCTGTAGAATTACAAAGGGCATTGATCTCTAAAACTTAAATTAAGAATAAGAAGATTATAAATTGAAAAATATAGAATGCCTAAGACTTTTACACAGTACTGTATATACTCTTTTTGTGGAACTGGCTATGTTGATCATTTAAAGGTTAAGTAAATACTTTCAGATCAGTGGTGTTCAAAATGTTGACTGTGACATTTATGTGTAATGCTAGGGGCAAGGTGAGTTCCTTCTATGTAGAAAGACCTCAGCTGTGACCTAATCGCAGAGAGGGCAGGAGAAAACAATGCAGTGTTTTAGGTTGGCACAGAGACTTTGTGAAGCTATATGAGGTTGTTTTGGATCTTAATTACAAAATATCCATCACAGTAAAACCAAAATAATATCACAGGCAATGGGAATGTCACAGTATTATTCAACAAAGGTGTGGCAGCTAAAGTCAGATATATACAAAGGATACTGGGAGAAAGGAAGACCAATATGAGCAAAGACTTTCCTGACAGGGTGCTCTGACCCAGTTGTGTGTTCAAGGAGGAGAATGAGGATCACGCACATTGAAGCTATTGTCACATGCCCTGTAGGCCAGCTCATATCACACCTCTAAGCACTGTCACCATTATGTAACTTATTATTGATTTCTCTACATAGGCAGAGGAGCTGTTTCACCAAATACCGCAAAGTGCCAAATCATCCTGGATTACAGAGTTACAGCAGTTAGAGAATGCACTCAGTAGTTCAGTCAACCTCAAGGGTTCTGAATTATTTTTATTGTCCAGTATTTGCTTAACACATTTCCTCTTCCCGGCAGTTGGCACACATCCATGCAGAAAGGAAATCACTCATGCTAGATTAATCAATACCCTTCTGCTGTGAACTGGATGGAAGCAGTAATGTGCAGCATTGCCAGAACCTTAACTGACTGTAAATAATCTGTGAAGACAGATCGTGTTCAAATAGACCTACTTTAATATTGTTTAGTTTATGCTTACGTAGCTGTGCTGTCATGGTTTGTACTATGTACCTTTTCTGACAAGTTGTCTGCATCATTTAACATTAGCCCGACAGCTGGATAATAAACTTCAGCAAATGGAAGTCGATGTGAATGCACTACCGCTAATTCAAACCGCATTTCTAGGAGGACTGGTTTCAGGCTTTCAGTTTATCCAAGGAAACCTCATTCCATTCCGTGAGCAAGGCTAACCATATCTCTATGCAGGCCTTGGCCTTGTGTACTGTGAGACAGATAAATGCCTCTCAAACTTTCATTCCTGCTGCCTTTGTTCACACGCACAGGGCAAGAGTTCACCAGCCAGGCACTCAAACTGGTACAAATGTGATGACATGCTTTTCATGAACAAATTATGAATAAGGATGTTTAAAACACAAGTGCTTTAAAGGTATAAATAAAGGTAGAATTAATGTTGAAAGTTCATTTGAGTCTGTGAGGCACCTGTGGTTATGGGCTTCATCTAAAATGGTCCTATATTCACTATTCCCTACATTCTACATAGAACACTATTAGCCTATAGGGGACTGATTTATTGAGGGCGTGAACAATTTTAGACACATATATATATACTGTATGATGATGATTTATATATGCATGATTTTCTCATTTGTGTGAGAGAGGCACAGTGGTGCAGTGGTTAGTACGGTTGTCTCACAGCACCAGCGTCCCTGGTTTGATGTGTGGAGTTTGCATGTCCTCTGTGTGGGGTTTTCTTTGGGTACTCCAGTTTCCTACTACAGTCCAAAGAAATGCATTAGGTTAATTCATTACGCTAAATTGGCCTGGTGTGAGCGTGTTTGAATAGTTTTAACGTAACCATGTGCTTATCATGAAATGGCCATTGAAGCTGGAACAGCATTAAATAAAGATAATTCTCTAATTTGTGTGACCTCAGATTCCATCACGTAAGCAAACTAACACACTCCATTGGATGGCACACGAAATGAGAGCTTGCACATGTTATTTCTTGTAAAGTACCTAATAAAACTGTATGAATTGCAATAAAGAGGTATCATTCTGGTAACTGCTGTGTTTTCTTGTGTGTGTTCTGATACGAGGCTTGGCAGTCCTCCATGAGAGATTTCACAATGCAATGTAGTGCTGCAGAAAACAAGATAAGAAATTATCAAAATAATGCTATTGAATTGTTTAAAAGTAATTAAGCCTATCTGCTGAAGCTTACATTGTTCACTGGTATGGGTGTATAGTGCTATTTTTATACAGAGCTATTTAGTTATGGTGATATATAAAGGAAATATATATATATACAAAACAACACATATTTTTGTAATACAGTTTGGCCTTCATATTTTAACATTCTGTGAAAACTCATAATAGCCTGAAGTTAAGCAGTTGAATTCAATTACTACTTTATTTGACTCAGCAATCCTGAATGAATGTTCAGTCATCCACATGGTAGATCAATAACTCCATCATGGGTTCAAATGGATGTGGCTGAAACTGTATTTCTAACTCTTGGGGTCTTCCTGCTAGACTGTGCAGCGGCAGATGAAGTTGTGCATGTATAGTCATCTGTGTTTTTAGCACCAGCACCCTAGAAATAGCTGCACTCACCACTGAGCTGGATATAGCATCCATTTGATGTATAGTTGCTAGTTGCTAACAGTAATTATCTTTAGCAACAAATAAAGGAAACCATATTCAATTGTTCTAAGCAGTTAACAGGTCTGACTTGATTAGTATAGCTTTGATTTCTACCAATCAGCCATAACATTGCAACCACTGATAGGTGAAGTGAACAACATTGACAGTGTGACACTCTGGGCAATGTTCTGTTGGGACACTGTGGGTCCTGGCATTCATGTCGATGTTTTTTGATACATACCACCTACCTACACAATGTTGCAGACCAAGTTCACCCCTTCATGACAATGCTATTCTATAACAGCAGTGTAATCTTTCAGCTATATGTATAATGTGCCCTGGTGCACTGAAAAACTGTTCAGATAAGGTCTGAGGAACATGACCATCTGTGGAATGTTGGGACAAAGTCTGATCCATGGAGCCTTACAGGACTTAAAGGATCTGGTGCTAATATATTTTTTCCACATATTACAGGGGGTACTTTCTGAGGACTTATGGAGACCCATGTCCCAACTGGTCAAAGCCTTGGCAGCAGGACAATTCAATTTACACAATATTATGCAGGTGGTTTTTAAAGTTGTGATTTGATTGGTGTATACGTATGTTCTTGTTTCATGTTGATATAATTTGGTTGCAAATGTCTGTAACAAAACGGGTTATTTAACATGCACAGATGAGATATGAATATGAAATGGTTTTGTTTGTTTTATTTAACATCACATCAGTTTTCATGACAGGAGTAAGTAGTCAGTTAACCTAATGCATGTCTTTGAAATGTGGGAGGAAACTGGAGTACCAGGAGTAAACCCACATGTACACGGGGAGGACATTCCAAATTAGACAACACAGACAGAGTCCAAGGTCAGGATCGTAGAAGGAATCTCTGGAGCTGTGAGTTGACCGTGCTAACTGCTTGTGCTACGGTGCCGCCCTACATAAAATGTCAAATCAGATTTATTTCTATTGAGATTTTTACAGTGCAGCACTGTCACAAAGCAGTGTTGCGATTTTTTAATATCTTGCCCCAAAGCCCTAATTGAGCAAGCCTGGGGTGACAGTGGCAAAAAAAAACTCCCTAAACATTATAAGGAATAAACCTTGAAAGGACCAAGACTCGATAAAGGGACCTATCCGCCTTGGGCAGCCTAGGTGTTATACGTAAGAATTAAACTACAGTGGTGCTTGAAAGTTGCTGCAGTGGTGCTAGAATTTTCTATATTTCTGCATAAATATGTCCTAAAACATCATCAGATTTTCACACAAGTCCTAAAAGTAGATAAAGAGAACCCAGTTAAATAAATGAGACAGAAATATTATACTTGGTCATTTATTTATTGAGGAAAATTATCCAATATTACATATTAGTGAGTGGCAAAAGTATGTGAACTTCTAGGATTAGCAGTTAGTTTGAAGATGAAATTAGAGTCAGGTGTTTTCAATCAGTGGGATGACCTCAGAAAAAGAGTTGTTGATGCTCATCATCCTGGAAAATGAAATCTCAGGAAGTGCCACATTTCACAGACCACATCAAAACACAGTGGACAAACAATTAAGTTCACCAGGGAGGGATGTGAAGAACGGCAGGTTAGACTTCTTGGATTGGATGAGGTTGTTGATTGGAGATGGGGGACGTTTGAAAGTCGATGTTTACCGTAAGCCCAACACATACGGATCAGTACTTAAGGTTTTTGGGGGGGGACTCTCATCATCCACTGGAACACAAACTAGGCGTCATCAGGGCACTGTACCACCGAAGCAGACAGCGTCCCCACTTGACACAGGGCCAAGGATGGAGAGAAATCTCACATTAAGCAGGCCCTGGGCAAATGGTGGTTATACGAACTGGGCCTTGTCAAGCGGTAAGACGCCCAAACAGTGCTCCAGCAGATCGACGAGAGGAGAAAACAACAACCGCAGTCTAAGCGTCAGTGTGATTCCATATGTGGCAGGAAACATCTGAAACAATTGAGACGCATCTTTGCCAAATACCGCTGTCTCAGTGGATTTCAAACCCCAAAACACGATGAAAACTACGCCAGAAAAACTGGTCCACCCCAAGGATCGGTCCCCCAGCCACAAACAGAGTAGTAGTTAGTAATGTAGTATACGCCTGGGAATGTGAAGTGCCGGGAGGATTGCAGGAAAAAAAAAAAATTGTACATCGGGGGGAAACCAAACACAGCCACTGGCGAATGGATGGCACAACATAGAAGAGCTACCTCATCAGGTCCAGGACTCTGCGGTTTACACCCCACCCTACAGGCCAGTGGCAGCACTCTTTCAAGGATGAAAGACGTGCAGATCCTTTGATAGGGAGGAACGATGGTTTGAACGCGGAGGTAAAAGAAGCCATTTTTGTAAAAAGGGAAGGTCCATCCCTAAACGAGAGGAGGGGGCCTCAGAGTACACCTCTCCACCATCTTTACAACGGGAGCCATCTCAGCCCTTCCCCAATCTGTGTGAAATGGCACACATGGCCATTTGTCGTTAATGGCTACGTCAATTCTGCATATTAAAACTAATCATTGTTATGCAATGGTGCTGGTACCAGTCGTTATTGCAAAGGTGCTTGTATATAAGATTGGGGGAAGTTTTTTCCAACTGATGAGACTGAAGAAGTGCACTTAGATGAGTGACGGAAAACGTTTCTCCGACCAAATCTATGTCCAGATGAACAGATTCAACTTCTGGGACATCCTGGAAAAATGTTACAAAACCATTTCTAAAAGAGTTGTGGACTACACCAATCCACAGTCAGACAGATTGGTCTACAAATGGAGGAAATCAAGATCAATTGTTACTCTCCTCAAAAGTGGCCGACCAACAAAGATCACTCCAAGAGCAAGGCTTGTAATAGTTGGTGAGGTCACAAAGGGCCCCAGGGTGTAACTTCTAAGCAAACTGAAGGGCCTTCTCTCACATTGGCTAATGTTATGTTGCATGAGTCCACCATCAGAAGAAACACTGAACAACAATGGTGTGAATGACAAGGGTTCTCCAAGGAGAAAGCCACTGGCTCTCCAAAAAAGAACATTGCTGCTTGTGCTTGCAGTTTGCTAAAGATCACGTGGACAAGCCAGAAGGCTATTGGAAGAATGTTTTGTGGGATGGATGAGACAAAATAGAAACTTTTTGGTTTTTAAAAGAAAAGCGTTATGTTTGGAAGAAAGGAAACACTGCATTCCAGCATAAGAACGTTATTCCCCAGCTGTGAAAAATGGTGGTGGTGGTAGTATCATGGTTCTTGGCCTTGTTTGGGCTGCATTCGGGCCCAGGACAGCTTGCCATCATTGATGGAACAATGAATTCTGAATGATTATCAGAGAATTCTAAAGGAAAATGTCAGGACAGTGTCCATGAACTGAATCTCAAGAGAAGGTGGGTCATGCAGCAAGACAACGACCCTAAGCACCCAAGTCGGTCACACCAGCCGCTAGATTGCTCAGACAGGGTGGTATTCTAGTGCCGGTCCCAAGCCCGGATAAATTTTTGAGGGTTGTGTCAGGACTAAGGGAGGGCATCCGGTGTAAAAACATTTGCCAAATAAAGTATGCGAGTTTTCATAATAATTTCACAATACGGTTTTGTTACCAGGTATCGGTCGGCGGCCCGGGGTTAACACGAAAGCCGCCCCTGGTACTGGTAGCAAACAGGGTACCTGCAGAAATTTGACTACTGGTTGCACGAAGACGAAGAGGAGGGAAAGCGGGTGAGGTGAGAAGCAGAGCGAACATCATGAGCGGCAAGAATATAAGCATAAGAACCTAATTCCATCTGTGAAACATGGTGGTGGTAGTATCATGGTTTGGGCCTGTTTTGCTGCATCTGGGCCAGGACAGCTTGCCATCATTGATGGCACAATGAATTCTGAATGATTCTGAGGAAAATGTCAGGACATCTGTGAATGAACTTAATCTCAAGAGAAGGTGGGTCATGCAGCAAGACAACGACCCTAAGCACACAAGCCGTTCTACCAAAGAATGGTTAAAGAAGAATAAAGTTCATGTTTTGGTCAAGTCAAAGGCCTGACCTTAATCCAATCGACATCCCAGAGTTGAAAGCTGTTCTGTACGGAGGAAAAGGCTAAAATTCCTCCAAGCCGGTAATATAAAAATATGTTATAAAATATAGATTATGATAAACAGAATACAATATCATACAGAGTATAATAAAATAGAGAGTACAAAACGGGTATATGAGGCAATAATGTATGTAAATTAAATATTGAATAAAATAACTTATAGAATATGCGTATAGGCATAATTTAGGCTGGTACACATTGTAGGATGTTTTGTTGGCATGGCAAGTTCAGTCAACCAGAGGAGGGAGGGAGTTATTTCCCTCTGATGTGGTCTGAGTAACGGTGTGAGGACTGGAACTGATGATGGAAGAACAGCTTGAGTGGAGCCGGAGGGAAAGAACATCTTAGTGTGGGACTGGAATGGAAGAGCGACTAAATGTGTGGGCTGGAACTGGTACCGGAACAAGAGCACGGAGAGAAACCAGAACATGTGGTTAATTGTTAAGAACACATTTCTATTAATCAATTAACAGAACACATTTGAGCAAGTGTAGCATGAGACTCTGTCAACACGAACTATAACAGCATAGCTAGAAAGGCAAGAATGGTCAAAGATTCTTCAGTTGCTTTACTTTTGCTGATTTATTTTTTGAATCAGCAAGCTATATGAGAAGTATATTTTATTTAATTTGAAGACACACACACACACATACACACACAGTCACCCAAAGCATGAGACACTGTACATGATCTTTCCACATAGTACTCTGCCCTGCCACATTGAGAGGAACTGCTATAACAACATGTGACTCTCACATATCGAACTGCTGGCTTCTAGAGCAGGAACCATGCCGATCGAGACACCCTGCTGAACAAAGAGGCATTTCTTAAATCCTCCCAGAACACGTACTTGCTGGCTTGTAGCACGCGATGCACTTGCATAGAACAAGAAGTGCACTGCTTTGCAGAGAGTAGTTGCTATATTCTGCATGATGTACAAATTTCTGTTGTCCATGGTCAGGGACTTTGAGCCTACAAGTCCTTAAAGTTACACTTAAAAAAAATCTGGCTGTTGTTGTTACTCTTTAATATGTCATTATAACATGATCAAATCACAGCTGTTTCAGTGTGTGGACTATAAGTCAGCGCTCTAAACAGATATGGCTGTCAATCACAGAAAGGCCAAAGCTGAGTCATGCAGTGTTTGTGACTGCAAAGGTGTGGCACTCTAAAAATGCTCTATAGCCTCGAGAATCTTCCTGCACTTCAATCTCTGCTGTGTCACTTTGACCAAAGATATGTCACAAAAGAGTAGAAGAGCTGCTGGCTATTGTTTTAGGTCACATACTTTCATGACACGAAGTGCTAGCTCTTTAAATCAGCGTTAAGCAATGTCTCACCCATGCTGAGTCACTGGGTTCAGGCTGGTACTCTAAACCCTGCCTTCTCTGGTATCTCATTGGTTGGAAGCCACACAAAGGAGTGTGCGATTGGTTGCTAGGATCACTAACCAGTTCTCTTGTGCACAAATTCTCTTAAAGTCACAGCTCTTCTCTGACCCCAGCAGATGCTCCTGCTGCACAGTTAACAGGGTGGGGTTGGAGCAGCTAAAGTTGGGCTTCTGAAATGCATAAAAAACCCACCTTAAAGGAACATATCCAAGATCATCAAGTTGCCGATACCAGTAGGCCTTGTTTATTGTCTCTGTGTTCAGTCAACAATGTTCCTCAGAGGTATCAGTCCTAAACAGTCCTCATTTTCCCACTCGAACACTCCTCATAAACGTAATTAACTGGTGAGCGCATTCAGGTGTCTATATGCAAGGATATCACTAAGCTGTGCTTTGTTGTGAATCACCAATTCTGACATTAGGTACCTCTCTCTTAAACTAATACATCATTAATATCAGACAGGTAAGACTGCAGCTCTGGAAGGATGCAGTAATGCAGCACAGAAATGTTTTAATTCTAAAACACCTGAATCAACTCATCAGGACTGTGACTGTCAAGGATTTGAAGCTGCCATTGAATAATAAACACAGTGGGATAACACAATAACTTATCTGAACAATGGCATTGAAGAGAGATCCTGTACTATGAGTTAACTATGGACACTAGTTTTCAATTACATCAGTTTTCAAGGTATGTAAGAGCTGGAATTTTAGTTGGTGACTCATAATTGGCATGTTGACACATGTATTGGGTTCTGTTGCTTCACAGTTCCAGAGGTTCCCGGTTCAATCCATGTCTGGACTCCAACTGTGTGAATGTTCGCACTGTATCTTTATGGGTTTCTTTTGGGAACTGTGGTTTCCTCATACATTCCAAAGACATGTGTTAGGTTAATTGATGTCTCTAAAGTATCCCAGAGGGAGGGAGGGCGGGAGTGTGTGTGTGCATGTGCACTGTGATGGATTGGCACTTTGTCTATGGTTCGTTCCCCCTTTGTGCTGAGTGCTACTGACTGGACCCCATTGGGATAAGTGTGTATGAAGAGGATTTGATGAAAATCAATTTATTTAAATGACAGACCACCTTTTCTGCAAAGGTCCTTTATCTGAAATCTTCACTGATTTCATTGCTAGGGAATGGCACTTACCTGAACTGAAATGACAGATTCCAGGGTTCATTTAAGAGCTGGGTAAATACATAGTTGTCTATTTACAGGCTACTGTATATTACGGCTATAAAATAGAGGCATATCTACATCCTCATTCAGAACATCTCTGTACTTGGTCAGATTGTGTACCATTATGTCATTAGTTATGAGAGAAATTGACTTTCATGGATGGTCAGGAATTGACTGCTAAATAAATAATTATATTTCTTTCCAAAAGAGCTTTAATCTTTGAACTGTATTAATGGTTACTTTTTTGCATGCTTTGACAAATGATAAATGCATCCAACTTCAAATATGTATTAAATTAAATTATTGGCAGGCAATAAAAATATGGTTTAGTTCACAGCTGTTTTGGTTTGGATTGCAAATGTTTGCTGTTGATTAAATTTACAGAAAGTGGTTATGCTTCAGTACTAGATATTACATAAGTAAAATAGAATCACAATCCATTTTGCAAAACTGATTCTGAAGTGTTAAAAAATATCCAGCAGACTGCACGCTTGACTGTTTATTTTTTCTTTTATATGGAATTAAGAGGAAGACAAAGTTAAACCACAACAAATAGCTAACAGTTACTGTTACTCTCTCTTATTGACTTTGGACATTACATAGGTTTGAATAATAGAAATAATTAGAATATTTGGAAGAAATCACAAAAACTCTCACACACAGCCTGGTAGAGACAGCAAAATGTTTGCAGTGTGAGTGTTGTCATAAAGGCTACACCCCAACTATGACCCAGACAGATTTCATATTAATTGAAGCCAGCATCCTCTCTGCCTCCTCTTGGTTTGGCCAAGGCTTCTACTGAGCATCTAGAATTATAGCCTCCTGTGTTCAATTAAGATCCCTCATAGAAACAAATATTTAGCATTCCTGAAGTAATGCTAGCAGCATCATTACTGAACAAACCCCAATAAAGTGAAACTCTTTTAAAATAATTGAGGCGTCAGGCGGTGGTTTGGAAGTGCTTGGTAATGTGAGTAATTTCTTAACTGTAGTTTTCTGTAACTGCAGACAATTCTTAACTGTAGATATCTAGTACTGGAATTTGAGATGCCAAGGAGTGAAATGGGATACTGTGACGTACCAGTACAAATCAAATGGGTTTAAGTTTTTCATGGTGTCCTCCTTGAGCCATACACAAGACCAACCACCCACTTTCTCCACAGTCTGCCATTACTGTGCATTCCACAGTGGTGAGCTTTATGGCTTAAATGTCACAGTAGTTCTTTGGTTAGACTTTGGAATATTTAGGAGATTTTTTTAAATCAGGCTTATATATGCTTACACAGAGTGTCCACGCTTAGGGTAGCTGGTTGGCCTGGCAGTAGTGGGGTGGTTTGACAGTATGCACATTCCTGTGTTAGATACTGTGCTTCTGCTACCATATGCTTCTGATTCTTACAGCTTAACGCTCTAGTTTGCTGGATAGTTTTAGTTTATGTTTATGACCACAGGCACTGACATTTCAAAGAATTAAAGGATACACTTTCACATCATGTCATATCATTACTTTCGTGAATTCCATGTCTTATTGGTGTGTATCTACAAAAGGGCTACAGTGAGGTCAAATGAAACATATTTCACATTTTACCATATATTTTTCATATATACACACGTTACATTATTTTTTTATTTTTTACTGAAGTGTTCTTAAAGAAACTTCATAACACTAGCTTCTGCCATTTCGTGTTAACACCGCTAAGCCATTAGACAATAAAGAAATGTAGTGCTTATAAAAATATTTCAGAAACAAACACTAAATAATTAACAGGACTTTACACTTACTTTGCAAACGAGTAAATGCTAGGATGTATTCTTCTGTGTAAAATGTACCCAATGAAGCTCTACGTATGGTTGAAAATGATGTGCTACCGTTAAGTTTTTCGTCCTGGTAAAACAGTGAGAACACAAACATGCAATAAACACTCAGAGATGCAGAGGCTTCAGTGAGTGTCTGTTAGTTGTGTCAGGGGCTTCAAAGGAGGTTTTACACGCATGCTGTTCACCGGCAGTAGTCTGTGTTTAATGTAAGAACAGTGTGATATTGCAGCGAGACATTTGATCATTTGATTTGCTAAAACAATTATAGACTCTTTGCTAAACATTTTATTAAATTGACGCATAGATGATTTTATTAAGAAACTGACTATACAGGACTACTTCATTAAAATGTGGCAACAAAATGTTTACCAAATGTATTTATTATTTATTAATCTTGGTGGAGTTAAATATTTCAGCGGATCAAATGATAATATACAGTTTCTCACTACACTATTTTGCTGTCTGCTCAATAAACTCAAACTCCTTCTGATGTAGCCTGCATAAAAGCATGCATGTAACAGCCCCCAACACAGAGCTAATAGACACACACTGAAGCCTGTGTGTCTCTGGGAGTCTACTGAGCAATCGTGTACTTACTAAAAGTATGTACAAAAGATCAAGGCCCACTGGACAAACTGCTTTTAATATGTAATTCTGAGCCACGCAAGCTTCACTGGCAGAGAATAGAATGTGGATCTGAGATAACATCTCAGCGTTTATTGGGCGGTGTGCTATTCCTATGACCTGCATAGACACTCTGCTTCTCTTTATCTTAAATGGTCGACCATGTAGAACCCTACAACAGAAAAGCTCCTAGCAGAACCTATTTAGAAAGCCATTATGAAACGCACAAAATCTGATATAACCTTCTTTGCTTTGTTTGTAAAAATGACTTCGATTAGCCACCTTTTAATGAAGCTTTTAAACTTCAGTTCGTGTTTCATTTAATCTGCTGTACGCAGTTTGTTTGTGTATGATGTTAAGGCTAAAGGTGTGTCCGTTCTAAATCGGAGAGCACACATCAGGACAGCTTTATCTGAGAAAGCTGCAGCAGTACAGGAAGCACAGTTAGGTAACGGAGGTCTTTAGCCGCTTTGTACTTTATTCTATAGGTTAACCCGTGGCACGCCTGTCGGAGAGAGTTCTCATTGGTCAACGTGCTTCCAGTAGAGGCGTGTGATTGGTTCGCGGACCTGTAACTCAAGATAAGAGCGACGTGGGCGTCATAGTTGGGCTTTGACGTTAGAGTTTGATTGGTCAGCTGTTGCGTTTGACGTCAGCGCGCTGCCAGCTGATCGGGAGGAGAAGCCGGTATGAGAGGAGTGAAGCAGAGAGAAGAGAAGAGCACGGACTTTCAAAGGCGATCTTATGAGGGAGCAGAAGCAAGAAACGCTGAAACATCAGATTAATTAAGCAGTCTTGTATAGTTCAGTTAATGATAGAGGAGTGGCGTAGAGAACATAACGCGTTTGGATATGAGTTCGTTTCGTTACATTAAGCCGCATCTATGCGAACTGTCAGCATTGATTTAGGGTTAAGGTGTGGCTTTCTGCGAAAAAGCGATTTTATCCGAGCTTTACTTCAATTAGGAGTACTCCTCCTGGTGGATCGGGATCTTTTTAAATGATCAGACGCTGCCGTTAGAATTATAGGCTGTTCGTGTCCGATCGGAGCAGCCAATCGTGCGATATGTGTGAAAATGTTGCACGATTGTGGATTTTCGGAAGTACCTATCAGACACGGGTCTAATATCAGCTCTTCGGGCTGTTCCTTTTAAAAAGCGAGTTTTTAAAGACTGGGTGTTTGCGCAGTTTGAAGAGTTTGAAGGCTACAGGGCGTGTGAGTCTGTAGTGAGCCAGAATAGCCCAGTCATTCCGGGGGTGAGGTCCTCGATTAGAAAACGAAGCGTACGAAGTGTAGGTGAAGTCTTGAAGTTGGACGCACAGCGAGCTCCACATCCTGAAAGACACAGTCCGTGAAAGTAAGTAGATTTTTCTCGATCACGCATTCGGTGCAGGGTTTGAAGGAAGTTTGTAGAAGTCGAACGAAAGAAAACTCGATAACTAGACTGTATATTAAAGCTCCGAGACTGTGCTGCGTTTGCTTTGAAGGATTTTATGAATCAGCCTAAATTCCATTACCTACGCACGGACGGGCCTATACGCTTGTAGCCGTGATTATTACTGAAATGTAACGTTATTCTAAGTAATGTAGGTACAGTGCCGTAAATAAGGCTGTGTACGTACAATCTATGGGATGTTTTATAGGCTATGGTGTAGGTTATAAAAGGGCTGATCAGTATGCTATTCACAGACATTGATTCGTTTGAGGCGTACGCACGGCTGCATTTCTCATGGCCCCACCCTGTACGCTGCGTTATAGATTAGCAAGTTTTCCTCATAAAAGTTATGTGTTTCTGTTTCCTCAGGTCTGCTCAGTTTTATTTACTTTTCTTCTTTTTCTCTTATACATAGTGTAGGCCTGAGCGGGGAGAGATCTTCAGCAGCGCTTCCCATTGCGGCGCCGATGCTTAACGGATTTCTGCTAATATCGTCTGAAGACCTGCTTGTGAAGGTATGCATTTAAAAGTGAGGGGTTACGACCCTCGCTGTAAACCATGAATTTAGTACGAATTTAGTATTTAACTGCAGTTCTAATGTATCTGACACGTGTTTTATGATGAACATAAAGTTTAATCTTTAATTTAAGATGTACAGTTGTTACAAACGTATAGTCACGGTATTCCGTACACATTCACCCATTCATGTATGTGTGTGTGTGTTTGTATAATATAAAAATGTGTGTTTATATAAAACAAATGCTGCATAATATTTTCAATTATTTCTAATTACTGGTCTCTATCAGTGTCAAGACGTAACAGCTGCACCAACAGCCTCAAACAGTGTGGAAAAGTGGGTGCGGTTGTGCCCTATAGGCATGGCTTATGTTCATTTTCTAGGCGGCTACCTAAGCAAGCTGGAGCTCACAGTCTTATCTGCATATCAAGCCACAGTTTTGACAAGTAAAGTTGAGGAAAAAATATCCACTATCAAATGCGAAGAGCTTGTAATATAATCTGGAAACAATATGACACTAAATAAATTGAGAGCAAAGACCAAATAAGTTCAATATGGGGGCTACATCCATTGATCCTCCATCTTGCCATACTGGTTTTACTGCATGTAGACATGCCAGTATTTGATGGTTCGAAGGATGGAAATTGCATTTGGTTCGGTTGACAATATACATAAGGAGACGCAGTTCTTAGAGCTTACTATTTGTTAATTTATTTATATTTTGACATGCATTTTACATATATAAAAGAGAACATTTTGAAAGATCGAGACCATACATAAGTGACCTAACATTAATTTGGATTTATTGGTATGATGGTTATTTTCCCAAAGCTCACTTTCATTATTTTTGTCTTCAACATTGACACCAGATATCTGTTTTCCATTTTCTTTTACAAGAGCTATACAGGCGAAGTAATAAAGGCCTTGCACAGCTGCCTGACACATACTTATGCGACCGCTCTTGAAAGATGTAGTTTGAAACCACATAAACCTTCTGTCATACTAAATGGTGTCCACCTAAAGTAGTATGTCTTCTATTTGGGCATATTTCTTAATCTGTATCCAGATGTATATTATGCAGTGCTTCCAGTATGACAGCTGGAGCTCAGCTGCAGCAAATGTCCGATGTCCGTGACTATACAGGAGTTTGCAGGGTTTTCTGCATTTCTAATGGTCTCTATGAAGACCAGGCTTTGAATGATATACTTGCATTTAATTTGAACTTCTAAATGACCTCTGCATTCACTATACTCTCATGACACAACGCACATAGACATAATTGTGTCACTGGAGGATTGTATTGCGTGAGAAAAAATGGCAAACAACTGCTATAGTTTCTCCATAAATGTTCCATTACAGCTCTTATGGATATAAATCTAGCATGGACTGTGCTTGGAATTCTAGTGTTAAGAAGGCTTATGCAATAAAATAAATGTATGTATTTGTAAATGACTCTAGCAAGTATGGTTTCAAGTTGAATTTTAAATACGTGACAAGGAAAACATAACTGTATAGAGAATACAATATATTGCATTATAAATCTCTTTGGTATAGTTACTACTGTTGTGACACTGAATGCCTCTGCCTTACCAGATGTTGATAAAAATGTAATGCGTGTTATTAGGTTGAAAAAATGAAAACAAAAATGGCTTTGTGTGGAAAGCAGGCGTGAAGATCAGCTTCTGCTGTGTTAAAGAACTGACGAAAGTCACCATTGGTTGATCATATCAGATCTAGCATTGCTTAAAAATGGGTAGAAACATCTACTTTCATTTCCTTGGTGTCTTCTCAACCTGGCTATACATATAGATTGGAAATCAACAATGAGACCGTATGATTGTTATTCAAGGTCTGCACTTCTTTACTGCTCTCTATCCATCTGTTTCCCCTCAGAACTAATATTCTTTAGTGTGAAGTCCTTATGTCAGAAAAGAGAGCTATTTCTTTCGACTCTTCACTGTTGATTAGAAATATGTGGCGTGCTTACCATGCATGCATGAGCAAATCATATGAGTTCCTGGAATCTTTGTCAAGGATGTGACTGTAGCTTTTGGAATGAACACTGGACCAACAACTAGTGTTTTATTTTTTTATTTTTCCGAGGAGAGATGTACTAGTAAGAACCACACCCAGAGAGTTATCACTGTTCGGCTATCTGTGCTGAAGTTGTTGTATGCCGTAGTGTGAGTGGGTTGAAGGACTCTCATGGGATTTCTGTGGAAGTCTTTCCCTTGCTTCTTGGCTTGTACTGTATGGTGCGGTAACAGATTGTGAGTGGGCTATGTGGGGGTGTGTGACGCTCTTTGCGATAGTGATTTTTCTTTGCTTGGCAGTTGGCTGTCTCAACCTTGTCCATGTGGGAGGCCAGGCGCTCAGTTTGAGTGCGCCACTGTCTCTGGGTATGGTAGAGCTTCCTGTCTGTGCAGCCCCGTAGTCCTATGGGACCAAGAGCTTGACACGCAGACAGTCAGTGCCTGGAATTGGGCCTGCGGATGTTTCTTTCCTAATGGCCCAAATCCAGAATACAGAGGTTCTAATCAGAGCCTACATTCTTTTGTATCTCCACTTTGAAACATTTGCAGAATATGGGAAAGAGAAACAGGAAGTCTCCCTCCTTGTTATTCACAATTTTGGAATGACATGTGATTGATGTCGGTGACAAGGGCCTATAGAGGTAATTTGACCATGTCATCATCCCTGAGGAATATAGCCTTTTAAAATTATTGCACCAAGAATGTGTGTGTGTGTGTGTAATATATATATATTATATATGTGTAATATATATTAGAATATATATATATATATATTATATATATATATATATATATATATATATATATTATATATATATTATATAAATATATCTATATAATATTATATATAGATATATAAAAAAAGGGATAAAATGGGATTTAATGTGTGCAATTTATTTCGAGAATTTCTTTTTTCCAAACCATGTCACAGTCATCGACACTTCTGCATTTTGTACTTTGTGCAACTTTCCGTTGCAGGCAACACCTCTGACACTTCCCAATACAGAATAAATGGAAGCCAGGCTGCGTTCTCCGAGGTCCTCTCTTGGACTTTTCCTATTTAGCTGAGCCCACTGATTTTCAATGGGGCTTGGGTCAGAAGCTTAGAATGGCTATATCAAAAGCCTACACTTGTTGTCGTCAAACCATTTTTGTGTGGATTTGGATAAACATTTTGCTGGCAGGTTCTCCCACAACCCAGTTCTAACTTAAATTTGATTAATTTTTGTCTTATTTTAAGCCTGTTGGTTCTTTAGATTAAGTCGGTGTTTCTTAATCCTGGTCCTGGCGCCCCACCGCTCTGCGTGTTTTAGTGTTTTCGTGCTACCAACACACCTGATACAACTTCTCAGCTCATTAACAAGCCCTTTATTGAGTTAAAGTGGGTGTGTTTTTATACAGGAGAAGCACTAAATTGTGCAGAGCGGTGGGGCGCCAGGACCAGGATTGAGAGACTGGATTAAGATATATTGCTGTATATTAGGGGATCTTATCAAATGCTATTTACTCTTTGCACTAGCAGATACTTTCACTAGTTTTATACAATTTTCTCCACACGTTGGAATTTTTCTTGAATTTGAAGGGGTGTTTTTTGAAGTGTAGCTCAACAAACTTAAATGATTTTCATTTGAGATCTGATTCTTCATTGACTCAGTAATGCCATGTAGCCTAACGTGGTTAACATGGTTGGCGTTGAAACCGCCCCACAACATTCCTGATACCCTTCCATACTTAACAGTGGGGTTTTACGTTCATTTCTATTTAACCCATATTCTTTTTTTAATGCCATTCCCAACTTGTTTTTTTTTTTTAAAAAAGCTTTTTTGTTTTTTTCCAGTCTCGTAAATTCAAGACCCTTATGTTTGTTGTACGCTGAAGGAAATGCTTTCTTCTGGCATGCCTTAAAATAGTTTTTGTGTAAAGTGGTGTCTAGTTATACATGTATAAATTTGTTACACCAAAATGCTTCCACCTTTTCACCGTCCTCCACTTTCTTACTGCTCAGGTTTATTTACATTTCTTATTTGGTTAATTATTACTTGATACTGGATATGGGATCACCGGATTCCGCTTGTCTGGAGTGTGCATGTCCTCACCATGTCTGAATGGGTTTACTTCTGGTTGTCTGGTTTCCTCTCACATTCCGGAAAGTCATGTTAAGTTAATTGGTTTCTCTGAATTGCTCCAGTGCAAGTATGTTTGACAAGTGCAGAGGTAACTTTGCTCCTGTCAGGGATATTGCCACTGATGATGATATGAGATTAATAAATAAATAAACTACATTGGATATGGACATTGTAATGCATGTAGCTGTATGTTATAGCCATTGCCTGCCTTTTTGAAGGTCGCCACACTTGTAGCTCATTTCATTTGTGGATTATGTAATCTTCCCCATGTTGCTGAAATGCCTGGTGGAATTCGGCCTCTGTCGCCTCACATTTCTATCGCAGGGAAACATAAGTTCGTGATTGACTGTGAGTAATTGTGTAAGTGTGGTTTTGTTAAAAACAATTATTTTTGATAAGAGTTGTTATAGTTAGCTGAGAATTACTGCCATTCATGGTAAAACGGATTAGAGAACATGTCTTGGGTAAAATGTTTCATGAAATAAAATAACTTTATTAATTAATAACGTTAGTATTTTCATTTGTGGTTTTTAATTTCTTGTAGGTACATAGCCAGTTTCACTTGGTCCAAACCTTTTCATTTCGTGCTGGGACCTGATGATTCTGAAGGCCTCTCTCTCTTTCTCTCTGTGTGCGTGTCTCTCTCTCGCGCTCTCTCTCTCTCTCTCTCTCTCTCTCTCTCACTCACTGAGAAAGAAGGGAGTGTATGCTGGCCTGGCTCTGAGGCAGGGTGGAGTTCAGACAGCATAGAGGGCCTCAGCAGACTGAATGGAATTTATACCATATGTACCAGGCATTCCTGGAATGTGCGGCACAGGATCCTGACCGATGGAAAGAACCACAGAAAGAGGAAAGGAAAAGGGGGTAGGAGTGGGGGATGGGGGGCTGTGATGGTAATGGTGAGGATGACTAGGCAAGCTACAGGAAAAGACCTGTGGTGTATTATTCCTTGAAAGGTTTCCAATGACCTATTTAGTCTAAAGTGCGAGTGCTTGTGAACTGTGCATTCTAAAGCAGCAGCACTATTATTTAATGTCAGGTGGTTATGCACAGTGTTTTGTCACTGCTGCTTAATATATTGGTGCTAGTTAGTAGAGTCAGTTTTGATGCATGTATTGTTGAAGTGCATTGTACATTCTAGGCGACTGCAAAGTTAATCTTTGCCCTAATACGTTCCTCTTTATTTCAGCCTTGTCAAGTTCAAGTATGAGAACCATTCTGCTTTTTTCTCCTTGCTTCAGTGGAGCACTTGCTTGCTTATTTAAATTAGATCCCATTCCTGTTGTGTAATTGATCTGAGAAAGCACGATGAAAGTGTGAGAAATAATGATGAAAAGGAGAGTGTGATAGATTTGGAGAAGCTAAGTGTTTACATATTAAACAGCTAAAGAGTTATTATTAAGCAGGCTTTTTAAAGCTGTCCTCTAAAACAACACCTGCTACAGCCTAAGCCTCTTATTTGGGTTTTCTTTGGTTTGTACCATTAATGCTTTGGAAAAAAAAGCTGACTAATTATTTAATATGTATCTGTGTGTCATCATGAGTCTGTCTGTGTCTGTGAATGCGTGTGCTGGACTGCTGGTGGACTGGTGCCTTGTCCAGTGGTGGTCTCCCCCTTGTTCCCTGTGCTTCTACCCTGAATTGACTTTGTGGGTATGGAAAGTGAGTGTATACTACCATGTGTATACAAACTTGTTACTCTAATTGAGTTAGTTACTTTAGAGGTGTCACGCAATCTTTTTGCCTATCTTGTATCTCAGCAAGCAATGACCTCATTTTAAACCTGTGATATGTAAAATATGTAGTCAGCTCATGCAGTTTTTAGGTGTCTGGGCATCTCTTGTTCAATACATGACTTGATAAAATCATTTGTGGGTAGATGTGGTTCTCTGCAGTTTTGTGCTGTGATTTTATACACCCCCTCATCCTGTCAGCTCTGATATTAGCAGCAGATTAGATGAATTCCTGAAATTACTTTGCTACTTCTGTATTGCCTCACAGTCATTTTCATTGTATGAGCCAGATGGCATTTCCTCTTTTTACATTGAACTATTTTGTTTGCTTGCTTGTATGTTTAGCAAGCAGTCGAAGGAACGTATGTACAGTCGGGTGCAAATTTCGCTCTCTGAGAGCAGACTACAGACGGACTGGCGAGTAAAATGAGAGCCTGCGGCTCGCAAAAGCATCTTTATCTTTTCTCTAGGCACACATGGATTCACATATACCAGATTAGGGAAGCTGTCGGAGGAAAACCAGTAATTTAGTAGTGTGTCTGTGCTTCAATTATTCGCTTCCACTATTTTAAATACTTCATTTGAATTATCCACTGCTTTTGCCAGCTGTGCACTTTATCACTAGGGTGTCTGTATGGCAGATTAAATTAGAATTCTTTACCCTTGAATTTAGCAAGGATATTTCAAGAGCATGTGTCTTGAAATGTGTTATGGCCAACATTTCTTTTCCTATCATTATGGCATCTGTAGCCATTGCAGTTCACAGCACTAAACTGAAGATATGCTGGAGCCAGAGCTTATTGCTGCTGGACTCGATTCTACAGTTGTTTAAAGAGGCTGTATGGATTGTCCCAAGGGGCTGGATAGGGCTATATAGTGGTTGTTTTATACGCTCACAGGAAGTACACTGCACAGCTGATTAATGCTGGCAAAATTGTCAGCATAGCTTGGCCTGGAAGCCAAGGGCCCACAGCTTCATACAGACAGAGTAGGCAGGGTGTGTGCTTGTGTGACGTCTGTCCGCTTTAAAAGCCCCAATTAAACTTCCTGTTTACTTCCCTGTACTTATGATAAACAATTCCATTGACTAAAAAGCTATTTCGGAGCTACAGGTGTCACGTTCCCAATAATTGTTCTTTATTTCTTTTGTATAATGATCCCCAGCTCTCATCCTGTCATTTTCCTGTTTCCCATTGTGCCCCTGTGCGTGACATCTGTTTCTCAATGTGTCAGATTTGCACTCCTCTCTCTTTTGGTACTTTCAGTCACAGAGTGAATGACTAAAGTCACATTGCAGTTGGATTTAGACTGGTGAACTGGCTTGATTGCCCTGGCTGTGAAGAAAGCTGATGCAGTCACAACCAATTGTGATTAAAGATGGCCGAGCTATAAGTGTGTAAGTGAACACACCACTTCGTGTGTGTGTGTGTGTGTGTTTTATTTTTATTTATATATATATATATAATTATACACACACACACACACACACTGAGCTCTATCAGTCTGGAAAGGGTTATAAAGCCATTTCTAAAGCTTTGGGACTCCAGAGATCCACAGTTAGAGCCATTAGCCACAAATGGCGAAGACATGGAACAGTGGTGAACCTTCCCAGGGAGTGGCTGGCCGACCAAAATTTCCCCCAAGAGCACAGTGGCGACACATCCAAGAGGTCACAAAAGACCCCACAAAAACATCCAAAGAACTGCAGGCCTCACTTAAGGTCAGTGTTCATGCCTCCACCATAAAGAGACTGGGCGACCTGCATGGCAGAGTTCCAAGACGAAAACCACTGCTGAGCAAAAAGAACATTAAAGCTAGTCTCAATTTTTCCAGAACACATCTTGATGATCCCCAAGACTTTGGGAAAACATTCTGTGAACTGACGAGGCAAAAGTTGAACTCTCTGGAAGGTGTGTGTCCCATTACATCTGGCATAAAAGTAACACAGCATTTCAGAAAAAGAACATTATAGCAACAGTAAAATATGGTGGTGGTAGTGTGATGGTCTGGCGACTGTTTTGTTGATTCAGGACCTGGAAGACTTGCTGTGATAAACAGAACTATAAATTCTGCGGTCTATCAAAAAATCCTGAAGGAGAATACCTGTCCATCTGTTCATGACCTCAAGCTGAAACGAACTTGGGTTCTACAGCAGGACAATGATCCAAAACACACCAGCAAGTCCACCTCTGAATGGCTGAATAAAAACAAAATGAAACTGAGTGGCCTAGTTGACCTGAATCCTATTGAGATGCTGTGGCCTGACCTTAAATGGGCCGTTCATGCTCGAAAACCCTCCAATGTGGCTGAATTACAACAATTCTGCAGAGATGAGTGGGCAAAATTCCTCCACAACGCTGTAAAAGACTCATTGCAAGTTATCGCAAACACTTGGTTGCAGTTGTTGCTGCTAAGGGTGGCCCAACTAGTTATTAGGTTTAGGGGGCAATCACTTTTTCACACAGGGCCATGTAGGTTTGGATTTTTTTTCTCCCTTAATAATAAACACCTTCATTTAAAAACTTCATTTTGTGTTTGTGTTGTCGTCTTTGACTAATATTTAAATTGGTTTGATGTTCCGAAACACTTAAGTGTGACAAACATGCAAAAAAAAAATTCAGGAAGTGGGTAAACACTTTTTTGTATGTATTTATACAGTGGGGCAAAAAAGTATTTAGTCAGCCACTGATTGTGCAAGTTCTCCTACTTAGAAAGAAGAGAGGGGTCTGTAATTTTCATCATAGGTACACTTCAACTATGAGAGACAAAATGAGGAAAAAAATCCAGGAAATCACATTGTAGGATTTTTAAAGAATCTAATTGTAAATCTTGGTGGAAAATAAGTATTTGGTCACCCACAATCTCTTCTTTAAGAAGCTCTTCTGTCCTGCACTCGTTACCTGTATTAATGGCACCTGTTTGACCTCTGAATAAAAGACACCTGTCCACAGCCTCAAACAGTCAGACTCCAAACTCAACCATGGCCCAGACCAAAGAGCTGTCGAAGGACACCAGGAAGAAAATTGTAGACCTGCATCAGGCTGGGAAGAGTGAAGCTACAATAGGCAAGCAGGTTGGTGTGAATAAATGAACTGTGGGAGCACTTGTAAGAAAATGGAAGACATACAAGACCATTGATATACTCCCTCAATCTGGGACCCCATACAAGATCTCATCCCATGGGGTCAAAATGATCATGAGAACGGTGAGCAAAAATCCCAGAACTACACGGAGGGACCTGATGAATGACCTGCAGAGAGCTGGGACCAAAGTAACAAAGGCTACCATCAGTAACACACTACGCCGAGAGGGACTCGGATCCTGCAGTGCCAGGCGTGCCCCCCTGCTTAAGCCAGTACATGTCCAGGCCCGTCTGAAATTTGCCAGAGAGCATATGGATGATCCAGAAGAGGATTGGGAGAATATCATGTGGTCAGATGAAACCAAAATAGAAGACTCATTGTGTTTGGAGGAAGAACAACACCATACCTACTGTGAAGCATGGGGGTGGAAACATCATGCTTTGGGGCTGTTTTTCCACAAGGGGAACAGGACGACTGATCCGTGTTAAGGGAAGAATGAACAGGGCCATGCCATGTATCGGGTGAGATTTTAAACCCAAAACCTTCCCATCAGTGAGAGCACTGGAAGATGGAACGTGGCTGGGTTTCCCCCCCCCCCCTTCCAGCATGACAAATGATTCCAACACAAACCAACCGCTCGGGCAACAAAAAAGGGTTTTGGGGTCCCCCCCCCTGTAAAAAGCATTTCAAGGTCCTTGAGTGGCCTAGCCAGTCTCCAGACCTCAACCCCATAGAAAACCTTGTGGAGGGAGTTGAAAGTCCATGTTGCCCCCTGCGACACTCCCCAAAAAATCACTGCTTGCTAGAGGAGATCTGCATGGAGGAATGGGCCAAAATACTAGCTACAGTTTGTGCAAAACCTGGTGGTTGAAGACTTACAGGAAACCGTTTGAAAACCCTCTGTCCATTGCCCCCACAAAGGGTTAATGTTTTTTTTACAAAGTATTTGGTGCCCTGAAACCAAGTTTTTTTTAACCAAAACTTTATTTTTTTTTTTCCCCACCAATTATTTTTTTTTTTGTTACAAAAGTATTGAGCTGAACCCAAGTTTATTAAACCAAATACCTATTTTCCACCATGGATTTACAATTAAATTCTTTAAAAATTCTACAATTGTGATTTCCTGGGGTTTTTTTTTCCCTCATTTTGTCTCTCATAGTTTTTGAAGTGTACCTATGATGAAATTAACAGACCTCTCTCATCTTTGTAAGTAGGAGAACTTTGCAACAATCCATGGCTGACTAAATGTTTGTTTGTGTAGTGTGGTGTGTGTGTGTGGGTGTGGTGTGTGGTGTGTTATAGATATAGAGTCTGTATGAATAGGGGAAGATGGAAAGAATTGAGCTCTTGTACAGCACTGCTGGGTTTTCAGGGAGATTCAGTTCATGTAATGCAATCCTGTCCCTCACGACACACACATTAGTTCCATAAACAATCTATGCATTGATCAGGCACAGCGACTGTGTTTAAGATGGCTTTAGTTCTCACAAGCTTTACATGTTTTTCGTTCAGTTCTTACTTTTAACAATTGATGAATTGTAATTGTCTTTGCGTTGGTTTAAGTAGAAATTTTTTTTTTTTTTTTTTTTTTTTTTTTTTTTTTTTTTTTTTTTTTTTTTTTTTTTTTTTTTTTTTTTTTTTTACATTTTTTTTAACCTTAAAAATTTACTTACTTCAAAACTCAAGAAATTGTAAATGAATCTATATGTGCTTGCATAGGTCATGTTTTGTGAAAAATAGTTTTTTTTTTTTTTTTTTTGTTTTTTTTAAATATACATTTTCTCTGTGATGGAAAAAAAAAATGACAGTAAATTGTTTATTTAATTGACCTCTGAACAGTAAATGTCATCAATAATTGTTTAAATTATTATTCAGTTTTAATTATGTAAAGGCATTTACTTGTTCATCACAATTAAATTTTTGTGAGTTTATTTTAGTAAGTAATTGTCCATGCTTCAAATATGTCAGAGGTTTGAATGCAAAGTTTTTGACATACTGGATTATTTTTTCCTTAAAGGTTATAGTGGGTTTTTTTACAGTGAAATTTAATGACAAACCCTCAAATTATTCAGGCGAACGTCTTAACCACTAGCTGTCCTCCCTCCCCCCCCCCCCCCCCCCCCCCCTCCCTCCAATTTTATTTCCCAGCCCTTTTCTCGATCTCACATGCTACCATCTACACCACCCCTCCCACTCTCATTCTCAAACAGGGCAAGTATGGCTGGAATTGTACCATCCCTCCTTCTGTGGGACATGTTTTTACTAACCAGTAGCCCTCAGGGTTTTTCAGCTCTTCTACATGCCTGCACTTACAGTGGGTGCTTGAATGTTTTGTGAACCCTGTAGAATTGTACAAAAAAACAAATAGTTTTTCTGCATAAAATATGACTTGACAACATCAGATTTTTCCTAGTGGAATAAAAAGAACTCAAATGAGACAAATTATCCAATGCTTGTTTTATTTATGATCCACACTACATATCTGAAGTGGGCAAAATGGACTCCACCTAGGGTGGAGTTTTAATATTTCCCCTAGGTCTGTATGGGTGTACTTTAAGTGTTCCAGTGTCCTTCCACATTCCAAAAGCATTGTTAGGGTTTAACTGGTTACTCTAAACTGGCCAGTGTAAAATGTGTCTGACTAGTAGTGATTCCCCCCTATTTCACCCCCCCTGTTTAAAATGGTGGGGGTAACTTTTTGAAAAGTGTTTCCCAGTTGGTCCCACTTTTTTTCCCCAAACATTTCCAAAAGCCATGTTTTAGGGTTTAACTTGGGTGTTTTTGCCTTCTAAACGGGGGGCCCCCCAAAGTGGGTTTTAAATGTTTGGTCCCCCCGACTAGTAGTTGAATGTTTAACCGTGTCCCCATGTTTTTTTTTTGTGAAATACCATTGTATCCGACATTAAATTTTAAACAAATCCAGAGCATCCAAAAAGATGGAACAAGTTCTACAGTTTAGTAAAAATCAAGTGGACAAGCCAGAAGGCTATAACAAAAATATTTGTGTGGACAGTGCGACAAAAATAGAGTCCTTTTGCTTTTAAAGGAGAAGTGTTTTATATTGGTGAAAGGACGACTCTGTAAAACCAGCCGGCATAAGAACCTCTTCCCATCTGTGAAATTTGGTGATGGTAAGTGTCATGGCTTTTCTTTTTTCCTTTCATCAAGATTACTTGCAGTTATTGATGTAACAAATGAATTCTGGGAATTTGCATTTTTCCAGTTACCCGTCTATTTTTCGGACCATAAGGCGCACTTAAAATCCTTTAATTTTTTTCTCAAAAATCGTCAGTACGCCTTTAAATGCGGTGCGTCTAATGTAAAAAAATGAATTAATTCTGGTTGAGCCCCTTTCTGACCCGAGAACCGATTGTAGATGGTACACAGCGCTCATAAATGTTTTGTTAGCACGGTCTTTGGTAGGTTACGAAGCTTACGGCCACCGTAAGTCAAGGAAACACATCGCTGAGTAATACGGTATGTGCTTCAGCATTAGGGGGTACGTGCATTCACATTCATTTATTTTTCGAAGCGGATTTCAAACACAACGCTAAATCGGTCCACGCAGTACGCAGTACAACATGGACATAGAGCAGCTTGCGCGAGAGAATTCAACATTAACGAATCAAATGGTACGGAAGTGGAGGAAGCAAGAAGAAAAGACGCCCTGCCCCGCCAGGGTTAAAGACCAAACTGGAGCTTCTTTCGACGGGAACTTAAGAGTTTTTGTTTCATTTCAATTTCATGCGTCTTATAAAACCCGGTGCGCTTTATTTAGGTTATGAAATAGACCCGTTAGCAAAAATCCGATCATTGATATCGCGTCTTATAATCCGGTGCCCGCTTTTTTATAGTCCGAAAAATACGGTACATCAATGTAATTGTTAATGAAAAAGGTTGTTAAGTTTATGGTTGCATGATCTCTACAGCACATGGCAGAATGTATTCTGAACTTGGATTTAGTGCTTGGGACTTGACTGACAACACATTCTCCCAAAGGTGAAAATTCTGGAACATTTTTAACCACATTTACCACACTTGCTTCTGGGCCTTTGTACTGATGGCAACAACCAGAAGTTGTCACTCTTGAAATGAATTGCAGATCGTTAGTGGGTTGTCCAGGCAAGAGCTGGGAGTGCCTTAAAACAACACTCAAAACAATTTTTTAAATGGGTTTCTTTTGGATATAGCTTTTGGTGGCTATTTAATGAATATCTTCCGGTTTTGTAATCTTTTTATCTGGCCTAAAGGTGGATAATCTGGTGTAAGAACATATCACTATATAGGAAAAATGCCCTGTTGATTACGAGGAAGCTGTGCTGCAGTTGTTTTTTTGCTGTGTGGGGAAACACCTATGTAGCCCCTGTTTTTTCTTCAGTACCTTGAGTACATGCTGTTCTTTTGGTAATGGGATCTTTTGAGTCATTGCAGGTCTACATATGTGAAATGAGTCACTGCCTCTAACTTGGGTTGTGCTATGTTAAAACCCTTTCATTGTGTTTTCCCAGCAAACGGGAGTATGATGAAGCCTTAATGTGGAAAATGAAGTTTCCCCCCCACCTGCCCTAACTCCCGGGTTTGGGGTGGGGTGCCCTTATGTTTTAAAAAACCTTTTTTCCATTGTTTTTTTTTTCCCCACGCAGAAAACCGGAAGGGTGTGCTATGTTAAAACCTTTCATTGTTTTCCAAGCAGACGGAGTATGAATGAAGCCTTTAGCTCTGTGGTCATGGTATAACAGCAGTGGGCCCGGTTTAGAAAAAGAACATGGGTATACTCTGGAGCAGTGAATTAAATGTGCTTAATGTCCACACTAGTATTTGTTATCAGTTGGAGACTTTCTTTTTTCCACCATCAAGATAAATCGCTTTGGCTGCCCTCATACGGGTCGTCGCTGAGGACCAGCTATATATTTGATTTGGCAAAGGTTTTTATGCCAGATTCCTTTCCTGACGTAACCCTCCCCATTTGACTGGCCTTGGGACGGGCACTAAGTGCTACCCCAGTGGCTGGAACTCAAGCAACTTGTTGCTTTTCATTGTTGATGAGATTACAGTACTTGTAATCCTATTTATGTAATGCATTCTATCTCTCTAGAAGGCAACACTAGGGTTTGAGGTGAACTTGGGACATAGGGAGCAGGCATAATTGTGCCCTGGATGAGATGCCAGTACATCGCGGGTCCTATGTACACTTTGGAAATAATAATAATGATAAAGTGATCATTTCTGGGGCAGTGACAGGTAGTCTTACTGTGTAGCTGTATTGAGTTTAACCTTCATTGTCATTATATTATATATTTATTTATCTTTAACTTGGATCAGCATGCCTGTCATGATCTTTCATTCAATCCAGCATTTCAGTTCACACCTGCTTAAGCCAGTTCAGGGTCTCGGGGAGCTGAGCCCTAACACCACAGGCCACAAGGCAAGACCAAACCTTGACCCACATATAAACAAACACACTGTGGCAATTTATGGATGATAGCTGACCTAATGAATGGAATGTGGGAGGAAACGAGCATACCGGGGGAAAACCCACACAGACATGGGGAGAACATGCAAATACCTATACTTTTTAAAGATCAGTTTGTAACATGAATATACCAGTGACAATTCTTATTATATGGGAGAGCACTCGTCGGCAACTTGTAAATGTGCTAAGGCATTACAAAACTTGCTTTGAGCAGCTGCAAAATTAAACACTAGTCAGACTTTTAAAGCTGTTGCTTGCATCTTGCTTTAAAAGCTGGCAGAAAAGGAATATGAGTGGGTTTTCTTCTTGAACTGTGTACAGAAGTATGTACACAATGTGTTAATGTGCCGGTTCACAATGCAGTGTAACTATGCACACTGCTTTCTTCAGTAGGGACTACATAAGGGTCTACTTAAGTTTTATTTGTTTGATGTATTCTATCAGTTACTCTGATGAATTCTAGAAAGCTAGTGATGTCAATAGTCAGCTTGTTTTCTGTGTTTATTTATTTAAATGTATGAATGCTAAGGAAAACAAATCTATGGATAATGAGATTTGTTGGAAATGCAGTGCAGCAGTGTAGTAAAGATTCATGCCACACAAGGTCAGTAGAGAAGAATATACAATAAATATATATTTCTAAACAAAACGGTGGTAATGGGATTTGGAGATGGTTTAAACCTAGTCCTAACTTGTACCCTAAGCTTCTAAATAAGCGCTCTTCTGAATCTTTAACTTGCTTTTACTCCGATGTGTAAAAGTAAGAGCAAAACGGAATCACTTTCAGAATTGACCAGTTTCCTACTTTGAGACACTTGATTTGATATTCTCTTTAGAACAATGGGCGATTTAGTTGCCTGGCTATGTTTTAGACACAGTTGAAGGTGCCACAGAATGTGTTTTCCTCTAAACAGTGGAAGCATGATAAAGCTATGGCACCCTGCTGGCTTTATCCACTTTGCTACCTAGTTAAATGAGCATAGTTAAATTAAAATACCCCACTGTTTGGCAAGAAGGGCTCTCCATATTGTAGCCAAGTTTGTGAGCGTGTGTTTGAGGGTGAGTGAGTGTATGATTGTGCAGTGTGGTGAATGTGTGGGAGTGGGTTCGGAGTTTGCCTGTGTGTGTGTGCGCATCTGTGGGTGTCCTGTCCTTGGCCTGAGCTGTGTGGATTGGCTCTTTCCAAGGTGCTAGAGGGTCGCTGGGTTCACTGGACTACTGAGGCCGTGCTTACCCGGCTCTTGTCCTTGAACCGCTGGTAAAGTGCAGCACTACAAAGCCACCTTTAACTGCCGGCGGAGACGGAGGCCTCCAGACTCTCTGACTCGCTGAGGTTTCTGTCATAAGGACTGCTACTATATTATGAAACTCTTTTTGCGTAAGGCAGCCGTGCCCTCGTTTGCCTCCATCCGATATTAGCAGCAGTATTACCTGCTCTGCTGTATTGAGATTCCTTTTCAAGCTGTTCTGGTGTGCTCATGTATATGTGAACTGTAGGACATATTTTGTCAGTGTTTTTTTCTGAACACTGTTAATTTTACTGCAGCAATTTTATTATAGTACTATATAGGCAATAGAGTCAATTTAAATTCAGCCCATTTGCAGAGGGGCCTGAATGCTGCTCAAAGGTCCTGGAGCACTGCTTCACTAAGCTTTGACAGAAATTAAATCCTGCTGATGACACCAACTACACCTTTTAAGCAGTCCTGGTCTTGTCTTGAGCTATTCTTACTACTGACTGAACCACCTGCTACTGAATACCATAGTTAATGTGTAGCATATTAACACATTTCTCATTTTTTCCCTAAATGTCACAATTCTTCTTAGTTAATTTTGCTGTATAATTTATCATAATGAATGAAATGCCATCTGGCTCCAATTAAAAGCTCCGGTGCTATACTTCAGGTATCAGGTAAGGAGACTTGAGCGGTTCTGAGTTAAACCAAATGAATATGATGCAGTTGTAGGCTGGCTCTGGCTGAAAACCCCAGGGGCAGAGAGCACATGACTCCACTTCTTGTTCTAGCCTGCATAGTTGTGGCAATGAGGAGAGGTGCTGCTGAAACCCCATCCACATCGCTTCATTATCAACCTCTACACTACTCCTTTTACTCCTTTCCCAAGGCGGTTGCCATTCAGCATTGTCTAGTCGATGAAAAGCAACAAAAAGGATATTGCATGCAAAAATTGTAATGTTTTCTATGTTTTAGTAAGTTCAGTGCTGGGGTCTAATTTAACTTTGTCTTTCTCTCTGCCTCTCCACAGGTTGATACCTTGTCCATCTGATCAGGAGTTCCCACTGGCTGACCTGCAGTAGTTCTTCACTGGCAAGCTTTATGTCATTGTGTATCAGCTAAAGCTGCCAGCTGAAGAACTGTTGTGGTTAGCTCATTCCCTGCACCCCAGCTCAAGATGTGAGGCAGAGGTGAAGATTTGGAGGACTTAACTTTGAACCAGATGGTAGATCAATTAAAAAAAGGTCCTGTTTTTTTATTTATTTATTCTCCCTTTTTCCCCTTGGAAATACCACGTGAGCTGTCCTGGCCTGGCTGTGCATTCTCTGCAAGCATAAACAAAGCTACCGGCAAGGCCCATGCTGACTCAACAACATTCCTGGCCGGGTGAGATGCTCCTGCCCTTATTTGGGTGTGGAGCAGACCAGGATCGCACCCTTGCAGTCTACTGCAGCACATGCAGCCATGGTGGGTCTGTGCAAGAAAGGGGTTTTTGAAGGGGTTGAAATAAGAGCTGCAATGCTTTTATAGATTTCCCTTTGTTCTCTGGAACAAGGCCCAGGCCTTTAACACGTGTTTCTGTTTATGAATAAGTCACTGAGTTCTTCTGCAGAAGGAATGTGGAACACTCTTGCTGGACTTGCATCTGTCACTTCCCCCATCACTCCCTCTGGACCCGCTGGGCTATAAGATTTTTGGTTTATTTGTTTGGCTTATGCTTACTGTCCATGAGTACAACTGCCATCAAACTCTGGTGTACACGCGTGCGCACACACACACACACACACACACACACACACACACACAATGCCTGACCCTTAGCAAGCAATAACTCTACTTCAAGGGCAGTGGCGGTGCCAAAACAGGATATGAAAAGTTCTTCCAGCCAGATGAAAACAAAGGTAGAAAATGTTCTCGCCACTTACCAGAACCAGATGCCCCATGTGAGAATGTTTGGAACCAGGGGCCTGAAGAGCATTGCCTTATTTCATGTTCTCCTTCCTCTTGTAAACTGGAGCAGCTTACTTATCTTCATATTCTACGTATACATTCTTCATATATTTGTGTAATGAAGCATCTTTGTTGAGCGTGTCTGGTCCTGCACACAGGCACTGGTGTCATTGGATAGTGTGTCTGATTGGTTTTGTATAGCCTCCCTGAAAGTGAATTAAAAGCTTGTTGAGGGCTTGTTGAGTTTGTGTGGCACACCTGTGAAGTTCCGTCAAGGCTTTGGTCAGAGAAGATATTTCTGTTTGGTGAGTGTGTGCTTAATATTCACATTCATTCAAAGTCATTCTGTTGAGAGGAAAATTACTAATAACTGAGTTGCATCAGGAAAATTTGCAATATGTTGTTATATTAATGAAGTGCTATAGAGCTAAATAAATGACTGAGTACAGTTCCTTCCTTGATTTTTCTTATCTGCTTAATCCTAGTCAGGTTCAGGTTGTGCCAGCTGGTGTCACAGGGGCACAAGACTGGAAGAACCCTAGACGGGGCCAATCCATAGTAGGGTGCGCGCACTCATATACACACTTCTACCGAAAGGGCACTTTGCGTTTACATGCAAGTCATGTAGCAGATGCCCTTGTCCAGAGCGAATTAGAAATGGTACAATATTACAGTCCAACAAAGGGCCTTGCTCAAGGACCCAACAGTGGCAGCGTTGGCAGAGATTTTGGACCCTGGATCTTCTGGTCCATAGTCCAGTACTTTAACTGCAAGACCACCACAGTATTTTAGAAATACCTATTTAACCTAACACACGTCATTGTAATGTGGGAGTGAACTGGAGTACGTAGACACAGGGAGGACTTAAACAACCGGGGACACTGGAGCTGTACTGCACCAAATACAGTCCAATTTTAACTTTAATTTAATACATATAATATTACTAAATAATTAGAACTTTAATTCTAAAGTATGTGTAATGTGTAACTTTCGTGTTTCAAATTTGAAATGAAGCCTTTTAAATTTTATTTATTACATTCTCTTTGTGTTCTCTTTTAATTTTTATGTTTACCTTCTGTGTATTTACATTATTATTATAAACTTATTAATTAGGTAACTTTAATTCTTACACATATCATCTAGGCTCCCCAAGGAGGTTGGTCCCTTTTTAAGTCTTGGTCCTTCCAAGGTTTCTTCTTTATGACCTTTAGGGAGTTTTTCCTTGCCACTGTCACTAGGCTTGTCCAGTTAGAGATGTGGGCCTAGATAATAGCTGCTTTGAGGTAATGCTTCATTGTAAAAAGTGTTATATAAATAAATTTGACTTGACTAAGCAAGGTACCAGTCCATCACAGGGTGCACACTCACACTGGGACACTTGGAGACAGCAGTTGACAAAATGCATGTCCTGTGAATGTGGGAGGAACTGGGAATACCCAGAGAAAAACCCATACAGCTATGGAGAGAACATGCAAACTCCACACAGACGGCAGTCGGGCCAGGACTTGCACTGCTGTCTCTGGAGCTGTGAGACGACAGTGCTAACCATTAAATTAAGTTAAATAAATGGGTAGGATTTATGAACGGCAAAGAACTTGTATGATTCCTTTCGAGGAGAGGCTTATTTAATGTTGGTCAACATTTCCTGTGTTTGAAGTGTTTGTAGTCTATGAATTACCCTGATCCTTCTATTTATCCCAGATGGTTATGGTGCTGTATTTTCTCTCCCATACTGGTTCAGTTGGCGTTCCAACCAAATAAAATTCTCTCTGCACCAAGTTAAAGCTTTCCCAACCTTTACCTCAAGCTAGGGACAAACATGAGAACTTTGCACCTGATGAAACATCCATATTGCGACACTTTGCTTGAACTCTGCAGTTCTGCCTGAACTTTGGCCCAGTGGCTGAAGCACGGTGCAGATCAATGGAACACAGATGGCCACTGTTACCTATGAGGTAATGAAGTGCTTGACCAGCTATGGACAAAATCTACTTGTTACTGTTAAAGTAACATTCTTCACGTAAGGTGAAATATATGCAAGCTACAGCATTTAATGATTTTGTTTCTCAGCACAGGCAATGTTTTTGTGTTTCTCTGTCCATCTTTCTCAGTTATTAGCCTGTACAATACCATCCACAATGTGAAATTGACAACCATAAGCTTCTCTGAATTTGAAAAGCAGCTATTCATAGTTTAAAGTTTTTCTTTTAAACATTAAAGATAAAGAGAAACATTCTCACTATTTATTTCTTGTTTATTTTGTGATTGTGTTTCTTTTGTGATTTCTGAAAATGGGTGCAATCATATTTATGGTTTCATATTAATGGTTTCATGAGCTCTTCCTGAATTTTGAAAGCTTGTTTTTTTAAGGAACTTGGTTGGTTTAATTTTAAACCAATTTAAGGTTTAAATTTGAAACCTCCGCAGGGCCACTTGTCCACTTTGTGCCAGTGATTCCTGACAAATTGACCAGTCCATCATCTCCTTTAGCACCCTAGGGTTCATGTTCCATGACTATAATAAAATGGTGTCTCAGTCTGGCCATCTCATTAGATGCTGCTGGAAAATACCATGAGCTGATGACTGAGTGCTTACTGATGACTCACAGTATGTGAACACCCACCACTATCACCATGTCTGAGCAACTGACTAACCTCCTGTTCCAGGGCAGCTTTGAACAAGCTCCGTGACATACAGTAAAATGTAGCCAGAGGGAGACTGGCAAGTTTTACGTAGCATCATTGTGACAAAGTGGGAGGTAAATAAAACGTGAGCACTGGATCCTTAAAGGTAAAGAGAGGTGAAAGCAGTGAATAGTGAGGTGGACTGAAGCTCAGTGAACAAGATTCATTGTGGGTGTTTAATCTGCTGTCTACCACTGAGGTTAATCTGGTTGGTGACGTTAGGATGAGACTTGTCAGGTGTCTCAGTTCCCTTCCCCCATTAATGATTATGTAATCCCATGGAAAATCTGACAGGAGAAATGCATGAGCCACACAGTCTCAACATTGTGTCTTCTGAATTCTGCACGCT
>JAJAGP010000608.1:66611-343695 GCA_025084515.1 Ancistrus triradiatus
GTGTGTGTGTGTGTGTGTGTGTGTGTGTGTGTGTGTGTGTGTGTGTGTGTGTGTGTGTGTGTGTGTGTGTGTGTGATAGAGAGAGAGGGGGAGAGGGAGAGAGAGAATGCACTTGTATGTATGCTCATATGTTAGGGCTGTTTGTTGGGGAGCTGTGTCTGTATTTTGTGATCCACATATTTTAAGGATTTGTGTGTATGTCAGTGGACCATGTATGTATTACATTGTGTGGACCAAATGTCCCCACAATGATAGAAAGCTCTGACATTTTTACATGGTGGAGACACCTTGCTGGTCCCCACGAGGAAATGGATTTTTTACATAAACTACATAAAAACCAAAAGAGTCAAAATATTTGCCTTAGGTTAATGACGTTAAGGTTAGGGGTAGAGGTAGGAGCAGGTGTAACATTAAGTGGCTACAGTGTCAATGGAAGCTCCCCACAATGATAGAGAGACAAACTGTGCGTGTGTGTGTGTGTGTGTGTGTGTGTGTGTGTGTGTGTGTGTGTGTGTGAGAAAGAGAGAGAGAGAAAGAGAGAGAGAGGTTTGATCTGAGTGTGTACATCCTAAACATTCATCTATTACATTCTGGTTCACCGAATTGGTTTATCACTCTTTCATAAGCTTCAGGTGGCACAGGGCAAACAGAGATAATAGAACATATATTAGAGAATACACAAATGAAATGGCCTTTCAAGGACCTTAACACCTCCACAGCCGTAATGAACTGGCTGGAAGTGCATTTTTTTCTTTCCCCCGCAAAGTGATGGTGAGTGATTTGTAGAAGACTGTGCAATCTTGCTGTCACCAAGTGTCCAAATCTACAAATTGACACCATCTCCATGCCAACAAACTAATTGGAAGGGATTCCAGTAGAGAGTAATTCCTCTCATTTAACCCCAAACATTAGTTTTCAATGGGATTGGTAGACACTACAAGACAGGAGCAGGGATTGGAATGACCACAACCTAAAGTGTTTGTGCGCTGAACCATTTTTGCTTGGATTTGGATGTGTGTTTTGAATCATTGTCTTGCTGCAAGATCATGCATTGATCCAGTGTTGGCAGAGGCTAGTGTTTACAAATCTCTTGGTCATGCATGGAGTCTTTATCCTTGCAAGGTTGAAATACATTAATACATCTCGGATCCCCCTCCGTACTTCACAGTAGAGATTTGACCATATAACGTATTTTATGATTATATGAAAGAGAAAGCTTTCTTCTGAAATGCCTCTTAAATTAGCTTGTTGGCATGACAGTGGGCTTAACTGTAGATATGGAGCTGTGTGTATGTGTGTACAGCAGTGGTTCCCAAACGTTTTTTGCAGTTCTCCCCTCTTGCAGATAAGGATGTTTTCAAGCCCCCCACCCCCCAACACACACACACAGACACATATTTTGCTTCTAAACTCCAGTGGAGTGTATTTTAAACATGCAATTCATACAACACTGCAAAATACATTGACATGTCACATTTACAGTGGATTATTACATGTGACATGTGGTATATATATGAAATTTTCCTATCTAAGATTTTTATGACTCAAACTTCCCTAATCTAACCCCCCCCACCCCACCCCACCCAAAAAAAACAAAAAAACCCCCACCCCAACAGCTCTACGACCCCCCACTCTGACAACCAGCACGCAGCAAGTTTTCAATCATGTGTCCTTGCAGCAACTCACTGCTGTGAACATGAAAAGAGTCACAGTGAGCCCTCTTCAGCTTCTTCCTGCATACACTTCTCCATCACTGGAAGCTGTAGAGAGACAGAAAAAGAGAAGGTGAGGGGATGAAATGAGAGAGAGAGAGAGATTCAAATGAGCTTTTTTGGCATGACAGTACTGAGAATAATATTGCCAATGCAATGCAAGAGAGGCAGTAAGGAATAGTTGAGGTTTTGATGATGAGTTGTTGGCTAGCACGCATACAGGAGAGCTGAAATTTCAATATGGCAGTGGCTGGTGCAGCTAGCAGCTGAGAAGTTAGGAAAAACAGACAGAGCATTCTCTCTCTCTCTCTCTCTCTCTCTCTCTCTCTCTCTGTCTCTCTCTGTCTCTCTCTCTTTGATCTCTTGGAACTTCTATCATAGTCGGAATTTCAATCCATCAGAGTTTAAATCACCCATTATTTCTGAAGAACAAAATCAGTGATGATTCAATATTACATTCAGATAGTGAAATCTTACTCTTACCAACCTGTGACAAGGAATATAACCAGGAATCACACAGCTGAAAATCTCTACACTTGAGCCTCCCCAGTGCCAGAGAACAGACCAAGTGATTCTCCCATCAGTTACCCCAGTCCAGTCATCGAGGAAGGAGAGTAGTAATTAATAAATTGTCTAGATCATCATATAACATGGCATGGACATAGTTTGATGATGGCCTAGACAGCATCTTGGAAGCTGCTTTCATAGGTTTGGTGTATATAAAAACTGACTCATTCACAGCCATAGCATATAATTTAGCTATTGGCCAGATGGATTAGAGAGACCAGCCCCTGCCACTGTGGCAACTAAATAGGAGAGCAGACCAAGCAGTCACCTGAGAATCAAAATAAAGACATTGGACAAGCTATTTAAAACCAGTTTGCCAGCTAAAAAAAGGTATTAAGAGCTTAACCAGCAAGTTGTGAGAACAGCTGTGCAAATACCAAAAGGCAGAATTTTGTCGACAGCAAAGAAGAAAGAAAGAGAAAGGGTATGTGCAGTTTGTTAAAGACCTACACAGCTTCACCAAAACTCTTCTTGGACAACAAAAGTCTAGAGGACTCCTGCGAATTCTGTAGGGATCAGGAACAAGGAATTAATTGTAATGTTCACAAACCTGGAAAACCATCAACTGAGCTTAATGTGAAAGGAAATTCAAGATCGGCAAACCCTATTCCTAACCCAAACCAAAGCCAAATATCAGCTAACCAGGGTTACCTCATAAGGCACATAAGACATCCCCAAAAAGTCTCAGAAAGCTGTAGAAGATCATGGCTGAGCTGGCTGTTACAGGCTACTTCACTCTTCATAGTTTGAGTTCTTCATGACTATAGTAGATGGCATCAAGAGAAAAATAAACAAACATCTGGACACTGGACTCACTGGACTTCTATATTAAATGCAGTGCCCCTTGTCATCAGTTATGGAGGAATTCAAGGTGCAAAAGGTCTTATTACTACTCCAGTGATTAGCTGGTATCTAGCAGATGTTACACAGTTCTCTGAAGCTGAAATATATCATTGGCATTGGCACATCAGAGTGACATAGATGCAAGAAGAGACCAGCTAGCATGAGTTGAGGGAGCCCATCACTTCCATCAGAGCCCATTTCAACCAAAAGACTATACCCATTCTGCTGCAAACTGCAAGGGCCTAATAATTCTGGCTGAGCCAATGGTGTCATGGGAAGAAAGTTGTGAAGTGGAAATTTTCATTTCATCTGACCACTGAACACAGTTCCAGTCCCTTTAGAGTTTAGAAAACTCCAGGTGCTTACAAAATTGGATTATAGGAAAGGATTTTTCCTTGGTTTCCTTGTTCAGTTAATTTTGTCACAATTCCAGTTGATCCAGTTTCTCTTCTTTGAACTGTGTGTTCTTGTTGAAGAACAACTATGAAGAACTCATTTTTACCAAGGATGCCAATAATTGTGGAGGTGACCATACAGTGGTGCAAGTGCAAGTTCTAAAAGTAGAGAAAGAGAACCCAATAAAAATATTACACTTTGTAATTTATTTACTGAGGAAAATTATGAAATATCACATACATGTGAACCTTTGGTTTCAGTACCTGGGATAGCCAAGGAGGTTCCCTTTTTGAGTCTTGGTCCTCCCAAGGTTTCTTCCTAGAACTAGGGAGTTTTTCCTTGCCACTGTCGCCCTAGGCTTGCTCAATTTGGGATTGGACGTAGTTATTAGGAGATAATCTAAACTTGTAAAGTTGCTTTGAGACAATGCTCCATTGTAAAAAGCGCTACATAAATAAATCTGACTTGACTTGACTTGACTCTTTGGTTGAACAACTTGTCCTCTTAGGATTCCAGTCTTGCTGTATGACCCATGTTCTCTTGAGATTCATTTCTCAGATATGATGTCCTAATATTGTCCTTTAGAATTTGCTTCTATAATTCTGAATTCACTGATCCATCAATGATGGCAAGCCATCCTGGCCCAGATGCAGCAAAACATGTCCAAACCACAATACTACCATCATTATGTTTCATAGATGGATTTTCCTTTCTCCAGATAAAACACTTCTCATTTAAATTTGTTTTTGTCTCATCCATGCAAAAAACTTTTAATAGTTTTCAGTAGCCCCAATACTGGTTTTGGAGAACAGTGACTTTCTCCTTGCATCCCTGCCATGCACATTATTATTGTTCAGTGTTCTCTTGATGGTGGACTTGTGAATTTTAACATTAGCCAATGTGACAGAGGCCTTTCGTTGCTTAGAATTTCCCTTGGGTTCATTTCTGACCTTGTGATAATTACATGACTTGTTCTTGGAGTGAACTTTGTGCTGGGAAGAGTAACAATGTTCTTGAGTTTCCTCCATTTGGACACAGTCTATCTGACTTTGATAGACATTGATAGATCCCTGTTCTTTACATAAAAAGGGTGCCCTCTCCTACCTGGTTGTCTTACCATTGATTGCCAATAACAGATATGTAATCATTTTCCTTAATAAAAAAATGACCAAGGGCTTGTGTGAAATCCGATTTTGTTTTAGGTCATATTTATGCAGAAATATAGAACATTCTTAAGGGTTCACCAACTTTCAAGCTCCACTGTACATTAAAAAAATATTGCGTCCGAAATTATAAAACCACCAGCCACCACTAGGTTTGTCTCCTTCCTAGCTTGTTCCATCCCGGCCCCCAGGTCTCTCTGTTCATCTGTGCCATTGTTCTGCCTCACTAGGGGCTTCCTCGTTACGACTTTTCAGAATCCTTCACTGTACTGTGCCAGAACATGATTGTCTTCCCCTCCTCACTCCCCCTCTGGCCTGTGCTCACACTGTACAACACATAAAGTTTTGTCTGATCACGTTGCTTTTTTTTACTACTCAATGTTATTTCTTTCTCAGTCTGTCTGTAGTATTGTCACTTCTTTTCAGAACTGACCCTAATTCTGCAAGGCAAGGACCCCACAAGTTCTGTGAAGGTACCCTGTGGTAGCTGGCATCAAAAGATAGCAGGAGATCCTTTAAGTCCTGTAATTTGTGAGGTGGGGCTTCTATGGATCTCACTTGTATGTCCAGCATATCCCACAAATGCTCTATGGGATAAAGATCTAGGAATTTTTTGTGGTATTTATCAAAGTTGCATCCACATGAATGCCAGGATCCATGATTACCCAGCAGAACACTGGCCAGAGCATCACACTGTCAATGCTAGTCACTTCACCTGTCAGTGGTTTTAATGTTTTGGCTAATTGGTGCATTATCAATTACCATGCAAAATATTCATATTTTGAATTTTGAGACCATGTTGATGACCAAAGTCATCCGACTATATTCCTTTTGACTCTGAGGAGCTCTGTGAGAATGTGTGATAAAGTTAAAGATGGTGTAGATAGGGGCTTAAGAGGCTTTAGGAGCTGCAGCATTGAACCTCTTTGTCCTCGTTGGCCCTGTGGGATCTTTACCTGTTTGAGTTATAGGAATTAAGCTGGTTCACTCAATACAGCCACTCAAAGGGGCAGGCCATGGGCTTAGATAGCACCACCTGTTCTCCGTTTTTTTCCCTCCGATTTATGCCCACCTCGCCTTCTTTCTCTACCCCCTGCTGTCCTGTGCGCCTGCTCTTATCACTATCACTACTAGAACCTTATTTGTCTTTAAGAGTTTCTCACCTAGATTCAGTCCAATTTAGTCCTAATTCTGGTGTCAGTGCATGTACCTAATTGAAACTGTTCCATGTTTTTCCACTGATACATTTCTCCACATCCTATTCACTGCTATAACAAAATTTCTACATCACAAAACATTAAATGTTGTGTTAAAACAGAAATAATACCAATTGTGGTGTGGTGTGGTGTGGTGTGTGTAATAATAAACTCACGTACTGGAAACAAACTAAATAGGAGCAACACTTATAATATTAATAAACTTTATACTCAGAATTTAATACAAGAAATGCATTTTTAAGAAATTAATTCGTAAATTAAGAAATTAATTGATGAATATTACAGTTGCTACCAACCGTTAAATCTAATGATCCTTGTTCATTACTGCATTTTCATTGCATTAAAAAAAGTAATGTCACACTTGTTAAACTCATTTGACATACTATTTAGCTCCTTTAAGCAGGGATGTGATTTTTTTTTTTTGGTTACTTTTGGATAATTCCAATAACCTTGAATGGCCATTGAAAAACTCAAGTAGGCAGTTGTGGTAAACTAAAATGGAGCTACAGTTGAACCTCAGAATTCGAACGCTTCTCTATTCGACCAGTTCGGACATTGAATGGTCTGTTTGGAATTCAGAGCTGTATTAAGTCAATAGTCAGAGGTACCTCAAAGCAGAGCAGAAAACTGAAGTAATCAAAATAGGCCAGAGTACGTTAACCAGAAATGCAGTCCAACCAGGCAGAGAATCTGAGACGCGAGACAGAGAGCAGAGCTGGGAAATGAAGCAGGGTTTGAGGGACTGTGGTAGCCTAGTAGTTAAGGTACTGGACTATGGTCCAGAATGTTCAAATCCTGCCTCTGCCAAGCTGCCAATTTTGGGTTCTTGAGCAAGGCCCTTAACCCACAATTGCTTGGATTGTAAGACTATATCAATAGGATCTCTGGATAAGGGTGGCTGAAAAATGACGCAAAATGTAATGAGTATGCCAACAGAATCAGGATCAGAAAACTCAGTGGCAATGTGCGGAAGTGATGAACCTTCACAACAACACAGTGAAAGTGCAACATTTAAGTAGCTGTGGAAATAACATAAACTAGGAACTGGTGTTCATAATCGATGACAGAGCACATGATGTTGGTTATGACGTGGCAGGAGTCATGCATGCTGGTAACATGACTGTGGAACAGAAATTCCCCCACCCCTCCCCAAAGAGTCCAAAGTGGCTGACATGCATGGAGGTCCTAGATGAACAAGATGACTGCCTCTGTAATTGGCCGAGGGCTGGGCGATCTGGGTGTTTGGTGTGAAACACCTACATTATTCAGAGGTCCAAAATGTGGCAGGCTTCTCCCAGTAGCGCTCCTTGGGGCCATATACTTCCCAGCTGACCAGATACTACAGGCCTTGAGCTAATTGATGGGAATCTAGGAGATAATGCCCAGTGTAGGCTGGGGATCTTTTGATTTCTTGGAAAGGGAGGGGTGGTGTGCTGGTGCCTTCGCCCAGCGAGCCAGAGACTATAGGCTTGAGCATGGATACATGGAAAAATCCGGAAAAGATGGGGGATTGTGACCACATTTATTTTACTGGGAATGGATCAAGGTAACGGGGATGCATCTTGCTGCTGCCCCAGCTGGAGTGCATGTTACGGATTGAGACTCAGTCTATCCGCATAGACTCACTGTGCTGCATCCAGATATCCACAGCTGGGACAATGGTAGGCGACGGATCCCCAGGCATGTTGGTAGCTCAGGACACACTTAAAGGAAGTGAGGGCAGTGGAGGAGTGGATCAGGGAGTTCTATGTTATGTCAGATCAGGTAAGGAAGCGACTCCAGTCTGTCTGGTTGCTCTGACAGGAGATGCAGCAGCTCCTGATTGGTGTGCCTGCGCTGTTAATTGAACTGGGGGTGATACCTGAAGACATGCAGGAGAAGCGGCTGGCGATGGTGAATATGGCATTATTGCCATCTGACTTGGGCAGATCAGTGACAAAATCCACAGTGATTTGAGAAAATGGCTTGGAAAGAGAATGTTCCAATAACAGGTCATGTGTTTTCATGATTTGTTTTGGAAAAACTTCTACCAAGTCTGGGATCTTCAAAACCATCTTCATAATATTGGACTACATGATTAGTTGAAAGTTATCTGCATAGCAGGGTTCAATTGTATTGCAGTGAAATCTGTGGTACATTAATTATATTGAGTCTTGTGCCACAAGATCCTTTTCTTTACAAATTCTAAAAGCAAGTGAATAAAGTTCTATAAACAGTGTTAAGCATTTGGGTGTTTTTAATCTTCTTAAGGGCGCTAACAGACCCTGATGTTTTCTACAGCTGCGTTTGAGCTATTCAGCTCTTGAGTGATTAGCAGAAATAATGTCTCTGTCAGCCTTAATCACATTTAACCATGGTTAACATTACATTTTTCCCACTTGATATGCAAAAATTTCCACTAGATTTGCAGTGAAGGCCATTGAAATTCCATTATTAAAAGAATAAAAATTTCAGGCATCATTTGTTCAGAGAGAAAGACATGGGGCAGAAAGTGCTGAATCTTCCTATTAGCAGTGATTTGAGAAATGAGCCCTTCACTATGAGGGCTTAAGCGGGATTAGAGTCCCACATCGCACATTCTATCTCTTTCTCTGTCTCTGTCTCTCTCAGTCTGTCTGTGCGTCTGTCTGTCTGTCTGTCTGTCTGTCTGTCGTTCTCAGAAGTTGTATTTGCATGTAGTATTTTATGCAGTGGTGTAACGGAGTAGGAAAGTTTTGTATGTTTTAGGTACCCCTTAACCATAGTAAATTTGTCTTATTTACATTTACGTGACTAGACCAGTAATTACTACAGTATTAACTACTTTATTTTGATTGTGGCAGGAAGTTTTTTTTTCACTGCAACAGAGGGGAAAAACACGAAGCAGCTGTGTCCCAAACCACAGACTATCCTACTAAATAGTACTCACTAATTACTACACTGCCTATGGTGATGTTCTTTTTTAACACAACATTTTGTATTTTGTTATGTGACCTAAGTTTTATTTTACCTATTATTTCAAATATCCAGGCTGAAAAATATGTATACATTTTATACTTATCCCTCACAGTTTCAATTAGCCAGTCAACTGGTGCTGAAATAGTACATACCATTTAAGGAACAATCATTATTTTATGTAGTTAAAAAGCTATGAGATTAGTGTCACTGCTTCCCTAATTTGAAACTTGGTTACACTTCCCTTATTAGTGTTGTAGTACTCAAGTCCAGTCACGGTCTTGAGACCGGTTTCGAGATCATAACAAGTGGTCTCGGTCTCTTCTCGGTTGTTGTTGAGAGCTTTTTCTACTGTTACTGAATATCAACAGTCCATTCAAACAGAATAAAGCAGTTTTTCTCTGCATGCCTAAATAAAATCTGCACTCAGATTGGCTAACAGGGAAATGCAAGTGTGCATTTCAATGCCAGCCAGCACCTGGATTTTAAACTTAATTTTGCATATTCACTTTGTGCCTTATACTTTCATTTAGCACATTTGCACTCTTTATTCTTGTTGTGTGTTTGCCCCTGTATTTGTGAGGTGCCCTTGTGTATATATTGTTGAATACTCTAACAATACATTGCTGACAAGTTGAACCTTGTACCAAGAAAAATTATCTTCATTAAAAACAGTAACAAACCATATATTTTGACCAAAAATATCCAAACTTCTGCATAAGATTATAATCAATACAAAGCTCACTAAAAAGGTCAACTTTATGGGGCACTGGAGTGTATGGAGCATGTATAGCAGCCAAGCTAAATATCTACTACCTGAAACTCAGCATGGAAAACTGTGTTTGTTAATATGCTGGTCTAAAATCAGATTTTTAACTATTATTTTTTACTGTCAGTTACTTTCAGTACACCTTGCTAGCACCTGGTTACATCCCCTTTGCCTTCAGATCTGCCTTAATTATTCTTGGCATAGATTCAACAAGATGCTGGAAACATTCCTCAGAGATTTTGCTCCATATTGACAAGATCTGTCTGCAGATTTGTCAACTGCACATCCATTATGCAAATCTCCTGTTCCACCACATCCCAAAAGTGTTGTTATACTGAGATCTGGTGACTGTGGAGGCCATTTGAATACAGTCATTGTCATGTCCAAGAAACCAGGTTGAGATGATTTGAGCTTTGTGAATTGGCACGTAAAATAAAGGTCAAAAAGGGATGGACATGGTCAGCAATAATACTCAGGTAGGCTGTAACATTTAAACAATGCTCAATTGGTAGTAAGGGGCCCAAAGTGTGCCAAGAAATTATCCACCACACCATTACACCATCAGCCTGAACCACTGACCATGTCTGCATGCCTAAATGTATTGAGTAGCTGCCATGTGATTGGCTGATTAGATATTTGTATTTGCAACCAGTTGAACAGGTGTACCTAACACAGTGGTTGGTGAGTGTTTATATGAGCTATCTGCTGTTACTGAAGATTGCAGTTGAGTGACTGAGTTGTGTTACAGCTTTGTGGGTGCACTCTGTAGGTAAATCACTGAAATCAGCTCATCTATTGCTATTCAATTTTTGGCTACTGTGTACATCAGTAGAAAGGGACCACCACACAATCACCACTGAACACATATGTTTTAGGTGATGGATTATTCTTAGCACAGCACTGATACTATAGTGATACGCTCGTAGCACCTTTCACCAAAACACCTTTCAAATATTGTATATTAGATAAGGAGTTACCAAACATACCTCACTCTCTCACTCACTCACATGCTAAGCACTAAAAGTGCTCTAAAATTGTTAACCCATATTGTACCTAATTACTAAAATACTTAAAATATTAAAGTCTACTTCTTCACCCAAGAAGACAATATTCTTTTGTTTTGACTTATAAATAGTCCAACCTTGACATTTGTAATATTTTTGCCCCTTGATATTTTCTATATTTGCTATTAATGTATTTGTGTAGCATGTGTACCTATAATTTGTAGTCAATTTCAGTTTATTAACTTCAAATTCAGACAATTTAAAATATAAAACAGCTTTTTTTATGGCAACATGACACTTCCACAAGCTATTATTTTTACAGCATAATTGTATTCTTGTCCAAATAACATCCCTGCAAAATGACTTGGTGAGACACGAGTTGATGTTTTGACATTAATATCTTTTCAGTTCATTTGTCAAGCTGCTTGTTCGTGGCCAAATAATTGGGAGAGATTTTTGATTTTGTAGAATGGTGAAATATGCAACAAAGTTAGTTCAAATTGGTTGTGAAAGCACTGTTGACAGGGAACTGAATCTCTTAATTGACACTAGTGCGTGTGTGTGTGTGTGTGTGTGTGTGCGTGCACGCACACTCACCCATGCATTTTGCAGCCTGCAGTGAGTGTGTGTTATTGGTCCCATGTCACTCAGTGCCAAAACCCCAAGACCTTTGTACTCATTTAGCATCTCTGTGCCAACATTATGAAAATCATCCCTCAGCGCTGGCAGAAGAGCTTCTTTGTTATGCTGCCTCCAACACTCGGCCCTGTCAAGCCTTCACCAATTACAGGTGAAGGTAAAATGGGCTATTCATAGGACTGCAACCCTTGACTAGTCTAGCAGGAGTGATTTGTGAATCATTACTCCACTGCCTGAAGAGAACGCGATACCTGAGGGATGCAAATGATCTGCCCCACTACATATGGCCATTCAGCTAAGAGAGACAGATTTTTACAGCTTGCTATTGATAACTTGCTATTATGCAGAATTTGATTCTTTCATTGCCGAATTTGATTCTTTGATTTCTTTTAAGGGCTGCTTCACATCCCAAACTCTCCAAAATATGTAAATTTATCTTCTTGAAAAATAGCCACTACTTCAAAACATCTAAAGTTGCATCTCGGAAGAAGATGAGTGTCTGAGGGATAATTGTATCATGGTTCATATGATTTCTCTATCCTCTTTGTGGTTTGTATCTGTATATATTATAGATTTAATGAAGTACAAGCTAAATGTGGCTCAGATCACAAAGCATCTGCAGATTAGAAGAAACAACAGACTCCTGAAATCACAATTTGGTTTGTAATGTTTTTTGTTTTTTTTTTTTTTTGCAGAATAAGCAGGAAATTGGGGTTGTGGATAGTGATGGGCGTAACTGGGCACTGAATGTTGTCAGGATTAGAATGAGGAAACAGTTCTCTGATTCAATTCTTTCAATAAAGTCAGCCTCATGTGGCCTTATTCTCAAAATTGCCTCACAACGTAACTCTCGTGTACATACAAACATTGTTCTGAGGCACTGCTTTGTCCCCAAAAGGCAGCCAGTAGCATTCATTTAATTCTCAGTTAGAATGTATTTTTTGGTAGTAAATCATTCCCTTAGTTAATGGCAATGTAGTTCATGTATTTTTTAAAATACACAAACAAACAAACATTGAATTTCATGTGAATATGTACAGTGGTGTTTGAAAGTTTGTGAACCCTTTAGAATTTTCTATATTTCTGCATAAATATGACCTAAAACATCAGCAGATTTTCACACAAGTCTTGAAAGTAGATAAAGAGAACCTGAGAAGATGAGACAAATGAGACAAAAATATTTTACTTACATTATTACACATTAGTGAGTGGCAAAAGTATGTGAACATCTAGGATTAGCAGTTAATTTGAAGGTGAAATAAGAGTCAGGTGTTTCAATCAGTGGGATGACAATCAGGTGTGAGTGGTGTGAGTGTATGAACAGGGATCTATCAAAGTCTGCTCTTCACAACATGTTTGTGGAAGTGTATCATGACATGAACAAATGAGATTTCTGAGGACCTCAAAAAAAGAGTTGTTGAAGCTCATCAGGCTGGAAAAGGTTACAAAACCATCTCTAAAGAGTTTGGACTCAAGACCATTGTTCAAGACCATTGTTACCCTCCCCAGGAGTGGTCGACCAACAAAGATCAATCCAAGACCAAGGCGTGTAATAGTTGGTGAGGTCACAAAAGACCCCAGGGTAACTTCTACGCAACCGAAGGCCTCTCTCACATTGGCTAATGTTAATGTTCATGAGTCCACCATCAGAAGAACACTGAACAACAATGGTGTGCATGGCAGGGTTGCAAGGAGAAAGCCACTGCTCTCCAAAACGACCATTGCTGCTCATTTGCTAAAGATGACATAGACAAGCCAGAAGGCTATTGGAAGAATGTTTGTGGACGGATGAGACTAAAATAGAACTTTTTGGTTTAAAAGAAAAGCATTATGTTTGGAGAAAGGAAAACACTGCATTCCAGCACAAGAACCTTATCCCATCTGTGAAACATGGTGGTGGTAGTATCATGGTTTCGGCCTGTTTTGCCGCATCTGGACCAGGATGGCTTGCCATCATTGATGGAACAATTAATTCTGAATTATATCAGAGAATTCTAAAGGAACATGTCAGGACATCTGTCCATGAGCTGAATCTCAAGAGAAGGTGGGTCATGCAGCAAGACAACAACAACCCTCAAGAAGAATAAAGTTAATGTTTTGGAACGGCCAAGTCAAAGTCCTGACCTTAATCCAATCGAAATGTTGTGGAAGGACCTGAAGCAAGCAGGTAATGTGAGGAAACCCACCAACATCCCAGAGATGAAGCTGTTCTGTACAGAGGAATGGGCTAAAATTCCTCCAAGCCGGTGTGCAGGACTGATCAACAGTTACAGGAAACGTTTAGTTGCAGTTATTGCTGCACAGGGGGTCACACCAGATACTGAAAGCAGAGGTTCACATACTTTTGCCACTTACTAATATGTAACATTGGATAATTTTCCTCAATAAATAAATGACCAAGTATAATATTTTTGTCTTATTCGTTTAGCTGGGTTCTCTTTATCTACTTTTAGGACTTGTGTGAAAATCTGATGATGTTTTAGGTCATATTTATGCAGAAATATAGAACATTTTAAAGGGTTCACAAACTTTCAAGCACCACTATATTTGATCCATTTGATCGTCATGATAGCATTTTGTAGGTCACTGCACTTTGTAGTTCTACAATTACAGGCGGTATTACATCTGTTTCTCTACATACTTTGTTAGTCCCATTTACAGGACTACCACAGATCAGGTACTGTTTGGGTGGTGGATCATTCTCAGCACTGCAGTGACACTGATGTGGTGGTGGTGTGTTAGTGTGTGTTGAGCTGGTATGATTCGATCAGACACAGAGGTGCTGCTGGAGTTTTTATAGCCTGTGCTCAGTCACTGTGCCCTCTATTAGACACATCTGTTGTACAGTTGGTGTCAGTCATCCTCTAACCCTTCATCAGTGCTCACAAGATGCTGCCTACAGGATGCTGGTGGCTGGACATTTTTGGCTGGTGGATTATTTTCTGTCCAGTAATGACACTGATGTGGTTTAAAACTCCAGCAGCACTGCATATCATATCAGTGAAACACGCACTAACACACCACCACCATGTCAGTGTCACTGCAGTGCTGAGATGATCCACCACCCAAATAGTACATGATCTGTGGTGGTACTGGCCGTTGTAGAACAGAGTAAAGTGTACTTACCAAGTATGTAGAGAAACAGATGGACTACAGTCTGTAATTTTAGAACTACAAAGTGCAGTGACCAGTGAAACTTAAAGAATAAGCAGAATATAAACTGGAAAAAGAGAATGGCTAAGACTTTTGCACAGTATTGTATATAGTTCTACAATTACAGACTGTAGTAGTTGTGTAGTAGTAGTACTTTGGAATTATATGTGAATAAACAAATATAAATCAATGGTTTCAGCACTAATAATTATTTGCATTTGTAGCATTTGTAATGTAATCTGTTTTTTACAAGTCTGTGTAATGGTACCTGAAAAAACAAGAATATTTTTCACAGTTTTTGTGTTAAATTATAATTAGTGAATTCTGCCTTTCAAAATACGTTTATTGGAAAGAATGACACAAAAGGGAAAAGAGGCATGACACAATGTGCAATCAAACAGACTCATAGTACTGAGACAACAGGGGAAAACATGGCTATGATCAATAAAATCATATAATGATGTTGATGTTGTCCTTTTAGTTAGTGACTGCTATTTCTTGGGTTTCATACTTGTTGTTTTTCAGGCTGATTTGAGAAACCAGTCCTGCCTGGCACCTAGTGGAGGAGTGCAGTGGAGCCGTAGTGGAGCCGTAGTGGAGGGGTGAAGCAGCAGAGTTTAAGAACGAGAGAAACAGCCGTCTCTAAGGTTAATTAGCATTCACTCTCCTCACACTTTATTATCAACGGTGTCCTCAGCGCACTCATTTAATTGTGTGCGCTGATAGAATAATAAATGGCAGAGTAATTACCATTATAAAGCAAGGATCCCTCTCTTTACGGAACAACTCAGTCAAAGGAGATTTTATTCTAAATTAAGTTTTTAACTGTCATCTGTCATCGCAGGTATAATTATAATTTAGACATTTTGGGTTCATTGTTCTCACAATGTGAAATTCTCAGTGGAGAGAAAAGAAATTGTGACAGCACAATTTTTTGGCGCATGGAAAATATGAGAAGAGTTCTAAACGTCGTTTAAATGAGACAGCAAGTATGCTAATTAATCAAATTCCCTCATAGTGGCAATTATGTGTTATTCATTTCATGAATTTATATATTGCAAGTCTTCCAAATCGAAGAATATTACTTATTAGTGAAAATCTACAGTCTGACTCAGTTGGCTCAGTTGAGTGTACGTTCCAAATACGGTCTGATAACGGGCGACTGATTATTCTTAGGCAGCTGCTTTTAAAATTTTGTCACAGTGTTAATATTAATGGTCAACCCGGATTGATTGTGAAGTTACCGAGACGATTCGCTCTGATCAGGTAAAGGCAAAGATCACCCAGGTGAGCCCTGCTAACTGCTTTCGCCTAGTCACATGGCTGCCTCGCGGCCATCACAGGCCAACGAGAATTGCACTTACATACGACGCTGCTGAGCAGCAAGTGAAGGTCTGCATTGATTGAGGTGGGCAACAATTGATTTTGTCCATTACGTGGTGAGAATGTTACCATCCTGTGCAGATCAGGCCGCCCTCCTCCTGTCGCTGGAGATAAGGCCCTGCTGCATTGTGGCTGCCTAATCTGTGTGACGGCACTTGTCTGGGTTGAAATTGATGTGGGCCGTTTGTGAGTCTGTACAGGGGGGTTCCGCCCCCGACGCTTCTGTCTCAGTTTTGCCAATGGACTAGTGAGAGTTGAGCACATCAACAAACATAAGAGGGATTTGCATCAATACAGATGTTTGGCTTAGCATTCATTCGTGCAAATGTTTGCGAAGTGGATAAAAGGCTTTGGAGCACTTATTATGAAGTCTGTGACTTGTTGAATTCTCTTTCGCTTAGTTAGGAAAAGTAAATTAATGATTAAAACTGGGATGTAGGCTTCTTTCCAAACATTTGAGAGTATTTGGAAAGTAAACTTTGAAAAGCATTCTCTCTAAATAACTAGCATTTGAAAGGGGTGACATGGTGATTAAGCCTCAGTTCGAACACGGCCCTTTAAGAGGCCTGTCTGTGAAATCTTTTAACCATGGTCAGCTACAGGGGTCAAAACTTTTTGTCTAGGAAAACAGAGTGGGCCATGTAATTGATTACAGACAGCCTTTATCCGGAATGAAGGGCATTTAGTCAGGTAAGCATCAGTGAGTAACTATATTAACCCAATATATCTTACCCTGTAAAAACTACACTCTGTAACATGGGGCTTCTCAGGCATGCTTTATTAGGCAGGCCAAGGTGAGCGTTATCTATCAGGCAGCTCGGCAAATTCGTCGTCCGTGCTGAGTGTCACCCCCAACAGTGGTGCAATGCGAGGCAAATCACAGACTCATCTGTTTCTCTCCACACAGACAAACCCAGATGCTGATTAATGGTAATTAAACTTACAGGCACTCCGTCAGTGAGATTACACACAGAAGGTAATGTATTGGAGTCATTAAATACACATCATTCTCCTGGCATGAAATATGTTGACCCTAACCTTATTATATACATAATTAAAAGTGCTCAACAGTTCCCTGATCGCGCTCCATGGAGCAGTGAGAGGATGTCATGCAGCTCACTGGCATCCTCAAGTTATATTGATGTCGAGCAGGGACGTCATTTGTTTGGCTCATTTGTCACTATCCTTCCTCTGCCCTCCGTCTATGCATGTAAATGGTCTTTCATTAGAGAATGCAGCTGTGCATTTTATAAGGTCTGTGAAAACAGCAGCAGTTTGGGATTTATATATTTGTGTATGGATTTAATAGGTTGTAAAAGTTTGCCAAATATGACAGATTATGGATGGCAACAAAGCATGATTGTCTACATACAAAATCAGTTATGTAAAACAAATGTGGATTTAGATAACCATTATGGATACCAGTTTATTTTTTGACACTTAACTGAATATTCCTGCTTTATTTCAGCCTAGTCTCTAGCTATAGCAACTGCATACATATAGTTTTGCATAGGGTATTGCATTCAGGACAGTGGTTATTGTGCATTCATACTCATAGGCTTACGAGCACAGGTCATACCAGACATGTTTGTGTGCTGAATCCCCCCAGGTCATATATTTGACACCTTTGTTGTAGATAGAGATTAGGCTGAAAATGCTGAAGTATTCCTTTAAAGCCACTGTTTCGCAATGGGACACATTAGACAGAAATTGATCCTAAAATGACTACGAGTGACCTCGTGCAGGACCTGTAGTGAGAAAGCTGAAGGCATGTTGTGCTTTCTCTGGCAGTGAGTAGTGAGATCAATAGCAGGTGTGGATTTTGATCATCGGTGTGGCTGGTGGACATTGATAGCAGCTCTGAGGCTTTATCAGACTTAGCAGTGTTTAACAGGGCAGAGTTCAGCACAGTGGCATCCACAAAATTATCTTCTCCTGGGGACGCGCTCCACCTATTCAGATTCCCTAAAACCGCTTAAACACCTTAAACCCCTATACTCAGTGATGTGGGATCTATCCTCTATTGCACACCATGACTGAACCTCACCATAAGCCATCCACTCCTTAACAATATATTCATCTTTCTTTGTCCTGTCTGTTCCTCTGCATGCTCTTTCTGTCCGTCCTTCACTCTCATTCTTAATCACTATCTCTAGATCCCTTTTCTTTTTTCACTATTGCAGAAAGGAGCTGAGACACTGCAGGTATTCCAGAAGTGAGCCTTTCAGTCTTTGAGAAGGGCTTCATTATATCCATAGTAATGAAATTTGGGCATTGCAAAAAGGCAGCCAGGGGAGCGCTGTCAGGATGTGGACACAGAAACTCTCCAGTGATCAGAAAAGACTGGCAGTCCCACAGCATCTAACAGTTCTGCTCCTTTCAAAGGGGAGAGAAATTACTGCACAAGCCTGGAAAGCTCACTGATCAGCACTCCAACACTCCAAATACTGCTCAATATCCACAGCACCAGCTTCTATGTTGTATTTTCTACATGTTTGTCTACGGGGAGAATAGCCGGCAGCTCTTAAAGGCTTTAGCACAGTTATATTGATAGCATCAGACAAGTTAAATAAAGTGTGAAATTCTTTACATAAGGATTGTTACACGGATGAAGGGAGCAGGCATAGAGGCTTGCATAGCTGCTTTCATGACCGCTGATGGGTTGTGACCTCTTAACTGAGCCAATTTGATATGGGTGCAACTTGGGCTTACTTTTCTTCTGGTAGTGTAGAGTAAAAGCAACAAAAGAGAACATAAAATGACTACAAGGCAATACACCATCCCTAATATGATTTATAATGCAAAGTAAGTCATATAGAGAAGCAAAAAGTAGTGTCATTAATGTGTGACTGTCTAGTGCTGTCACTTTATACACTCTCTATATATGCATTAGAGCACAAGGACGGACAAATCCAGACGAGTCCAGAAGCCTCAAATTATGTGTCTGGGATATCAGTTTTTATTCATAACTGCCTGACTGGTGACATGGTACAGTGCTGATGTGTCAGCTATTAAATCTCCCCTATTAGCTTTTAATGCTAAACAAAACTGTTCATTTGATATCTACTGTATGCTTGAAGGTGATGAATTGGAAATGAAAAACACCTCAATTCTGTAATGATACAATGCTTAAAATATCTCTACATGTTAAACTGCAGACACAGCACTGCATTAACACCATCCTGGCTGTTAATATTTTATTATTCATTCATTTTCATACCTGCTTAATCAAAGTAGCTTAGCTAATTTGCTAATTTGTTTGCTAGCATTACAGTACAATCAAAACACTGTTCCTGTGAGATTTTTCACTTTTTATTTTAGTTAAGAAAGTAGCCATTTATGGTGAAGACCATAAATACTTTTATGTCATGTCCATTATATAAACTGATATACTAACTATACCTTAGTATACCTTAGCAAATATTAGCATATGGTATCAGTGTAGAAAACCTTGATGTTTTCCGCAAAATGGTTTAATCTCTGATCACTATCTCTTAGTAAACAAGCTAAATGTACCTAATAATACTGTTTACTGTACCTAATAATACTGTTTACTGTTTAATAATAATACTGCATATTGCCTACTGCTTCGTTATCACTTCTACATCTGCTACTTGTTTATTAATAGATGAATGATTAATGAATAAAACACCTCAATTAAATCAGCTCAAACATACAGACCACCAATTAAAATGTTTGTTTTGCTCAACTTTAGATAATGTTGCTCCAGCTATGGTCAAATGCCTTAGGCTTGCACCATGCTTTAATGACCACACCCATAACTTAAATCAAATCATTTTTTTAGAACATAAGTGGCTATATACTGTAAAAAAGTGGAGGTATTTCAGATTGTTTAAAGGAATAGGATTTCAAAGTATAACCATGCCCTTACTACAGCTAAACCTGCATATTTTTCCTCACTACTAAAGAAGAACAAGAATAATTCTACATTTTTTAAATACATTCTCCAGACTAAGTAGAAATATATCAGAAATTGACTGTGGAATTCTGCCTAATTGCAACAGTAAAAGATTTTAGGATTTCTTTAAATATAAAAATTGGTGTAAAACTCAAAGTTCATCACAATGTTGCCCATGTGTGCTCCTTTGATGTGCACATTAGCAACATTACTAGAATTGCTTTTGTCTGACTATGTAATGTTGTTAAAACTAGAAATATACTCTCTTTGATAGATGCTGAAAAACTGGTTTGTGTATTTATAACCATAAGCAGGAGTGCTAACTAAAACTAAATTTAGTTTCTACATTGTCTACAAAATACTTCTGATAACATAAAAAGTGCTACATGGGCCAGCACCACAGTGTCTGAGTGAACCCAGAGTCTTACAGCCCCAGATATCTACTTCAATCCCAAGTCGGAGGAATCCTTTTAGTTCCTAGAACTAAAAATGTAATGGCAGTGAGAAAGGCATTATCATGCATGCCTCCAGCTATTAAACCATACTTATTTATAGAGGCTTTCAGTTAGTGTCTTTATACTGGGATTCATGGCTTGGTCCCAGGGGCTGGAGTCTGGGGTTGTATCTGACTTGCCAGCTCTGCCATGCCCTTGACCCTGTAGTTTGACTGATGTTGGGCTCAGTGTCATCCACTTCTCACAGGTGTAAACACTAGTTGATTAATTGTTCACTTAGAAATCAGAGCATTAGCCCTACAAAAAGGCCACAGACAAGATATGCTTTTGGAGGAAAATGAAGGTCAATGGGGAAGCAAGAGCTAGAGGTCAAGAAGTGAGAGTAGAAAGGGAAGAGGAAGATGAGGACATGCAGTTGAGCATGACTGAGACTGGGCAGAGATTTCAGCCCAACCTGGGCCCACAGTTGCATCGATCGTCTGTACATTCAGAAATGAAAACCTGTAAGTTACCTACTATTTACACTATGCTACTGCTCTTTATGCATGTTTACTCTAATATATTAGAATCTGACACATCAGTAGGCCTAGTGTACTCAGTTACAGTTGGCCAATGTTACAGTATTGTCAAACACTGCACAGCTCCAGAAATTCCAGATTCAATCCTGACCTCAGACTGTCTGTGTGGAGTTTGCATATCCTATACATGTGGGTTTACCAGTCTTCTGATTTCCTTCCACGTGCCAAAAACATGTGTTAGGCTAATTGGATGTTCTGTATTGCCCCAGTCTGAGTGTGTTTGACTAGTATCATCATGACCTGTCAGGAATAGCAATTGATTCTGATGTAGTGTTAAATAAATGAACAAAAAAAACTCAAATCGTAATGATTCATAAAAAAGACATACAGTTAGTTTAGCCTATCCTATCATATTTAAGCAATCAAATATTTTTATATTCTGCAGAACTGATGGATAACCAGGCCACTGTGGAAACGTTTGGCTGTTCATAAGAGAACAGGAGACTATTGTGAACATGGTGGTGGCAAACAACACTATTACACTTCAAGGACTCCATAATCACAGAACTACTGAAAACACAATATTCAGTAACATTCACCAGGTGGGCTTGTCTACATTGCACCATGTATTAGAGCTCAAAGGAATCTAGATGAAACAGGACTGCAGGATGGCATTTGACTGTAAATACTATACAGTGAATGTACAATCATATCAGAACTGTATAGAAATATCACAGTACTGTTATCCAGTGTGTATCCAGTGTGTATTGTGCTTCACCATATTGACCACTCTGGGTTTATTTATCATAGTCTTATTATTAGGAACCACGCAGTTCTGCGGCCCGACACTAGAGAGTGACGGCATGGTAAACATCCTGGGATCAGGATGGAAATCCCTAGCACACATGCGCCGATTACAGTCGGTGCTGATTACACCTAACTAAACACCTGCTCATTCAGGTATTTAAGGCCGTTTGAGAGCAGTGTCTCTTGTCACACCCTTGACTCAACTTGACTTGGCGTTCGCACTGTTGGCTTCGGTCTTGGTATTTTGTTGCTCCTTTTTGGTGTGAGGTATTAGGTAAAGATTGTATTAGGTAAAGCTTTTCTTCCTTTGTAGAGGGAGAAAAGGTAGCGGTTCTGCCGTGAGGTAATAGGGTTTGTTATGGTCAGATTTCAGTGTGGATGGCTCTTTACTTTGACCACGCTTTGATCGTTTTTGCCTGCCTAGTGACGTGAGCTCCGTTCGCCACAGCGACACAAGCTTCTGCTTTGATCTACGACGTGTTCCTTGATTATCTACTCAGTATTTGTGAGTTTGTGCTAGCGATCGGGTGTTGCTTTTGTTTCCCGTACACTGTGTCGCTGCGCTGTATATTTATCAACGCTTTCCTTAGTTTCTCTGAGTATTTTTCCCCCTGAGTGATGTCAGCTCCGTTCGTCACTGCGACACGAGCTTCTGCTCTTAACTACTAAGCATTCATTGTTCATATTTACTCAGTATTCGTGAGCCTGTATTTGCAATCAGGTGTTGCGTTTATTTCCCGTTCGCTGCATTGCAAGTGCTGCATTTTTTATCAGGGCTTTCCTTTTGTGTTCATGAGCCCGGCTCGTCGCTATTGCGAACTGCAAATCGCAAATCGTTTTCAAAGTCGACTCAGCCTTTTAGAGTCAGCACGTTTCAACACGTGCTTCCATGTTTATCTCGCTCTGCCTTGTTGGCTTTATTAGCATTTGAGTTTGCTGTTAAACCCAGCATGTTTACGCCATCTCGTTTTTTCCTACTGTTTAGCACATTATGTTTTGTTTGAGTCCGTCTGAGAATGGCACTTCATTCTGGCATTTAAAAGCCACTTATTTCCTGGTTTCCCCTTAGATAGCTTGGTTGGTCAATTCACGATGCCTGCTCTAAAGGCGAAAATCATTATTTCTTTTCTTTTACATTCACCCACACACGCTCCTTGCTCCCATATATATATATATGATATATATATAATATATATCTATATATATAGATGCAATAGATAGAATATATAAGATATAGTTGGGGAAGGAAACAAATATTAGTCAGCCACTGATTGTGCAAGTTCTCCCTACTTAGAAGATGAGAGGGTCTGTTAATTTTCATCATAGGTACACTTCAACTATTGGAGAGACAAAATGAGAAAAAAAATCCAGGAAATCACATTGTAGGATTTTTAAAGAATTTAATTGTAAATCATGGTGGAAAATAAGTATTTGGTCACCCACAAACAAGCAAGATTTCTGGCTCTCACAGACCTGTAACGTCTTCTTGAAGAAGCTCTTCTGTCCTCCACTTGTTACCTGTATTAATGGCACCTGTTTGACCTCGTTATCTGTATAAAAGTCACCTGTCCACAGCCTCAAACAGTCAGACTCCAAAGTCAATCATGGCCAAGACCAAAGAGCTGTCGAAGGACACCAGGAAGGAAATTGTAGACCTGCACCAGGCTGGGAAGAATGAATCTACAATAGGCAAGCAGGTTGGTGTGAATAAATCAACTGTGGGAGTAATTGTAAGACATACAACACCTTTGATAATCTCCCTCGATCTGGGGCCCCACGCAAGATCTCATCCCATTGGGTCAACATGATCATCAGAAAGTTGAGCAAAAACATGAGAGAACAAAATCCAGGAAATCACATTGTAGGATTTTAAAGAATTTAATTGCCAATCATGGTGGAAAAAAAATATTTGGTCACCCACAAACAAGCAAGATTTCTGGTTCTCACAAACCTGTAACTTCTTTAAGAATCTCTTCTGTCCTCCACTCGTTACCTGTATTAATGGCACCTGTTTGACCTCGTTATCTGTATAAAAGACACCTGTCCACAGCCTTAAACAGTCAGACTTTTCTCATTTTGTCTCTCATAGTAGAAGTGTACCTATGATGAAAAGTACAGACCTCTCTCATCGTTCTAACTAGGAGAATTTGCACAATCAATGGCTGACTAAATACTTTTTGCACCACTGTACATATGTAATTTTGTTTAGTGAAGAGCTTACAGTCCCACAAAGCGTGCCTAACCTCTCCTCAGCCCCATAGCAGGGCTTATTTACGTACCAGCTACCTGCACTTAGGTCCTAAACCCCCGGTTCACATAGTGAACCGTAACACTTCTCTGTCATAATTCATAATTTCTATATTTTATTAATGAGGCTGGCCTTAGTAGAGCCAAAAGAATGGTATGGGGATGGAAAATTATTGGTCACCGTGTAATTGTGAATGTCCCTGGACAGTGCAGGGTGAATATCACCATGTGTTCAGCTGTTAGACAGCAAGACGTCCTCCATTGCTATACCCCACAGCACCGACATTCTCATCACATTCCTGGACACACCACATGGCATCCTTATTCCAGCCAAGCAGACATGTTGTCATCTGGGACAATGTGAGTTTCCATCAGGCTGCTATGGTCTGCAATTGGTCCATTGACCACCCACAATATATCTCCCTCCATTTCCCCTATTCCTAAACTCAATTGAAGGTTTCTATTCTTCTTTTCTTCACATGGTGATACAAGGTGAAGGACTGCCATCTCCACGCATGCATGTCTCTTCTCCAAGAAATGGAGGATACATGATGAGGTGGCATCTTAGGGGCTAGAACCGTTACTCCAGATTATTTTTGTCCATAGTGTTTAGCCATGAGGAGCTGTGGCCAGATCAAAACAGGAGGTAGAATGCAGTCTAAATTGATTTTTCTTACATTTTGAATTTTTGTCTTTTTTGTGTTTAGAGAAAAATGGCCACTTATGTTTATTTATTAATTCTTTTACATTACCAAATGTTTTTTCCTGGTTTTCTCCTGTTGGGTATGTAAAGTGTTTCAAATTACTGAATTTTGGGGAAAATGTTTTATTAATAATGTTTTATTAAATAATGTATTTCATTTGTATGTTTATATATTTGAGTAGATTGTATATCTGTATGCATAGCAGGGACTATCGAGGGCGTGTGTAATTGAGCAAGTGCAAATAAAAACATGAAAAGTGGCCCAAAGCCATGTGCTGTTTTGATATTGTGTCTTTTAACTAATGACTAACCACTACTCTTTAGAAGTTGTTCTTATTGGTCTGTGCAGATGTGCCTTGGTCCTGAGGGTATGTGTGAGACATTTGTCTTAACTGCTGTTTGTCTGATCTTGTATAAGTACTGCCATTGTGACACAGTGCTTTTTCTCGGGAAGCACCTGAGGCCACAGACAGCATTCTGCAAAACTCCTGACTGTGTGTATATGTGTGTTTGGAGGGTGATGGCATGTTTATATATTATTGTCAGGGCCAAATATTTCCACAAGGACAGAAAGAGCTGACATTTTTTACCAGCTAAGTGTTCACACATGAAAACTGTTGTTTTTTTTTTATCAGCAACTGCATTTTTTGTTTTGAAAAACTAACAGTCAAACTATTTGCATTAGGTTTCAGAGGTTAAGGTTAGGGTTAGGTGCAGCATTAATTAACTAATTAATTAGCATAAATTAGTAATATTATGTCAATGCAAAGTCCCCACAATGACAGAAAAGTGTGTGTATGTGATTTAAGGAGGGTGTTTAAACATCATACATTTCACTAAACCAACACAAGGCTTGCAGGAATCTTTCTTAGGGTTTTGTTATTGTGCAAAATAAAACAATCAGCTTTCCAAAGCTCTTACCAAGTTGGTTAAATACACTCAACTACATTAAGACTTTGGCCATACTGGAGTTTATGACACCACAGCCATTATGCACCATGCAGATCTCACAGAGCCTTTGACTGAAATGAAAAGGATGTGGTAAGTCAAATCTGCAGGTAGACACATGCCTAAAAGAATCTGTCCTATCATTGAGAGAATTCAGGAGAACAAGAAAGCTTGCTTTCTGAAGGGGAATTGTCTTATATAGCAAAACAAGCCAATCTCTGGTACATTTAACTGAGCAGCCATTTAAAAAAATGCAGTGTCCAACATCATATACTATGGGTCTGAGATCACTAGTAAATTGATAGTATAATGATTTCTAAAATACCATAACAATAGTAAAAAGATTTGATCTTTGAGGAGAAGGATTTATAGTGCAGCAATGTAGTGACAAAGTGCAACAACTACTTGAAGAACAAAGAAGCTCAGGAAGAGCTGACTTTCAGGGACTTTGCTTTACAGTCACTATCAGGGCACTTGAAAACAGAGAAAGCATTCAGTAACATCACAAGATGCTCTTTAGAATATTGTGAAATTATTCTGGGACTTTTTTAGCACTCGTGGAGTCCATCATGCCAAATGAAGTGTCCTTACAGCAAATGGGGGAACATACCAAATACTAATAAATTATTAATTAAGCATTTGTAATTAAAAAACTGTGTTTAATTAGAGAAAATTGCTAAATCAAAGCTCATTTCTTTACATCTACATGTAATTTACAACATTTCGCAGATACCCTTATCCAGAGCGACTTACAGAAATGGTCCTTAAATGGTTTCACTACTTCTGGACATTAAATGAATGGAATACCAGCACAATGCAAGCTACCATCTCACTACCATGTATGTCAGCAGTGTGCCACTGTTGTGCCATGAATCATCTCCCAAACACTATGTGGTCACTATCAGTCCTAAAGTGGTCCCTTTATATTACTGAACAGGATACAAGCATGCCGACAAATGTGCATAAACAAACCATATATACACTCGCCAGCTACTTTATTAGAAACATCTGTACACCTGCAAGTCAGTGTATCACTACATGAGGAAATGAAAGCTACTGTAAGTTGTTGCATACAATCACAAATGGTTGCTTGCTTGGCATGTTTCTTGTTGCAATTTTTTTCATAAAACTTTTCTTGAGAATTGTTAAATAACTCTAGTCACATTGTATTATATGGCCACATCTGGAATTACATTTGAATTTGCAGCAATCAATTACAAATTGCACATAAGTGATGTTCTCTTTGAGTGTTCTCTTTAAAAAGTGTATTTTTTAATAGGGCTGTTGAAATGCATCAATAATGCATGATCTTTATTTCCTATTTTGGGGGTTTTGGGATGGGGGGGGCTTTCATTTTTTACAACTTTATTCTCATCTCCACTCTTTGACCATATGAAAGCACTGATACTTATGGGCCATGTCCAAAATGGTGCCTTTACTACTATTCCATACATTCTACATAAGATATAGAACACTTTTAGTCTAGAACAGAGTTTGTGAGGGTTGCAAATGATTTCAGGCACATTCCTATACTTTGCCTATTGCTGTGCAATAGCAATGAAAACCTTTTTTATAGACTGGTCCACAGTAATAATAGTGTGCTTTTACTTGGTCAGGGCACAGGCATAAGCATACGCTGGGTGGAACACTAGTCTATCAGCCAATAGAGGTTGCTGTTGCAGCACCAAGAAATGATACCCTGACAGGTCACCTCTCCCTCAGGCATGATTAATCATGCCTGTGTGATGCTGGACCAAGCTGAAAGGCATCTCCAAGCAACTGATGTTTAACTTCACAGGATTTTTGGAGGTACAGCTACACAGCACATAAATTAGTTTGTAAATGCTTATTCTGATGTGATAGTGTGGTACATTTTAATTTAACACTGATTTTACTGCATTCATCTTAGAATGTAATCCAGGTATTAACATAAGAAGCTTTAATCGCTACATGTGCATGCTTTCAGCAGTACTATATGGTAATGAAGGTGTATACTATTCAGGTTCATCCCCAGGGGGAATGCTTGCCCTGCAGGTATTTGCACTACAACACCTGTTCATGCTAATTTGCTCTTATTCCCGCAAAGCTTTCCAGTGAGCTACCTTAATTGGGTGTTGTATGGTGTTAAGTGGGAGCAAACGTACCAATACAACCCTCAAATTGAAAAGCCTAAAATTAAATCCTAATTAATATGTGTAGAAGCCAATTAATACTTACTGTCACTGATATTACAATTAAAGTCATGGAAAACATAAACAGATTGCTGGAAAATTATAACTGATTTAATCATGTGAATTTATAGGTGATTTGATATGACAGAACGGCTTCCGTTTAAACAGACGGACAAAACAGTAGGGTGCTAATTAAATACTGGTCTTTTTTTTCTTTAGTTCTGTATTATCATTTACTTTTTAATTATTTAAGTTGATGTCAGGATGTTTTTACTTTTCCGTCACAAACATATTGTGCATATAATACTGTACTGTATATAATAATACTGTACAACATGGCCATACAGTACAATACAAATGCAAAAAACAGCTCTGAAAAAAAAAAAAAAATCGAATAACCTAATAGCGTAAGATGTTTGTGAATGACTAACTCCAAGTAAATCAGTAACTCAGTCAACTTCCAGTCCAATTTATTTTATATCACTTTTTTGCGATGCATCACGGATAAATTTTGATCTTACCTTTTTTAGATCTTCATCTGAAAAGTGCACAACTCCATCATCCAGGATCAACATCTTATCATGTAAACAATGGCCATAAACTCTCTGCCTCTTCTATAAGGATAAGAAAAAGTGGGCTTTATTTGGAACAGATGGACACCAGCTGAATCATGCAATTATCAATGACTGGGAGAAAAAGTGACTATTTTTGGATGTACAGCATTAGAACAATCAAGCGCCATTTCCCATACAGCCAGGAAATTTTCCATTGGTCCAAATGTTTTTTTAATCTATCTATCTATCTATCTATTTATCTATCTATCTATCTATCTATCTATCTGTCTGTCTGTCTGTCTGTCTGTCTGTCTGTCTGTCTATCTAAATATTTATTAAGAAGCATTGCTAAAAACTATGAAAGCAACACATCCATTTTTTCATTCCTGTGATACACATGAACTGAGTTCTATAAACTGCTTCTGATGTACTCTGTAATGAATGTTAGGGGAAGTGGGAGATTTAGAATGAGATTCTATCATGATAGGTGGATTAAACAATTACAGATCAAAAGATAGCCCTGAGCAGTCTGAGTGTCAGAAATGTGTGTTCGGCAGTAATCCTTTACACACTGTGTGTGTGTGTGTGTGTGTGTGTGTGTGTGTGTGTGTAAGGAGGAGGGTAGTAATTGAGACGGCCCTTTAACCCTGATTAGGGTTAGCTCTGGGGACCTGACACATTTGTCCTTTACAACAGCCTACATAACCTGATAACCTCTTTTATTTTTAATGCTGAAAATCAAAATGTCAAACTTTGTGGTTCGTCTATTACCTTTGGTAAGTATATTACCTAACTGAAGTATTATATATATATATAGGGCTAGAGCAAACTCAATATTGTATTCAAGAAATCTGTTTGAGATGATTTTAGCTTTGTGACAAGCCGATATCTTGCTTGTCTTCATAAGATGGGTACTCTGTGGTCATTAGGGTTGAGTATCGTTTGTATTTTATCTGATTCCAATTCTACTTATCAATCCCAGTTCTTATCCAAGTTTCAATTTCAAAATGTTGAAAGAATGTCAAATGTTTAGATATAAAGAAAAGCTTTGTTTTATATTTCAACTTCAAAAGTAACCATTTTTACATTAAGCTTTTTTCTTCCCATTGAAACCTATTACAAGTAAAAAGCTTAACATTCTAATGCAGTGACTTAAGCAGTGAAACAATCACTACTGGTCATAAGTGTACTCTACCGCTGAAATAACAAGCATGTTGTCCAAAGGGAAAGTAATCATTTTTACATAAAGTGTTTTATTTATAATAATATTTTTTCCCTTATTGGTTTAAATAAGAATAAAAAGCTTAACATAAAAATTATTAATTTGCTTTTGGATCACAGGTGCATCATTGCAGCAATAGAAAGTACTTATAACCAGTAATAAGTGAGAGAAATTTGGTGTTCATAGGTCATTGTTGTAAAACATTACAAAAACATTAATCTTTGTTCACGTTCAGCGTTGTAGACTCTTAACCGGTAATGCAGCATTTGGGCTAGAAGATTTCAGTCGTTTTGCCATGTTGGATGTTCAACCTCTTTTACAATAGATCAACTGTCCACACATATTACATTTAGGTTTTTCATTTCACTTAAGGTGGAGCTAAAGTTTTGAGCTCTTTTGAGTGTTCATCTTCCCACTAATGCTCAAGCCAAGTGTATCAAATCAAAAGTACATGATGACTTATGTCATTACATATTACATGGCCATGTATTTGAAGCATAAAATGCTTCATTAGTAGGAACTGATAAGTGGAATCAAAATATAATTTTTTAAACAGGTACTTGGAATTGGAATATGGTACTTTGAACCAGCTTCCGTTACCCATCATAACGGAATATATGTATATATTTCGTTTTACATATATACATATATATATTTACATATTTCTGGTATACATATATATACATATATATATATGGGGCAAAAAGTATTTAGTCAGCCACTGATTGTGCAAGTTCTCCTACTTAGAAAGATGAGAGAGGTCTGTAATTTTCATCATACGTACACTTCAACTATGAGAGACAAAATGAGAAAAAAAATCCAGGAAATCAGATTTTAGGATTTTTAAAGAATTTAATTGTAAATTATGGTGGAAAATAAGTATTTGGTCAATAACAAAAGTTCAACTCAATACTTTGTAACATAACCTTTGTTGGCAATGACAGCTATCAAACATTTCCTGTAAGTCTTCACCAGGTTTGCACACACTGTAGCTGGTATTTTGGCCCATTCCTCCATGCAGATCTCCTCTAGTACAGTGATGTTTTGAGGCAACACGGACTTTCAACTCCCTCCACAAATGTTCTATGGGGTTGAGGTCTGGAGACTGACTAGGCCACTCCAGGACCTTGAAATGCTTTTTACGGAGCCACTCCTTTGTTGCCCGAGCGGTGTGTTTGGGATCGTTGTCATGCTGGAAGACCCAGCCACGTTCCATCTTCAATGCTCTCACTGATGGAAGGAGGTTTTGGCTTAAAATTTCACAATACATGGCCCCGTTCATTCTTCCCTTAACACGGATCAGTCGTCCTGTTCCCTTTGCAGAAAAACAGCCCCCAAGAATGATTTTTTCCCCCCCCATGCTTCAACTAAGGTATGGTGTTCTTGTGATGCAACTCAAGCATCCTTATTTCCTCCATTGAGTTATTTACCAAAAAGTTCTATTTTGGTTTCATCTGACCACATGATGTTCTCCCAGTCCTCTTCTGGATCATCCATATGCTCTCTGGCAAACTTCAGATGGGCCTGGGCATGTACTGGCTTAAGCAGGGGCACACGCCTGGCACTGCAGGATCTGAGTCCCTCTCGGCATAGTCTGTTACTGATGGTAGCCTTTGTTACTTTGGTCCCAGCTCTCCGTTTTTTGCTTACCGTTCTCGTGATCATTTTGACCCCACGGGATGAGATCTTGCGTGGGGCCCCAGATCGAGGGAGATTATCAATGGTCTTGTATGTCTTCCATTTTCTTACAATTGCTCCCACAGTTGATTTATACACACCAACCTGCTTGCCTATTGTAGATTCACTCTTCCCAGCCTGGTGCAGGTCTACAGTTTTCTTGTTGGTGTCCTTCGACAGCTCTTTGGTTTTGAGTTTGGAGTCTGACTGTTTGAGGCTGTGGACAGGTGTCTTTTATACAGATAATGAGGTCAAACAGGTACCATTTATACAGGTAACGAGTGGAGGACAGAAGAGCTTCAGAAGTTACAGCTCTGTGAGAGCCAAAAATCTTGCTTGTTTGTGGGTGACCAAATAGTTATTTTCCACCATGATTGACAATAAAATTCTTTAAAAATCCTACAATGTAAATTCCTGGATTTTTTTTCTCATTTTGTCTATCAGTGGCTGACTAAATACTTTATATATATATATACACACATATATATATATATATATATATATATATATATATATATATATATATATATATATATATATATATATATCCTTTATGGCAGTTTCAGAATTTGATGTGCATCTGCAGTCACACTGCTGTTATCACTAATATCGCAAAGTGAGAACGCTTCTCAACCAATCATATTACAAGGCTGGAACTAATTGTTGTGTAAATATATACAGTATATACACACTGCTTGGCCATTTGAATTCAAATAAGCAAATATTTAAGAGACTTTGATTGGATAATTACTGCAGAGAGTAATATGTTTCAGCTGGTAAGAATACTTTTAACTCTGCAGTTCTTTTAACTGATGTAGTGAGCAGCTTATTATTTCTTAAACAACCATGTCTAAAGATGTATTCTGTGGTGATGGAAAAGATGTTACTGAGTTTCAGAAGGTAATGGCCTACATCAAGCAAAGAAAATAACTAAGGTTCTGGAACTGGGTCAAGAACAGTCTAATGCATTATTTAAACTTGTAAGGAAAATCGTAAGCCATCAACTTCATGGAAGATTGTGTGGTCGGAAAAAATTTTGAATGACCATGTTCAGAGATCACTTAAATGTTTGGTTAACTCAAATCATACAAAATCCAGAAATCAAGGCATGGTTTAATAGTGAAAGTAAAAGCATTTCCACATGCACAATGTGATGAGAACTCACAGGATTGGGACTAAACAGTTTGTGGCCACAAGAAAACCACTTGTTAGTGAGGTTAATTGGGGAAAAAATGCTTACATTTGCCAGGAAGCAGAAAGGATGGACTCTGGAACTTGTCTGATGAATCGAGATTTACCTTATTCCAGAGTGAAGGGGTGTATCAGGTTAAGATGGGAATCGCATGAAGGGATGCTTCCATCATGCATAGTGGCCACTTTACAAACCTCTGGCACAGTGTTATCATTTGGGGTTGCTTCAGTTGGTCACATCTAGGCACAGCAACATAATGTGGCAATAAAATTAAGTCAGCTGACCATGTGAATGTACCAAATGACCAGGTTATCTCATCAATGGATGTTTTTCTTCAGTGATTATACTGACATATTCCAAGATTGATTGGGCTCAAATTGTGAAGAACTGGTTCTGACAGCATGAAGAATCACTTTCACACATTGGCCACCACAGAGTACTGAACTTAAACCCATTGAGAGTGTTTGGGATATGCTTGAGAAGACTTTACATAGACTTTACGATTCAACTTTCCTGTCATCAGTACAAGATCTTGGCCAAAGATAAATGCAACTCTCGAATGCAATGCCATTTTGAATGCACACCAGAATCAAAGCTAAAGACGGTCCAGCAGTTTTATAGTGTGGGTCTCTTTTTGGCCAGGCAGTATATGCATATGTCTTATATAGATTGCCTCACAGCTCCCTGGTTTGATTCCCAACCTGGATTACGCTTGTCTGGATGCAGGTTCTCCTCATCTGCATGGGTTTCCTCTGGGTATTCCAGTTTCATCCTACATTGCAAAGATATGTGTTAGGTCATTTGCTGCCTCTAAACTGTCCATCTGCATGTGTTTGTGTGTGTTTGCATATCTGCTCCCTATCAGGGGTTGGTTCCTGAATTGCGTCCTGTGCTGCCAGTTAGGCCCTGGCTCCCCATAATCCTGAATTGGAGTAAGCAGGTATGAAAATGAATAAATGAATGAATGTATATTTTATACGTGTGTGTGTGTGTGTGTGTGTGTGTGTGTGTGTGTGTGTGTGTGTGTGTGTGTGTGTGTGCACGCCGCTATGACTGTCTTCTCCCAAGGCAGAAACCAATGCTTTTTAATTCCAGCAGTGGGAATTGGGTGTTTGAATAGGCGAGCGTATGCGTATATCACATTATTAGTAATCATATCTGCTTAAGCCAAGCTTGCTGCTCCAGATGGCTGCTTTCAAGTGCAAATTAAGCAGCGAGATGAGGCTGTCTTTAATACACACTCATGATTCACAAATAGCCATTGATTTTTTTTTTCTGTCTCCCTCTCCATCCAGCCAGTCTGCTGGTATTGAGCTTGGATTAAATGGTCTCCTGAGTCTTTAAAAGGAACATCGATTCTTCTAATTAATTGTGCATGCTTCGGAATCAGAATGCATTAACTCATCCATATTTGCACTTCAAGTCAATTATTTTTGAGTTTGGCTGGAGGGGGAACAAACAGGTCTAATGTATACATAGAGATGAAGTCACTTATTTTGTGCCTTTTGGGAAGTATGAATACTCTCGAATAGAAGGGATTTATTTACATTTAGTTGTGGGATTGAATGGGAATTTACAAAAGTATAGATGTTTAGTCATCCAGTGGAATCCTGGATGGCTTGTGAATTGTGTACAATGTGAAACATTGTAATTTTTATGTTTGTGCTTGTTGACACCAGAGATATTATAGTTAATAAAATCAAAAGCTAAAGCTGCTAAATTCAGTTAGTACACTTAAATAAAACAATATATTAAAAGTGGGTGTTCATTATAATGATGTTAAATAATCAATGTATATATACAGTGGTGCTTGAAGGTTTGTGAACCCTTTAGAATTTTCTATATTTCAGCATAAATATGATCTAAAACATCATCAGATTTTCGCACAAGTCCTAAAAGTAGATAAAGAGAACCCAGTTAAACAAATGAGACAAAAATATTATACTTGGTCATTTATTTATTGAGGAAAATTATCCAATATTACATATTAGTGAGTGGAAAAAGTATGTGAACCTCTAGGATTAGCAGTTAATTTGAAGGTGAAATTAGAGTCAGGTGTTTTCAATCAATGGGATGGCAATCAGGTGTGAGTGGGCACTCGGTTTTAAAGAACAGGGATCTATCAAAGTCTGCTCTTCACACCACGTTTGTGAAAGTGTATCATGGCACGAACAAAGGAGATTTCTGAGGACCTCAGAAAAAGAGTTGTTGATGCTCATCAGGCTGGATAAGGTTACAAAGCCATCTCTAAAGGGTTTGTGTACAAATGGAAAAAATTCAAGACCATTGTTACCCTCCCCAGGAGTGGTCGACCAACAACGATCACTCCAAGAGCAAGGCATGTAATAGTTGCCGAGGTCACAAAGGACCCCAGGGTAACTTCTAAGCAACTGAAGGTCTCTCTCACATTGGTTAATGTTAATGTGAATGTTCATGAGTCCACCATCAGAAGAAAACACTGAAGAACAATGGTGAGCATTGCCAGGGCTGCCAAGGAAAAAAAAGCACCACTGTTCTCAAAAGAAAACATTGCTGCTCGTCTGCAGGTTGCTTTAAAGATCACGTGGACCAAGCCAGGAAGGGCTATTGGAAGAATGTTTTTGTTTGAATGGTGATTTAAAAGAAGATTTTAAAGAAGATAAAGTTAATGTTGGAAAGGGCCAATAGTTCAACAGTCCTGTGAACTAATCAATCGAAAAATGTTTGTGGAAGGACCTGGAAGCGAGAGCTAGCTAATGTGAGGGGAGGAAAAACACAAACCAACATCCCAGAGTTGGTTTGAAAGTGTTCTGTACGGAGGGAAATGGGCTTAAAATTCCGCCAAAGCTGATCAAAACAGTTACAGGAAAACGTTTTAGTTGCAGTTATTGCTGCACAGGGGGTCACCACCAGATACTGAAAGCAAGGTTCACATACTTTTGCCACTCACTTAATATGTAATATTGCGATCATTTTCCTCAACAAATAAATGACCAAGTATAATATTTTTGTATCATTTGTTTAACTGAGTTCTCTTTATCTACTTTTAGGACTTGTGTGAAAATCTGATGATGTTTTAGGTCATATTTATGCAAAAATATAGAAAATTCTAAAGGGTTCACAAACTTTTAAGCAGCACTGTATAATATTTAGTGTATATTTCTTGAGGTTTCAGAGACTTTGCTCTAGATTTGCTGTCCCCTGCCACAGTGGATAAGTTCTTTGTCTATTGACCAGAAAGTCCAGGGTTCAAATCCCAGCATTGCCAAGCTACCACTGTTGGACTCTTGAGTAAGCTCTGTATTGCACAATTGCTTGGATTGTACATTGTAGGTATATCAGTTTTAAGTCGCTCTGTATAACGGTGGGTAAATAAAATAAAATAAATAAATAAATAAATAAATGTTAGGTTATCAATTGATGTCCATCTCAAATGTTTGAAACCCTGGACAATTGACAGCTTTTCCTGTACTCTGCAATCAACACAAATATTCTCAACAAATTTCAGGATGTCTGAGCTACAATTATTGAAACGTAAATGACCACAAAATAAAAGCAATTAAAAGTAAATATTACAGATAAAAAATGAAATAAAACACATTTTTTAAAAAATGAATTACATTTTTCCAATTTATGTAGTTATCAAATTGAAAATATTTTCAGGAAAACAATATAATTTAAAATGGTAACTTTTTTGTCAGCCTTTAGTGAACAGGAGTAACAACAACAGTTATTTTCAGTTATATTTCAGTTGTTCCCTGTTACAGAGCAGGAGGAGGTGGGGCTGAATTTGACCTATAAAACAAACTGAGCAGCAAGGGAATTAGTTTAGCTCAAATGAGTCAGGAGATTGTGATAGCTACCTGTCTGATGCTGCATTATATGTGTCTGCTGTTCTCTGAGAGCACTGTACACTTCCTTGCCAAAAGCAAAAGGTCCTCTCACCACTGACAGCTTTGCTATTTAAGACTGGGCTGGGCCTCTACTCCAGATTGTAAGAGCGCTTGAAGAAGCACATTACTCTCCTGATACTTCATTAATCTCCATCAAACGCTGAGACTCTGCCACAGCTGACAGCGGGGACAAAGCAGGCCACTGCTCTCCTCCCTGCTCAGATAATGCATGTTTTACAGTAGCCCAGATGTCCACACTCAATAAAACATCGGAGAGAAGCAGGCACCGTGTGTTTGGGGATGTCTGTATTGACTGGCTGCTGTGTGGGGACAGTGATATGGGGAACTGCTGTTCTCTGATTAGAGAATTAAAAGACTGCACTGACAGAGGGACCAGGAGAATAGCAACTGTGGATTTCACCTATGTGTGCTGTCCCGATTATCTGCGGTACGAGGAGCAGGTTTTGTGAAATCAGACTGGTATTAACCTATATGTGTTTTTTTTAGTCAAAAGAATTTGTTGGTCTCTTGTTATTTTCAAAGAAAAAAATGTTTTTAATGTATACATCAAGATGATAGCAGTTATTTTGTGTCTTTTGGAAGTGTTAATATGAACATCATCTGAATACCGGTAGGTTATTTTAATCCACTAAAATCTATTCAGTTCATGCTGAATAATAAATTGTTTTTAGTGTGTTTCTGAATGCGCATGAAAATGACCTAGGGTCATCCCAGATAATGAAATCGCTCCTAATACACCATGTAGTGAACTATTTAGGTGCAGCCATGCTGTTGTTTTGTCTGAATTCACAGTGGACAAATTGTATTCTCTGGATAGTGCACTATATTCTTACCCATAAAGCAAAGGATAAATCTAGGATATAATTGAAACATTTCATTGCAAATTGGCACGCTAAATAATAGGGATGGGGTAGCTCTGTGATTTAGGCTCTGGATTGATAATTGAAAGCTTGTGAGAAGAGCCATAGCCAGGGTTCTGGGTGAGGGTTGGGGAGATGGTGTTGAAAGGGCAGTGGGTGAAGGGGTTGTGATGGTTGGTCTGGGTGGTACAAAGAGACCTGTTGCTGTTTACAAGAAATAAAACACAACTTATTTGTGTTTTAATTGTAAGTTACACCATCTGAACTGGATTGTTTTGACATTATACGTCAAGTCAAGTCAAGTCAGATCTATTTATATAGCGCTTTTTACAATGGAGCATTGTCTCAAAGCAACTTTACAAGTTTAGATTATCTCCTAATAACTACGTCCAATCCCAAATAGAGCAAGCCTAGGGCGACAGTGGCAAGGAAAAACTCCCCGAGTTATAGGAAGAAACCTTAGGTGGACCAAGACTCAAAAAGGGACCCAACCTCCTTGGGCGGCGTAGATGATAAATCTAAGAACGAAACTAAAGTCATGGAGTCAAAATACGCTGGCTCCTCACACTCCTGCCCACCACACAAAAACACAAACATCCCATAGCAGAGGTGCGGTGTTTTCTGTGGAGATAGGCATTCTTAAATAGAGATCCAAATGTGTATTGTTAAATTAATAATAAATCACAAGAGCATTATCAAGAGTATCAAAATACGTAGATCTACAATATGAAACATGATAAATAATCTAAGGTTATTTACAAGCTTAGCTAGTTATAAAAATATAAAGCAAAATGCATGAGAGACCATTACAAGCTAATGGCATTATACACTTATGGTCATTTCCAAATTTAGTTTTGAAAGGCTTAGTATTATTAATACAGTCACCTGCATAAACAGACCTGCTGTTTGCTTAATCAGTAACATTGTGAGAAACAGTAACTTACCTACTAATATGAAAAAAATACTCTAGCCGTCATCATCGTCAGAGTACACATATATATTAAGCCAGATACTATGTCCCATTTCTAAATAATAATGACATAACAATAAGTGATTGGTCTTACCAAATGGTACGCCCTATCTCACGACTCCCACACACAGCAGACACTAAATAATAGGTCTAAACTGAATTAAATGTGCTACCATCTCAGAGGAAAAATTCTCAGTATATATACAGTCCCTCTCGGAGTGGTGTGTTACTTATGGTAGCCTTGTTACTTTGGTCTCAGCTTTCTGCAGGTCATTCATCAGGTCCCTCTGTGTAATTCTGGGATTTTTGCTCACTGTTCTCATGATCATTTTGACCCCACTGGATGAGATCATGTGTGGGGCCCCAGATCGAGGGAGATTATCAGTGGTCTTGTATGTCTTCCATTTTCTTACAATTGCTCTCACAGTTGATTTATTCACACCAACCTGCTTGCCTATTGCAGATTCACTCTTCCCAGCCTGGTGCAGGTCTACAATTTTCTTCCTGGTGTTCTTCGACAGCTCTTTGGTCTTGCCCATGGTTGAGTTTGGAGTCTGACTGTTTGAGGCTGTGAACAGGTGCCTTTTATACAAATAACGAGGTCAAACAGGTGCCATTAATACAGGTAATGAGTTGAGGACAGAAGAGCTTCTTAAAGAAAGTTACAGGTCTGTGAGAACCAGAAATCTTGCTTGTTTGTGGGTGACCAAATACTTATTTTCCACCATGATTGACAATTAAATTCTTTAGAAATCCTACAATGTGATTTCCTGGATTTTTTTTCTCATTTTGTCTCTCATAGTTGAAGTGTACCTATGATGAAAATTACAGACCTCTCTCATCTTTTTAAGTAGGAGAACTTGCACAATCAGTGGCTGACTAAATACTTTTTTGCCCCACTGTATATAGTGGTCCGGATCTTGATGACCTCAGAGCTGATTACACGCATGGTTTTGAGGTCAAATCCCACTCTTAGGCCCTTTCAATTGTAAGTCACTTTGCTGTAATGCTGTAAATTGTAAATTAAACTTAAAAGCTTGAAGAAAAAAATAACAACACAGTAGAAAATATCTACTGTTAACTCATAACAGAACCCTTATTTAAGATGACTAAACTGTCATATTTGTATATATGTAATGACTGTATTGCTAATCCAGTAATGATTTTTTTTTTATGTGACATAACTCTTCATTATGTGTTTCTGGTAAATACTGCTTATATTCCCCTACTGCTGCCCTATATACTATGAGCTGCACAGTTGATCAAAAGTCATGTTTTTTTATTTTGTTGTGGAAAACTAGTTTCACAGCTTTTGCAGGGAACAGAACTGTGTTGCATGTATATCCAACAGCTATGGGTTCCTCTAAGTAGCTGACTGAGAAACTGAAAATAAAGATAATTGACTCTGGCACAGCAGTAGAAGGCTCTGAAAAGATATATTCATATATCCTGCATGGAATTTCCACATTTTGAGATGTGAATAGGAAAAGGGGAACTACTCCAGTCAATAATACAATATCTGGGAGACTGCTGATAGAATTATATTTGTAGACTGAGTCAGGTATGGAAAGCAAAACTCTCACATATCTGCCAGGAACCTGTAGGAACATTTGACTGGTACAAGAGTAGTGCTGCACCAGGTACAGCCTTGCATCCTCATGAAGGTGTTCAGAAGAAATCCTGCAATCTCATCACAAAATTCAACATCTGAATATGCAACACAACACTAGAGGCTTTCTAAAATCACATGGGGAGATTCTGTTATGTCTGTTATATGACAGCCAATTGTACTGGAAATATTGTGTGGATAGAAATAACTTTTTTTTTCAAGTCAAGTATTCCTGGAAATCAATGTCTTACAATTTGAAAAGAGGTTAGATGTGATCCCTCTTGGCTGTGTTTCCTTCTGGTTCTTCCCTTTCTAGCTATGCTGTTAGTGCTGTTGAAGTCCCATGCTACACTTGACATAAATGTGTTCTGTGTAATGACTCTGTGTTCTTAGCCTCACTAAACAACATGTTATCCATGCTGTCCTCCCAGCAAACGTTCCAGACATTGCTCCAAGCCATTCTTCTAGCACCAGTTACAACCCTCATACCCATACTCAGACCACACTGAAGGAACCTAACTCCCCCTCCCATCCTCCTGTTGACTGAGGATGCAATGCCGCCAAAATTGCTATCTGCAGGAGGACGTGAGAACCTGCAGTGACTCAATTTGTTGGACAAAATAAGACCAAGAGACTTGCTCGTGTTCTCTATTTTATGATATTAATTTGTTTTATTATCTATAGTTCATTTGTTATTCTGTTGTTCTTATTATATTCACCATGTTCTCTCTATAATTTATTGTATTCTATATTTTATTATATAATATTTAAATTATTCTATTTTTTTCTAATTCTGCTATTTAGTTTCTGTGCATTTAAACTGTTATTGTGAATGTATTATTTAGGAAATGTAGTTTAATTTTTCATATAACAGCTAGGCGCCTCAATTAGGTTGGGGTCCTTTTTTGGGCTTAGTCCTCTCAAGGTTTCTTTCTCATGACATTTTCTCAAAACGATAGGGTCTAGATATTTGGAAAGCTGAATTGACGCAATGCTATATTGTAAAAAACACCATATAGATCAGTCTGTCTTTCACTGTAACTAGGAGCTCAGCTAATTATTATTTACAGCTTTATGTAAATATTGTCACACTTCAATAATCTGATTTAACATCAGTGCTGTGATCTCAAAGATCCAGAGATTCCTTGTTTGATTCCCAGCTTGGAGTCCACCTGTGTGTATTTTGCTTGTTTTCTCTGTGCCAGTGTGGGTTTCCTCTATGCACTCCAGTTTCTTCCCACATTCCAAGGATGTGTTAGGTCAACTGGTGTCTTTAAGTCCCATTAAATGCAAAATTGTCCAATTAAATGTAAAATTGTAATTGTAATGATTACTTTAATCCCAAAATCAAGCTACATAAATCTTGAAATAAGTTCAAGAGAACTTTACATTATTAACATAAATTCAAGCTATGTAACAACAGCACTGTATTAAAAAAAAAAGGATATTTCCAATTTTGCTGAAATTTTGCAAACCATCTTTGACATAACAGTTTTGTATATAGTATGTAGCTTATTGTGTGGTGTGTGGAGTATGTGTGTGTGTGAGTGTGAAGCATTTACGTGTGTGTAATGGCATGGTGACGGCTGTAAGGCGAGATTGTGTTCTCAGCAGGAGTCCAAATAGAGAGGCGATCGCTCCTCTTCTCACAACACTTCTCTCCAAGGCCAACAAATCACACCTCTCACTCTGGCAAGGAATTGAATAAAAATTGTCATCTTTACTTGTATTTACAAAAAAAAAAAGGCTATGTTGATTCTGACTAGTGTAGTGTTCAAAATTTAAATTGCACTCTAAGATATTGGAAACGAAATGACTTTTTTATTCCTTGTTGGAGTACTTCAGTATGTGATAGCCTGGAAAATATGGAGGATAAAACATGAGAGCTGATAGAATATTACAAATTGTAGTGATTTGCATGTTCTGATTGTGCGTCATGTTGAGAGATATCTATATTTTCCACACAGGACGTCTAGGCATCCATGCATTGAAAATTTGTCTGTTTTAAAACCGACACTATGCAACCATTTCACTGTCCAGTAAATGCCTGTGTGTGTTTTTTTTTTTTTAAACCTGAGTTATGTAAATAAATGTGGACAGTGTTGTTGAACTGTGGGATAGTATAGAAGTGTAATATTTTCAGGTCAAACAAACATATCATGCACAAGAAAAGACTATCCGCTGTCAGACATAAGGTATAGACTGTTGACATGGCTTACTAGCCATGTCAAGGGGGGCCAATAAATCCTCAACACTGTCTAGAGATATGATTCTGATCTCAAGATGATATTTGTTTGCAGATTTTTCAGTACTGAACGTATGAACTTGTCTGTTTTATACACACACAAAAGCATAGGTTTAATATAATGTTTGGATGCCAGTTTAGATGTCAAAGGTAGACTTCTTTTGTTTCCGTTACCACTTTCTTTCTTTTATAGAAGTGCTCTGAACAGTGAGAAAGTGAGAAAGAGGTCAGAAGGACAAAGGACAAAAGTGAATGAAGCAACAAACATAATTAAAACAGTTTTACTACAATTCCTAAACTCTATATTCAAAAGTTTGTGGGTAACACTTTACCTTGAGGGGCACCAACATCATGACCTCATGAAGGAGGAATGCCTTAGTAATACTTAATATTCATGTTCTACCTTAATTACTACATGAATTCATATAATGCTCCTGCATGAAGGCATTCATGACACTCACTTCATGCACAGTCATGATGACTCATGATGTATTATGTGTATGAATTAATGATTACTCATTCATGAAATCCTGCATGAATTAATCCAGTTTCATGTACCCTTATAGTAAAGTGTGACCAGTTTGTGGACAATAAAATATTCGTTAAAAACACATAGGGTATGGAGTATTAGAATGGAGTTTGTCCTCCCTTTTGCCACTGCCAGAGACTTTGCTCATCTGAGAAATATTTCCTCTAGATTTTGGAGGGTGTCTGTGAGGTTGAGCACTGAAGTTGGACAATATGCTCTAGCTCACAGTTGGTATTCCAATTCATCTCAAATGTGTCTAATGGAGTTAAGGTCAGGGCTCTGTGTGAGCCAGCCATAGCTATCAGGGCTATGTTTTAGAAGGGCTGGGCAGGTGATGACGAATGGTGAATGAATGAATCTACCTTGAAGCTTTTCCTTTTATTTTCATATAAATTTTCATGTAAATTTATGATTATTACATTTATCATACTTACCATAGACCTGTGGAGCTTGCATATTAATATGAAAGCTCCACATCTACCTTACAGTAAACCATCAACACAATCATCAACAACAATCAATCAACATAATTCCACAGTAAACATGCTTAAACATTTTAATAAGACAATTCAGTAAACTGGATGAAAAATGAATTGACTGACATCACTCATGTTTACATTAAAAGTGCACTGCTGATGGTTTACTGGATAAAACTAGCATTGTGGTTTCTCCTGTTCAAAAGTTCATTGGAGGATACAGTGAACCTCTCCTCTACAAGTAAAAGTCTTAAAGCCTGAAAGCCATTAGCAAGGTTTGTTCTTCAGACTTTAATGGGTTGGGACCAGCAAGATTTCTGTTTTCTGTGGTTAAGCTTGTTTGTGCTATAGTTACTACCATTTTGAGGAAATAGGTTATTTAGTACAATGCAGATGTTCCTTTTGAGACAGAATATCATCAGACATAGACGTTCAATGATGACAGGAAGTAAATGTCAACAAACTTGAGGCAGAAACCTGATTAAAATAGTTCTGAGCTGCACAGATGTGTATTAACCAAAGCAGTATCTGTCAAGCTCTAGCTCTGTCTGATTTTGCATCATTGCAACAAATTCCTAAAATGAAGGATTAAAGGATATATAAGACTGATTAGTTGCTGGTTTGAGGTTTCTGTTTCTGCTACAAACGCAGTGTCATGATCATCAATCAACTGGTGCCACTCGTCCCAGAGGCAAACCACAATGGCTTCAGACCAGAACATGCAGAGAAAATAAAGAGCTAAGCTCATGAAAGTCTGAATCCTGCAATTGTAAAACCTCCCCAGGGTGTGCAGGGTTAAGCTGAAGCATGTACATTCTCTGAATTTAAAAGTTATGAGATGAATGGAAACAAACAGTTACATTACTGCCACATTTTTAACTAAAAATTAGCATGCAAGGAAGTAATGCTACATTGTACTGGTATATAAAATGTTCTCTGAAAATAACTGTATAATGAAAACTTCAAAAGAAATACTGCCTTTTGTTTGTAGATTGTTTACTTCATCTACAGGCAATCCATTCAATGCCACTTAATGCCGAAAACATCAATCCAACCTCATTCAGTTTTGTTATTCTTCTCTCAGCTGCTTCCATTAAGGGTCACCACAGCAGGTCATCCTGATCCGTATATTAGATTTGGCTTAGATATTATACCCTTCCTGGTGCAAACCTCACCACTTATCCACGCTTGGAACCAGCACTAGGAGCACCCTTTGTTTCCAATGGCTCCATCTGGGATTTGAACCCATGCCCTCAGACACTGCCATTTCTAGCAACGTTTCCCACTGAGCCACCAGAGCTGCAATTAAACCGTATTCTATGCAAACTAATAAAATTATACATGTAGTATCTTACACATGCAGTAGATTTCTTGCATACTCTTATCTGAGATAAGGCGCTTTCGCATCAGAGGAACTTTTTCATAGTTCTTAGAACTGTGCCCCCTTTGTCGTGTGTTCGCACTGCAAGAACTGGGGATAATTGTAGTTCTTAGAATGCTGTGTATAGGGACTTTTTTTCCCTAATACTTAAAATCAGGATCTTTTCTCAGCACAGGAACACTGAGTGATGTAAATATGTGGTGATTGGTCCAAAAGTAAGACTATGGCAATTGGTCCAGACGTAGTGATGCAAGTGTAGAGTGACTGGTCCAGACACAAGCACCCGTATTGAGCTCAAACAACATCTTGAAATGTACTTATATACCGGTAGCCGTATAAACAACAGATCTTTATGCTTAAAGTGGAACAAAAAACACAGACAACTGAACCGACAGTGAACTGTGGTAGCCTAGTGGTTACGGTACTGGACTACTGGCGTTGCGAATGCAAAGTAAAAAAAATCCCTGGAACAAATGTAGTTATTTGGGGAGATCTGCGGTGGGTAGTTCATCCCAAAGTAGTCACTAGAACTGATGGTGTGAAAGCAGGGGGGGCTGCAACAGTGACTCCTGCAATCCTCAGTGATGGATTGGTGCCAAGTCTAGGGTGTGCTTTCAGAGAAAGACTCTGTACCCCCTCCCCACTCCAGAGACCCCAAATCTACATTCTGTATTCTGTAGGTGTGCCAGTTGAAAGTCTTTTCTTTTGACTAACCATAAATGTAAGCATCTTGAATGCAATTGGATTTACATTATGATCAACTGAGACAATGATAGTGCTTTCTGGGATGTTGTGGTGGTTTTTCCTTTATAGGCCCTGGATCCTTGTTAGAATACATGACATCACAGTAAGTACCAGGAGATTGAAATATCTAGCCAACTCTGCCAAGAAGCATGTGGTGGGATCTTCAGGCTGAATAGTGATCCAAAACATATGTTTACACCCACATCAAAATTATTCAGTCACCACAGAATCATCGCTTTGACTTCCAAATTCTTGCCTGAACTCCATTAAAAACCTATGGGGTGAGCTGAAGAGAAGTGTCACCAACACATTATTTTGGACTGTAGTATGATCTGGAGACATTCTGTATTGAGGAGTGTCTCAAATACCTTGCTCAGTCTCTTCCAAGCTCAGTGATCATTATAGAGGAAGAATCAACACTGTTTTGCTGACAATGAGAGGTCATGCCAGTACTAAATGTCAATAATTGGCACAGTTGTATTTTAAGAATACATTTACATCAACTACAGTTGTAGAATAAATGATTTCTTTCATATTTTCAGTTTCAAGTTTCCTTTTTTGTGTTAATGCAAACAATGTAAATGGTGTTATGGTTGTACCTGATCTTCCATAGTTCCTATTCCACATGTATTGATTATGCCTTTTGCCTTGTATTCTGTACTTCAATAGTCCTCATGGTGGTCTTTTCAATGGCGTGTCATTGAGACATAGCAGTAGCCTACTGTTTGGAAACCTCCCAGTGAGGATCCATTTCCCCAGACCTACAGGACTCTCCAGTCAGAGCAGCTATCTGCATGTGGTCCATGTCAGGACACAGCAGGCCCAGCTTGTGACTCTGTCAATATGTTAATATGACACTATCACAGACCACTTGTGGCTATTTCAGTCAGAAGAGCCCTCTATTTTCCCCAAGCTACAAGCATGTCATACTTCTGCTTTTCACCAAACGCCTGGTGATGAATTCTTTTCTGTCCAAGCCAAAAATGTAAATTGCAGAAATAACTCAAAGAATTTAGATTTGTTGGAGGTGAAATCGATCTGCCCTGGCAGTTTAGGAGTGTGCCATGCAAGCAAATTTTTAAACAACTACACAGAGCAATTGTTTCACTTGTCTTTCTGCTGCTACCAGAGATCTGACTCGTGTCATTCGCAGCTGCAGTTATTGGGATCTGAAACAATCAATAACGCCAATACAATCATATTCTGTATTCTTGCTCTGATTTTAATGTTTGCAGATGACGTTGGTTTGGATATCAGTTCACTGACTTTTGAAAACCGTCCCTCACATATGCAGTTTGAAGCAAAATCAGAGTAATTAGCTCTTTGTCTTTAACTAAATATATAAGGCAAGCACAGCTGCGTTTTGCCTTGCTGTGTGGGGTGTTTGTGTGGAAGATTGCTGAGTAAAGCTAAGGTGAGCGAGACACAGCTGTGAAGCACTCTAAAGGCTCTGTCTGCCAGCCTGTGTTTACCTGACACTTGGACTGACAGCAGAGTGATTGGAAATATCCACCATTCACTGGCGCGAGCCCCTGAGTGCAGCGAAAGTGCCTTTGTAGTCTGGCTGTAATGGTTCAAGTTTGAATTGAAGGTTGAGGAAAAATGCTGCACTCTGGCCACTCTGAGGGAGGAGCTGACACAGTGGAAATGATGCAGGAACAGTCTCAGAGCAGGAGCGCACTGAACCTTTCCAAGCTGTTATCTCAATGCACTCTTCCTAATCTTTCACCATTTATAGGAACAACGGCACCTGTGTGGACAACATCCAACAACACTTTTTATTTTCTCCCTTTCAGATCTCAAACATGGTGACAATGAGACAAATCTACCTTCTTCCTAAATAGACAGTATATACAAAGACTAAAAATGTACAAAAGTGTGCATCAATTACATAGGTACTTGTACACCACATCCATATGTGCCTGCTGTTCTAATTGCAAAATATTAAGTAATACCATTCTCCACATTTTTGTAAAAGCTTTTCACATTATTATGGAACATGACTGAGAAGATTCACTTCAGTTTAGCTGCAAGAGCTTTAGCAGACAAGGGTTTATGTTGGGCGATAAGGCCAGCTCATTCCATTTCATCCCAAAAATTTTGGATGGTGTTGAGGTCATGGCTCTGTGCACACAAGTTCATTCCTACCAAACTCTGCAAACCATTTCTTTATGGGTCTCACTTGTTTGATGTGTTGAAGGACATTGTCATGCTAAAAAGGAAAGGGCTTTCCTAAACGATTTTCACAAATGTCTAAGCAAAAATATCTCCACACTGTCACTGTATGGTAGATTTCCCTCAAAAGGAAGGTAGGTAGAATATTTCTGGCATTTGGCCTGACAAACCAAAACGCATCATTGAACTTCATGTAACAGTGAAAATAGTTGATTAGAGCAAAGAAAACAATCATATTGGTTACATTAACTGATTATTGTATATTGTATAATGAATAGCATGTGTTTAAATACAACATGGGACATTCATTAGGAAAATTCAGCTCATTCCATTCCCCTTGCATGGTCCATGTCACTAGTTCTGGAGTGGATTAAGTAATCTGAACTTCATATTTACGCAGGCTATAAGCTCAAGTTTTGTTGTTGCTGTGGTACTGTCTCTCTTTATCTGGCCACTACACTGAGTGTTAGGACCTGCTTCCTGGTCATTTTGATACTCAATTATATACTTGTTTTGAGAGTCATTTTGAATAGCTGACTTGTTTTGATGCTCGCTTTGGGCACTCATTCTTTTAGCTTATTTTGCTTTAGCTCGCGTTCACTTACATACTGTTGTATTTGATACTGATGCTTCTGGTGCCGACCTCTGCCAGGTCTCGAACTGATTATTTCATTTCTCCCCTTGAATTTCAGACTCTGGTTGTATATAGATTTTGTGTGTTCTTTGGAGTTGTGTGTGAGTGACAGCAGTTGTTGGGTATTTTCTCCCCTTCCCTTTAGATTTTTCATATTCTGACATTCAAACCCTAGACTGGCACGTAACATGAGGAACAGTGTGGCTTAGGAGTTTTAAATGTACCTTTGAAATGTATTCTAAATATTTTCCCGATTTATGTATTTTAAATGAATAAATTATTTAATGTTTTGAAACGTGTATTATTTGTAATTTATTGTTTTCTTTTGTTTGTTTTTGTCATTATGTCAGAATCAGGTCTATATTTATGGTAACAACAAGGTTTATATATACACATATATATTCGGTCTCGTAAGTAACAGAGCAAAGAACACTTCAGGTAGTAAAGAATGTAAAATTTTCCCATAGAAAATATTTCACACTGAACAAGTTAAGAAAATATATGAGCAGTTTAAAATTAGTTAGAACTGAGAATCTTAGGATTTTATCAAGTGGTACCTTCTGAAGTCTCTCTTTAATAGACTTTTAATAGACTGAAAAATAATGACATTAATGAGCAGAACATGCTTAAATGGTTATAATTAAATGTAGTGTGCCAATGAATGAATGAATACCTGTCACATGAGATTCAAACTGGCAGACTTTACAGAACTTTTGTTTGTTTTTACTTTTGTTTTACACAACGCTACAATCAGGTTAGCATGCATGGCCAAATTACTGATTTTTTATTAAGCCACAGGTGGCACGGTGACTCAGTGGGTAGCACCGTCGCCTCACAACAAGAAGGTCCTGGGTCCTTTCTGTGTGGAGTTTGCATGTCTTTCCTGTGTCTGCATGGGTTTACTCCAGTTTCCTTCCACAGTCCTAAGACATGCATTAGGTTAATTGATTACAATTAATTGGCCTGATCTGTGTATATACATATGACTAGCTTTGAAGTAACCTTTTGTATAGATATAATATTGAGTCTGTCATTAAAATGATTGATGTTGATAGTGACGTTAAAAACAAACAAACAAAGTTGCTACCCTCTGACAAATATTCAAATCCCCTCCTGAACAAAGTCCAGCTGTTCACAAGCCCTCATTGCTAGGGTCTGTATAGGCTATAGGTAGTACAACAGCATAACAGTCATACAGGTTCATATACTGCAGTCAATAGTTTATTTAAAGCATGCATAGCATACACAGATGAGCCATTAAACCATGTGGTTACACTCATGATTAAAAAAAAAAAACTTTTATAGTCACTGTTACACATTTACCAAGTGAATGACTTAAACCACTCCTGTATCCAAAGTAAGAATTTGGTACAGACAAGTAGTTTTTATAAACAATCACTCCACTTTGTCAGTCCATGCGAGCTTACAATGGCACACTTGCTGTCTTCTTATTCTTCTTCTTCTTTCACTTCTCCCATCAGGGGATGCCACAGCAGATCATCTTGATCTGCATATTGCATGTGGCATAGGTTTTATGTTGGATGCCCTTCCTGATGTAATTCTCCCCATTTATGCTGGTCTTGTAACAGGCCTTACAATTGCACCAGTCAGTGGCTTTTTCCACAAACACACACCTAATACTGGGACACCTTCAAAGTCCAATTAACCTAATGCATGTCTTTAGATTTTGGTAGGAATCTTCAGTACCTGGAGAAAAATAATGTAGACATGGAGAGAACATGCAAACTCCACTCACGCGATGTCTGGACCAGGAATCTAACCAATAAAAGATGATCAGGTCTTACACCTGTCCATCTATCCTGCATAGTGTACTATGAGAACAGACCATTACTTTATTGTTTAATATATTCCAGGCCTTGACACACCCAGATGTAATGAAATAAACAACGTTATTCATTACCCAAACAGTCATAATGTTTTGGCTCACTGGACCAAGACCATATCGTGTGTGTGCTATGTTTTGCGTTTTCATGTTGTATCATTTGGTGGTGCAAATATGAAGGAAAATGTTTCACACTACATACAAAAAAGCTGATAATTGTACCTTGTTACTAATTTAAGTCCGTTAGAAACAAGTTGTACAATAATGTACACTTAATGAATATTTTGTGAGTCAATACATTCATTCATTCAATCAGATTTGCTTAATCCAATTCAAGGTTGTGGCAGGTAGGGCAAAGCAAAAATCAACCCTAGACATGGTGTCAATCCATCACAGCGGATACTGCACACACCTTTACCCTCACTGGAACACTTTAGAGACACCATTTGACCTTACATATCAGTGAATAGTGTAGGAGGAAATGAAAGTGCCCCAGGAAAACCCACACTGAAACAGGAAGAATATGCAAACTCCACACAGGTGGAGTCCAGAATCCAGGCCTGTGATCGTTGGAGCTGTGAGGTAACTGCGCTATCCACTGCACCACTATACCTGTCAGCCAAACATTCATTCTTATCCGCTTGATCCTGGTCAGGACCAACCCTAGACAGAACGCCAATCCAACGTAGGGCACACACACACACTGTGGGAGGAAACCGGAATACCTAGAGTAAACCCACACAGACATGGGGAGGACTTGCAAACACAGATGGAGTCCGAGGTCAGGATCGAACCAAGGACGCTGGAGCCATGAGGTAATCACACTAACCGCTGCACTGCCCATTGTCAGCCAAACTGTGAAATGTATGTGCTTAACAAGGACTACCTACTTCACTTCTGCACCACTAACGACTGCTAGCACAACTTTGTACTATAAAATGCAATCTGTTAGAATCAGAAGTAGAATTACTTAACTTTGCAGCACACGTTGTAGTTGAACTGTAGTCATGAGTGTCCACATACTTCTGGCCATGTATGTAGGTGTACATAAGAAACTGATTGTACCTTTTATTTATGTGCTGAGTATATAAAATGAGGCCGTATTGTGTGTGAAACTTTTTCAATGACTGCATTTTGTGTTCTGTAGTGTGTGAAAAGTATAGTTGTATCAAGGAAAAAGTTACACTACACCAAAACACGACAATTTTACCTTGCTAAAAAATTGAGTGTATTATAAACAAATGTAATGATGATAAACGTTTTATGAATGCTTTGTGAGCCAAAACAGTGGAATCCAAACGTGCGTAACACTGCTTCACAATCGATTACTGTTCATAGGCCAGAGCGGAGTCACAAATGACTGATGGCTCGTCCAACCAATGAACACAGCAACTGTCGACCACGACAGCCAATGCGGGCAGAGAAGAAGGGCGGGACATCCTGTAGGTGACGCAAATTTTCACAGTCAACATCGGAAGCTCCACCTTTTGTGTTTCCCGCACCGTCAATCAAAATAGAAAAAATAGAGTGGAAGCAGCGCTCGCAACCCGCCTCCGAATCATATAATCATGCTGGAGTGTCATTAAAGCGACACTTTTTCTATCTTAGCAAAGTAATTCAAGTAATGACTGGTATGTAGCGCTCAATCCGTTTGTATTAGACGCTTTCCGCAGCCCTGTCTGCCTGAGCTAATGCTAACTGTGTAGCTTTGCTAGTCTGTGGTTCGCAGTAGCGAGCTCACAGAGTCGGGTCTGTCAAACAGATCGGTTTTGTTCCGCTCAGATTTGTTGCGGTGAGCGGAGAGTTGCGCTGGCTGTAGGTCCGACTGAGTTGTGTAGCTTGCCTGTTCACACACAGCGCCCACACAGCCGCGGAGAGCAGAGGAAATGGCTGCCTTAGACGTGGACAGCAGTCAGAGCGAATTTCTGCAGCAAGATGGAAGCAGAGCAGCAAATCAGGTACTCTCTTCACTTCTCTATTCATTCCTCACGCAGGCCGCTCTGTTGCCGGAGCTAAACGCATGATGCTTTTGTGAAAGTTCACACGTTTTTGATATTTGTTGTTTAAAAAAAAACTGGTACTTCCTGTGTGGCTCCGGACTAACGGCCACCCCCTTTTCTCCTGTTTGAACCCGCCCATTGTGGGTAGGCCAGTCCGCCGTCCCCGCTCTCTATGCTGGCGGCCACCTGCAGCGAGCTCGGCTCACCCTCCTCCTCCTCCCGGGGGGAGAATAGGGCTCAGGCTGCCGGGGTAAGTTCCTCACACTGCACCGCCTCCACTCTGCCGTGCCCACTCCCATCCCAGATCTTGGTCCTAGTCCTGATTGCAGATCAGCAACTTGGTCAGAGTGGGAGGAATATTCGGTATACGACCTGACCCATGTATACTCTGAGTGGTTAGTTTTTGGACGAAAAAAACTTCCTAAGTTATGTTGTCAGCGTTCATGCTGTAATGTATGGGGTATTTTAAGCCCTAACGTGCTATCTGAGCTACTAATACAGTACAATGAATGGTGATCTGGAAAATTGCAGAAGTAGATGGTGTTCTGAATGGCTTCTTATCTCCAACTATACAGGTGCTCCCTGGGTTACGAATGGGTTATGTTTCGACAAACCTATCGGAAATTGGGACTGTGGTGGCGTAGCGGTTAAGGTACTGGACTATGGACCAAAAGGTCCAGGGTTCAAATCCCACCTCTGCCAAGCTGCCAAGTTGGGTCCTTGAGCAAGACCCTTAACCCACAATTGCTTGGATTGTAAGTCGCTCTGGATAAGGGCGTCTGCTAAATGCTGTAAATGTGAATTGAATGGATATACCATGGGGTGGCCTACCTGAAACATGCGTAAAACTTACACTAACCTACAGTTGGGCAAACTCATTAAGATAAAGCCCATTCTTAATATAGTGTTGAATAGCTCATGTAATTTACTGAATAATGTATAGAAAGTGACAACCAGAAAGAAAATGGTTAGTCCAATGGCAGTACTGCTCAGCTCAGCATCTGTGGGAGGGTATCGTACTACAGATTGCTTGCCTGGGGAAAAATGGAAATTCCACCACAGAATGTGGTTTTGGCTGAATGTGTATTTGTGTGTATTATCAGATTCCCATGGTGAAGTCGATATCTTGTTAAAAAAAAAAAAGAAAGTAGAGCTTCTGTACTCTTCTCTCCTGTCTGTGAGTAACCTGTAACCTTGTGACTGTTGTTTTATAAAGTGATTAAATGTGAGGTAATTGTAAATGTATATTGTGACAGTACACTTGATGAATGAGACCCTGCTCGGGTAAGAGAAATAAAACCTCACTCGATCTACAGGGAAGCAAATTAGAATGTCTCCTGCACCTCAGTATTATGCTGACATCATTGAAAGTCGGTGGCCTTTGACTATGAAGCAATATATTTTAGATATTGCTCCTAAAAAATAATTATATAGATAGATAGATAGATTTTTGAAGGGGAAACAGAAGGGGGGAAAATGAGCTTGAGAGATTTTCCCCGCCTACAGTTGGGCAACATGGTGAAAAATGTTAAATGTTGGGCAATATAGCAAAACATGTTAAAATGTTGGACAATATGGAGGTAAAAATGTTATGATGTTCATTTCTACTGGTGTACCAGTGGATTTTGGTTGGCCTCAGTATAGCCACTTGTGTCTGTACCAATGACTATACACTTGTGTGACTTGCACCTGGACCAAACACAGCATACTTGCGTCACTCAGGGTTCCTTTGCTGACAAAAGTGCCTACCCTCAAGTAAGAGCTAAAAAAGTCCATATACAGGTTTTCTAATAACTACAGTTGTTCCCAGTTCCTGCAGTGCAAACACGTGACAAATGGGAAACTGTGTACAACATTAGGAAGAACTGCCAAATATAGAATTTTTTAAGTGTCAGAGTTGTTGAAGAACATTCTCCTAAATATCTTTATAAAGCATTTTAAGCATTATAAAGCAATATTAAGGAAATTTAAATGCAGGTAACTTGTTCTTCTTTCTGTGGAAGGTCTCAAATTCAAGTCCCACCTTTGACAAGCTGCCACTGTTAGGCCCTTGAGCAAAGCCCTTAACCCACCATTTCTTGGATTATGAGAATGTAACAATTGTAAGTCGCTCTGGATAAGAGCGTCTGCTAAATGACATAAATGTTGAATGTAAAAATGTTATCTTGAACAATAATTTTGCAAAGTGTATATGTATTTGCATTTTTGTATGTAAAACAAAAAAGAAATTTTATATATATATATATATATATATATATATATATATATATATATATATATATATACACACTACACAGCACCCATTGGTAAGTTTCTGGGGCTTTCAAATGGCAAAGTGCAGCCAGTGTCCAGAGCAGTGCAAATAAGTCCTTTTTGTTTTTTAACAACTTTTATAACGTTAGCACCATTACTGGCGATACAGACCGATGTCTCCACAGAGCAGTGGTGTATTTTGCATTATGGGATTATCTGTTAATGGTTAGATTTATGAAAACTGAAACTTCATTTTTCCATTTGCTCTCAAGCCTGTCATGATCTCTCTGTACAAGACTTCTTTAAACATATATTCCAAGTAGGCGTGTGATTTTGCAAGGTGCGGCAGAACTTTGGATATTTCGGTCTAAAATAGGAAACTTTCAGTTTCCTGTGCTTATCATCGTTAGTGAGAATACAGTACAAATTGTAGTACAAATTGAAATTGTGTTATCACCCAACATTATTGTCATCTTACCTTTTTACTGTTTTACTAGAAAGACACAAGCAGCAGGCAGTCTTTTATTTCTTACCTGGAAGCAGAACATTTAGCTGCAGTTTTGGTGGCAAATGATAGTGACAAGCAATGTTACACAAGTTTTCCTTGTTTTTGCTGTACAGCTACATAGACATAGTAGTGGTGGAAATGTTTATAGCCCTCTGTATAATTATTACATATATGTTAGGTTTGTTTGAGGTTTATTGTAATTACCAAATGAAACACAGGAAAGGATGCAAGCAGTTGTATGTTTTTCTTTTGTTTAAGTAGCAAACGTCCAGGAGGGTTGCAGGTTGCATTTTCCAGGTAACATTTTGCATTCACACGAGGTGGTTGTGTGGCTGGGCCATACAGTCTACAGGAGCCTGTCGCTGGGATTTGTCACTTTACTTCTAATTTGCTGAGGACCTTTTAATTCATGTTGTTGTCTGTTGCCCCATCTTACCAAGCAAGTTTTAATGAACCTACCTGCTTTTAATCATTTCCACATTATTTTAGTTCCATGCTGCTCATTAATCCACACATCATTACAGATTTACGGGCTTGATAGTTAGTCTGTAAAAGCAATTGCTGGAACTTTAGCAAAAATTGTGCTAAAATGCATCTTGTCACTTTCATACTGGCTTCATAATGGCTTAAATCCCATGCTTAGGTCCTTAGCAACTTTGCTATTAACTTTTGCCTTTACGTAACCCCTATGAGACTGGTATAGTGGTGTTTGAAAGTTTGTGAACCTTTTAGAATTTTCTGTATTTCTACATAAATATGACCTAAAACAACATCAGATTTTCACACAAGTCCTAAAAGTAGATAAAGAGAACCCAGTTAAAGTAATGAGACAGAAATATTATACTTGGTCATTTATTTATTGAGGAAAATGATCCAATATTAGTGAGTGGCAAAAGTATGTGAACCTTTGCTTTCAGTATCTGGTGTGACCCCCCTGTGCAGCAATAACTGCAACTAAACGTTTCCTGTAACTGTTGATCAGTCCTGCACACCAGCTTGGAGGAATTTTATCCCATTCCTCCGTACAGAACAGCTTCAGCTCTGGGATGTTGGTGGGTTTCCTCACATTAACTCCTCACTTCAGGTTCTTCCACAACATATCGATTGGATTAAGTTCAGGACTTTGACTTGGCCATTCCAAAACATTTACTTTCTTCTTTAACCATTCTTTGGTAGAACAACTTGTGTGCTTAGGGTCATTGTCTTGCTGCATGACCCATCTTCTCTTGAGATTCAGTTCATGGACAGATGTCCTGACATTTTCCTTTAGAATTCTCTGATATAATTCAGAATTCATTGTTCCATCAATGATTGCAAGCCGTCCTGGCAAGATGCAGCAAGACAGGCCCAAACCATGATACTACCAGCACCATGTTTCACAGATGGGATAAGGTTCTTATGCTGGAATGCAGTGTTTTCCTTTCTCCAAACAAAACTCTTTTCTTTTTAACCAAAAAGTTCTATTTTGGTCTCCTCTGTCCACAAAACATTCTTCCAATAGCCTTCTGGCTTGTCCACGTGATCTTTAGCAAACTGCAGACGAGCAGCAATGTTCGTTTTTGGAGAGCAGTGGCTTTCTCCTAGCAACCCTGCCATGCACACCATTGTTGTTCAATGTTTTTCTGATGGTGGACTCATGAACATTAACATTAGCCAATGTGAGAGAGGCCTTCAGTTGCTTAGAAGTTACCCTGGGATCCTTTGTGACCTCACCAATTATTACATGCCTTGCACTTGGAGTGATCTTTGTTGGTCGACCACTCCTGGGGAGGGTAACAATGGTCTTGAATTTCCTCTATTTGTACACAATCTGTCTGACTGTGGATTGGTGGAGTCCAAACTCTTTAGAGATGGTTTTGTAACCTTTTTCAGCCTGATGAGCATCAACAACTCTTTTTCTGAGGTCCTCAGAAATCTCCTTTGTTCATGCCATGATACACTTCCCACTAACCTGTTGTGAAGAGCAGACTTTAATAGATCCCTGTTCTTTAAATAAAACAGGGTGCCCACTCACACCTGATTGTCATCCCATTGATTGAAAACACCCGACTCTAATTTCACCTTCAAATTAACTGCTAATCCTAGAGGTTCACATACTTTTTCCACTCACAAATATATAATATTAAATCATTTTCTTCAATGAAAAATGATCAAGTATAATATTTTTGTCTCATTTGTTTAACTTGGTTCTCTATCTACTTTTAGGACTTGTGTGGAAATCTGATGATGTGTTAGCTCGTATTTATGCATAAATATAGAAAATTCTAAAGGGTTCACAAACTTTCAAGCACCACTGTACAAGTAATGTTTTAATGTTTTGTGTGCAGTAATGTGTTATATACAAAAGTGTAGGAGTGTATTTCTTTAGTTCTGCTGAATTCAGAGGCATGCAATACATAAATTAGAATAGCCATAAAAAGACCCCACTGTGAGCTTAAAGGTAGGGAATAACACTTAAATTTCGGGGCACAAAGGGACTAAATAATTTTGAATGAAAGTACTGATTTTCACACTATTTACAGTGCACTACGTATCAGATGCCACATTAAACCAAGGTTTGCATTGAGTGCATACATACACATCTCAAAAATCTGCAGTTACCATGACTGTCTTTGACATTTTCACTTCTAGTGGTTATTGATTTAAAAAAAAATTGTTACAGTTTTTTGATAGGTAATGAGGGTACAGTTTTTATTGGGAATTGTCTTATTTTGTCCAATTATGAACATTTGTTCCTCAGAGGAAAATCACAGTCTAAGCGCACTTTCATTGAACGTATCAAAGTTGTTAGATGAACCCTGCATAGTTGTGGTCCGCAAAGTTAACAACATGCATTACATGCAGTGTAATATGCATTACATAATAAGTTCTGTGTTTTGCCAAATTGAGTCTTGTGGTGCAAAGCGATATCTGATCAAAATTTATCTTCCAGGTTTATTTTGTTCAGTTGGAGGTCCAAGACTGCAACATTATGATTACTCTTCCTTTCTTCCGCAGGCAGCAGACTCCGCAACAGTGCAGTTAACTAGCTCATCCGAACGGTGGGATGGAGTCAAGGATGAGTCGACCATTGTGCAACTGCCCAGTGGAAGCATAGTCACCTCCAATGGGCAGTATGTTCTTCCCCTCCAGGGCCTTCAGAGCCAGCCCATCTTGCTGACATCAGGGACAGACTCCTCCACCAATGCAGTGCCTAACATCCAGTACCAGGTTATCCCTCAGATCCAGGCTGAAGGACATCTTGGCTTCTCTGCCTCCACAGTGGAAGGTGCCTCACTGGCTCAGGATGCATCAGGGCATATTCAAATTATCCCTGATGGATCCCAGACCATCAGTGTAGCTGGTACTACGTCTGCCGGGATCCTCAATAACAGCCAGAACCTCATGGCCCAAGCTGGTCAAGTGCAGCAGATCCAGGGAGTCACTTTGGGAAGCTCAGCTTTTAACAGTCAGGGGCAGGTGGTGGCTAACATGCCGGTGGGTTTGCCTGGCAATATTACCTTTGTGCCCATTAACAGTGTAGATCTGGACTCATTAGGGCTCTCTGGGGCTCAGACGATAGCCACAGGTCTGACAGCTGATGGACAGCTAATCATGACCAATCAGACAGTGGAAAACTCTGACGGCTCAGAGAAAACAGAACAACTAACGCAGCAGACACTAGTGGTCAACAACACTAATACAACAGCAGAGATGTTCGTGCCTACCACCTCTTCCTCATCATCATCGTCGTCTTCACAGTTGCCCACCAGCACGATAGATGGCACGGGGGTGCTGACGCAGGGCACTACCGAGCAGCTAGAGGGATTCCTCACTCAGAGCCAGGCTTCTGCGTTGCAGCAAGTGATCCAGCTGCAGCAGGTACCTCTCCAGAGCAGCGATGGACAGCTGGGCCAGCAGCAAATTGCAGCTCAAGGCCAGCAGTCACTCCAGAACGTCCAGCTCATCAACCCAGGGACTTTCCTCATTCAAGCTCAGACAGTCACACCCTCTGGCCAAATACAGTGGCAAACCTTCCAGGTAGGGTGGATGTTTGTTGATGTTATGATACACTTTTGAAGGTATTGTGGATGCTTTCAGGTGTCTGTGCTATTAGAACTCCAATGAATGGATTTAAATGTTTCTTTCCCCCAGTATTTAAATTTTCATTTCTTTTAAGTAAGTGTTTCATGTTAAAATATAAGAAAGTGTTTCTTATATTCATAATTTAATAGTTTATTTGATATTTACAGTATAATAGCTTGTCTGTCATAATGCTAAATAGTTGGTTCTTTAGTGTCAACTTCAGGAGTGTCTTAGCTTCTATACACAGACACGCATGCGTTGGTCAACTTCATTTTGATTGTTAATATACATCCATTCCTGCATTTCAGGCCTGCAACACATTCCAAAAAAAGTTGGGACGGGGGCAATTTAGGGCTAATTATGAGGCACAAAAAAAAAACCCTAAATAATGATATGATTTCAAACAGGTGATTTGGTGCAAATGTAGTATCCACGAAAGGCAAAATTTTTGAGGAGCAACGATGAGCAGAGAATCTCCAGGTTGTCAACAAATGTGTGAGGAAAATTATTTAATGTTTAAAAAAAATGTTCCTCAAAGAAGGATTGGAAGGGTTTATATATTCCTTTCTCTACAGTGCATAATATCAGTAAACGATTCAAGGAATCTAGAAGAATTTCGGTCTGTAAAGGGCAAGGGTGCAAACCTAAACAGAACACTCATGATCTCCGATCCTTCAGACGGCACTGCATCAAGACCTGTCATTCATCAATGGCTGATTCGTTTGGCAAACATTTGTCAAGCACTACAATACGGAGTTACATTCACAAATGCCACTTAAAACATTACTGTGGGAAAAAAAAGATGCCTTGTGTTAACTATGTCCAGAAGCATGGGCATCTGGGATTGACCATAATGCACTGGAAATGTGTATTGTGGTCAGACAAATTAGTATTCCAGATCTCTTTTAAAGAAATGAACCAACTATGTAAAGGACCATCCAGAGCGTTGTCAGAAACAACTCTAAGGTTTTGTCAGTATCCTTGGCAAAGGTCATTTACACTTCTGTGATTAATGGAAAAAAAGCATTAATGGAAAAAGTACACTGAGATTTTGGAGCAACATAAACTTTCTTAAACGACATCTTTTCCAGGGATGTCCATGTATTTTTCCCACAAAACAAGTCAAATCAGAAAAAAATTAGGACTGAAATATGCAAATCCCTTCCTATCTTTATTTGAGGAACATTGTTTTTAAACATTTCAATAACTTTCTCACACATTTGATAACAAACTGGAGATCCTCCTCGAAGACTCTTGTGGATACTGCTTTCGTACCAAATCATGATTACAATCACCTGTTGACATCATCTTTTTGAATTAGATTATTGTTTAGTTCGTTTACCTCATTACTAGCCCTAAACTGATCCTGTCCCAACTTTTTTTGGAATGTATTGTAGGCCTGAAATGCAGAAATTGATGTTTATTAACAAATGAAATTAAGTTGACCAGACCAAATTGAAGTATAATATGAAGTATCTTGGCTTCATACTGTCTGCAGTGAAATAAAACTCAAAGTAGGTGTATGAGACAGATTTTAATTTGCATCGTCCCAACTTTTTCTGATATGGGGTTGTACTTAGCTTTATGAAAATTTGCAAATACTTTAAACACGTTCCCGTGACACAGAGGTAAGAGCCAGTTACTGGAAACAGCAGTTCCTAAGAACCCGGGTTTGCTACTTGAAGATCTAATGTTGCTGTTGTGGAACTTTTTGATGGACTAGCGCTCTGTCCAGGATGTACCTCTATCTGCACCCAGTAAATTCCATGATAGGCTCCAGACCCCTCTGTGAATCTGACCAGGTATGGGATGCTATGCTGTGCACTATTTAAACTTTAACCTACTTCTCTGGATTCCTGCAGGTTCAGGGTATTCAGAACCTCCAGAACCTACAGCTTCAGACAACCCCAGCACAGCAAATCACATTAGCCCCAGTGCAAACACTCTCTCTGGGACAAGGGGGCACACTAAGCTCCACTCCCGTTAGCATCAGCTCTGGGCAAATTCCAAACCTACAGACAGTTACAGTTAACTCAGTGGATCAGAGTGGGCTCCAGCTCCAGCAGGCAGAGGACACAGACAGCCCTGGAGGTAATACTGCTTCACTGCATCCACCAAATACTTGTGTAAAGGTGTCTTTAAGGAATTGCATTATCTTGAGCTTTTAATAGCTGAATAGTCTTAACATGTTCACTTGTATGCAGGCAGTGTTCGGACAAGGTGTTTGTACAAGGGTTGATTTATGTGTGTAGACATTTGTTTATCAACGGAGTAAAGGTGGTCTCTTTTTACTTTTAATGAAGCTCTTTTCACATTCTGGCAGCTATTAAAAGTATCTACTCACCAATCACTTTATTAGGTACACATCCTTGTTTCTACACTCATTGTTCCACTTGCCATATAGATGCACTTTGTAATTGTATATTTACAGACTGTGATCCATTTGTTTCTCTACATACTTTGACAGTCCCCTTTACTCTGTTCTCTAATGGTCAGGACCTCCACAGTTCATGTACTATTTTGGTGGTGGCTCATTTGCAGCACTGCAGTGACACTGATGTGCTGGTGGTGCGTTAGTGTGTGTTTTGCTGGTATGATTGGGTGAGACAGCAGTGCTGCTGGAGTTTTTAAACACTGCGTTCACTCTCTGTGCACTCTGTCTACCATATGCTACACCTTGTTGATGTAAAGTCAGAGGCAACAGCTCAACTGTTCAACATCCTCTAATCCTTCATCAGTGCTCACTGGATGCTGCCTACAGGATGCTGGTGGCTGGACATATATTGGTAGTCACACTGAGGTGTTTAAAACTCCAGCAGCACTGCTGTGTATGTTCTAATCATACAAACAAAACACACACTAACACACCACCACCACATCAGTGTCACTGCAGTGCTGAGAATGATCCAGCACCCAAATAGTACCTGATCTGTGCTGGTCCTTTGGGGGTCCTGACCATTAGTGAACAGAGTAAAGGATAATGGTAGAACTTCAAAAGGCATCTACTGGTAAGTGGAACTGATAAAATGCACAGTGAGAGTAGAAACAAGGAGTTGTCCCTAGTAAAGAGTTAAAACTTCAGTCTCTGGGACTGCTCCAGGTTCTGTAAACATCTGTCAGTTTGATTACTTGTCAGTACAGAAAGCTCCTCCTCTTGCATTTTCATTCAGTCATTCTATCCAAGGTCGCGTTTAGGCTTTGGAGGGAACGCTGAAGGAAGGAGTAGTGCTTGGGTTTTGATGTTAACTTCAGCTAACATTTACCAAAGTTCTTTAATATCTGATTTACACTCTAAATTCTCAATTTTCCATTAAGCAACAGTCATTTCCTACAGTTGCCAGTTACATAGTGGCAGAAGCATATGTTTATTTTTCTGATTAGATATTCGAATAAAGGAGGAGCCAGACTCAGAAGAGTGGTCAATTGGTGGTGATTCCACTCTGAATACTAATGACCTGTCTCACCTGCGTGTGCGCTTAGTGGAAGAGGAGATGGAGGGACTGGGCCAGGAGGGCAAACGTCTGCGCAGGGTCGCGTGTACCTGTCCCAACTGCAAAGAAGGAGGCGGGAGGTAACGCACAAGCAGTACACAAATTTTCCTTTTCCTTTTCCTGCTCTGAGTGCCTGATATTGGGCACAGACGTAAGCATGCCCTGGACAGGGTGGCAGATAAAACATTAACTGCTAATCCTAGAGGTTCACATACTTTTGCCACTCATGTAATATTGGATCATTTAATGACCAAGTATAATATTTCTGTCTCATTTGTTTAACTGGGTTCTCTTTATCTACTTGTAGGACTTGTGTGAAAATCTGATGATGTTTTAGGTCATATTTATGCAGAAATATAGAAAATTCTAAAGCGTTCACAAACTTTCAAGCACCACTGTATATGTAAATCGTAAGATGTGACGTTCATGCGTTTATGTTAATGTGAGAATTTCCCATTTACCTGTAATGTTAGCATTCTGACCAGCAGTTCCAATGTTTAATGCCAAATTAGAGATCTCTCAAAACATGCTGCTGTTACATTGGGTCCTTAGAGGCCTTTTTCTGCAGCGAGTATTTTTCTTCAGGCTCAGACTGTTCTTTCACAGGCCATATAACGTGTGATAAACCACTGTACTAAAGGCACCATGCTTGTGGTTTTGCACATTGTAATGGTTTGTTCCTCATAATCGTGCAATTACTCCTGCACTAGATGCCATAAAAAGTGAAATCAAGGATTCCCCATGTGCTGTTTTAGATAGCATGTATCTGTGGATCGCTGATAATTCACAGGTTGCAATTAAACGAGGAAAATAACCCAGGTGAAGCACTAAAATGTTAAGTCTTGCATGTAGATAACACCCTGTTAATTATCTGCCATTCTCATAGTATTGTCTAAACTCAGCGTTGTTTGCTGTTCACTTTAATCTTTTTAAAAACCTCATTGTGACTTGAAAGTATAGCATCATTTGCTGTTACCTTATCACAGCTAAGACCAACATGAACAGAGTGCACAGTTCAAATCTGCATGAGTGTATGGCCCTGTTTGTAGCAGCCTTGGTTCATTTTCCTTCTGTGTCTAACACATTGTGTGCATGTTGTGTGTGTGCTGTAGGGGCTCTAACATGGGGAAGAAGAAGCAGCATGTATGTCATATAGCCGGCTGTGGGAAGGTGTACGGAAAGACATCTCACCTGCGAGCTCACCTGCGCTGGCACTCAGGAGAAAGGCCTTTTGTCTGCAACTGGATGTTCTGTGGCAAGAGATTTACACGCAGCGATGAGCTCCAGCGACATAGGAGAACACATACAGGTACTCTGACCATCCTGTTGTATGATTTCCTAGAAACCATTCCACTGTTGTTGATGTGCTGTGCATTTCCCCATTTTGTTCGCCTTGTTTGTACTAAGTAAGTACAGACTTGTGCAGAAGTTGGTCATGGTACCTACAATTTGGCTGCATGGTGGCGAAAGCCATTAGTGTGGTCACCGGACAGCTCAAGAGATCCTCGGTACAATTCCGACCTCAGACTCCCATCTGTGAGGAGTTTGCATGTCCTCACCATATACTCATGGGTTTACTCCGGGTATTCCAGATTCCTTCCACAGTCCAAAGACACGCGTAATTACATTAACCTAATTAGGTTAATTACTCACTCTAAATTGCTTCCAGTGTAAGTGTATCTGAATAGTATCGTTATAACCTTGCTCCTGTCATGAACAGCCATTGATGCCGATATGAAGATAAACGAACAAAAATCCTCTGCGTTTTATCCTCGCTTGGCCTGGTCAGGGACACAGGGGTCTGGTGCCCGTCCCAGAGAACACAGGGCATGAGTGCATGCACCACTGGACGAACCCCTGCTCCACCCGAGTGCAGTCATAGTACATGTTTTTGTTTATTTTCTACATAAACCTCTGTAGGGTACAAACTAAAATAACAGTTAAAAACCTTGCAAACACTACTGCATCATTTTAAAAGGTGCTCATACAAAGTTTGTGCCACACAATTAGCAGTAATATGTTATATTTGTTTGGTCCTGCAAAGGTGAAGTTCTTTTTAATTTAGAAAATTAACAAAACATGTAACTTGACCAGGGGTGCGCAGACTTCTGTGTAAGCCTCTGTAAGCAGCTCTCCTCTTAGGGTTCGTGCAGCAGCTCGTTAGGGTCTCTAAAATAGACTCAGTGGAATGATCACCCTGTGTTGACACTGGCAAACATCACATGATGTAGCTCCTGATTTGTCTTATGTGGATATGAAGTGACCACTGCTGTAGTGTCCAAAATGTAGCCAGTGTTCTGTGTAATTTATACCACGCAACTTTTGTTTACGTTTATTTTAGTACTGGAATACAGCCCAGTGAATAGCTGTTCCAGGGCTAAATACTTCTTTCATTTTTGAGCACCAGTACTGTTGAGTCAGACACAAACAAAGTGGAGTGAAGATAATTAGGGTGCCTGCATTCTTTACTATAGTATTAGAGCAATGGGTTGACTAATAATTTGCATAACAGGTGAGCTGATAGGAAGGCAACAGTAAGTCAAATAGCCACTCGTTATAACCACCGCATTCAGAAGAACATCTCTGAATGCACAACACTTTGAACCTTGAAGCAGATAGGCTACAGCAGTACCATTCTGTACCATTCTGGTCAGCTAAGCACAGGCAGCGGATGCTAGAATTTGCACAGGCTCACAAATTTGGACAGCAGAAGATTTTCTGTCTCGTTTTCTGCTGCGACACGCAGATGGTAGGGTCAGTTTGGGCAACGGTTCAGGCTAGTGGTGTAATTTAATTTACATTACATTTATGAGATGCCCTTACCCAGAGCGACTTTTGATACAGTATTACAATCCAAGCAATTGTGGGTTAAGGGCCTTGCTCAAGGTGGGATTTGAACTCTGGACCTTCTGGTCCATAGTCCAGTTTTCTAAACACTAGACCACCACAGTCCCAGTGTAATGGTATGAAGCATATTTTCTTGGCACACTTTGGACTCCTTAATACCACCTAAGCGTTGTTTGAACACCACAGCCTACCTGAGTATTGTTGCTGACCATGTCTATCTCTTTATGACCAAAATGTAGCATCTTTAGATGGTTACTTCCAGCAGGATAACTTGCCATGTCATAAGGCTCAAGTCATCTCAGATTGGTTTCTTAGTTTCTGAATTGGAGTAAGCAGCTATAGAAAGTGAGCGAGTAGCGTAGTTGCAGCTGTTTAAATTCATACTTTCACTTTCTTATCCGCTTGATCCTGGACAGGGTCGCGGGAGAGCTGGTGCTTAGCCGGTGGCACAGGGTGCAAGGCAGGAACAAATCTAGACAGGGCGCCACACACACATGTAATACAATGTCTTTACACTGTGGGAGGAAACTGGAGTAGCTGGAGTAAACCCACATGGACACGGGGAGATCATGCAGACTTCACACAGAAAGGACCCAGACCGCTCCACTGGGGTATTGAACCCAGGACCTTCTCACTGTGAGACTGTTGAAATTAGAAATGTTAAAAAGCTCTTGAGTAGAGAGAGCAAGTTCCTTGCCTGATTTTGATTTCTGATTTTTCTGATTCTGAATTACAGCATACAGAAACATTTTTGTTCCACTTTTCTTTTAATGGAAACTCCTTCATAGATAAAGAAAGGCTTCCAACTTGTGCCTGGCTCTGTGCTCTCGCTAGCTTTTGCCTTTTTTAGTTTTGTCAAATTCCACATATGCAGCAGGATGATGCTGTTTTCAGTATCTTATTAAATTTGCCAGAAGTTTGGGAGATGTTTCTCCACAACTTTTTTTCGACATGCATGTATTGCAAACAGCACTCTGTGAAGAGCTTCCACGCTGAGGACATGCCTGAGTTCATAATGTATCCCCAATCATTAGTCTCCTTTCTCACACAATACAAAAGAGGGAGTGAGAGCGAGAGAGAGCGAGTTAAGTTGACTAAGTAGCACTCAAAACACAAGTGAAATCTAACACTTTCTCATGAACATGCGTCAGCAGCGACCTCAAACAAAACAGCAAGTGGCTGAGCCGTGTTTGAAGCTCTGTACACACATGAACTGAATTCTGAATTAAATTTGGCTAAAAGCACTGTGCTGTTTATGGCTGTGTTTGTGCAAGTGTAAATGTGACCGACCACTCTGAAAACTGACCAATTACAGTCACAGGCCAATCGATCAGTGCATGAAACCTATCAACCCAGAGCTTGCAGTTAGTTATAGCCATCTATCTGTCTATCTATCTGTCTATCTATCTGTCTATCTATCTATCTATCTATCTGTCTATCTATCTGTCTATCTATCTATCTATCTATCTATCTATCTATCTATCTATCTATCTATATATATATATATATATACACACATTAGATACATTAGATACATTGATTAATAGTTTTTTTGTGATATAATACATTGATTTTCAGCTCAAAATATCGATTTGTATGTATATAGTAAAAACTACAATCTCCGCTCCTGTACATGTCACAGTATGATGTTTTGACTCGGTTTGTCTGCTGCATTATGAGTGTGACGTGATGTATTAAGGTGACACCATAACTTTTATTTCAGCTGTTTTCATATTTTCAGTGAACTATGTGCAATATCGCAATATATCGTCATATGCATCGTATCGCAATGTATCAAGATATCATATCGTGACCCATGCATCGTGAAGTCCTTTCCAATACCCACCCCTAGTCGTATTTAGACTTGTTCCCAGCGGAGATTGTGTTAACATCTATTCATCTAGTCAGCAAAACCTGCAGGTCTGCCTAGAGTGTTTGCTTATATCCGAAGGTTTTGTAATTGAATCCTGTTACTTGTGTGGCAGGGGAGAAGAAGTTTGTGTGTCCAGAGTGCCAGAAGCGCTTCATGCGTAGTGACCACTTGGCCAAACATATAAAGACGCATCAGAAGAAGGGCACCGGCGGCACAGTTGTGGCCAGCGTGGAGACTGCGGCTTCCGCCGACAACATCATCACCTCAGGAGCTACCACGCTCATCCTCACCAACATCCAGCCCGGTGCCGTTCAGGGCCTGGCTACTGTTAACGCCACTGTTAACACGTCCAACTCGCAGGAGCTGCTCGGGGCGGCAGAGATCCCACTGCAGCTAGTCACCGTGGCGGCCAGTGAAAGTGCGGAGTGACGCTTACACACAGGTACTGAGTAACCAAACGATGGGACATGGTCGATTCTCAAGGAAGGAACTGCTTTGTGAGGATTCAGCCGAACGTTCAAACTGACTGCCAAGGCACTTTTGGCTTTCGGCATAACGGCGACGTCATCGCTCCCTCCTGGACATGAGTTTGCTAGACTCTTCTCCCTCAGATTTATCCTGCTTTTTATACCCACTCAGATTATTCTCATTTACGTAAATATATCCATTTACGTAAATGCACATATATAAATATATTTTACAAATATAGAGTATCGATTTATGTTTGTCTGTAGTCTTTTATGGCGAGAGTGGAGCGGAAGCGAATCGTCTAATGTGGTCCCCATATGAAAACACTGAAATGCCTTATTTTGTATCATACTCATGTGATGTACAGACGTTGCTGAGAAGCTGTAAAAGCGACTGTTACATTGTGTACGTGTTCGAATGGGAGCGATCTCTCTCTAAAGGAAGCTACAGTTCTGTTAACAGGAGTGGTGTTAATGTCATGTGGCTAGTTTAGGCGATGTTAGTTGGCTGCACAATGAGGGAGGGTGTTCGGTGTGGAACATTAGAATGAAGTGTGCCACTCTGGTGCTGGGGCTTAATGAAGTTCATTTCCAAATGTCTTTAATATCTCTCTTTCTAATACTTTTCTCTAAAGGCGTGCATATATGATTTCTCGAATGTGGTCCCTTTTTCCGCTGTAGTCGGTTCATGGGTCGGCGAGGCACTCGAGCATTGTGAAGAAATTTGCAAGTGGCAAAATGAAAAACAATCAGTGTAATTATTTTTGCTTTCTTCTTCTTAAACCTCTTACAGTTGATCAGATGTTATGCATTTTGTTGTCGAGTCTTTTTGAGCAAGACAATATTTATATGAAGCTTTGCATAGTAAACTGGTTTTGTGGTGTCTACATCTCCTATACGAGCTTTTTTAATTTTTTTAAATATGTATGATAATTCCAGTGTCACTTTTCTAAGACTGAACTATCTAAAGTGAATCCTTATCAGAATCATCGGTATGAAATGGGCACGTGGTGAAGTTTCGATGTGTGGTTGCGTGGGGAGTATGGGAGTCCACTGCCTGGAGTTTCTCTTTCTGGCTTGTCTGTTTGTAGGATCGTGCCACGCGGTGTTCCACTAGGAATATGAAGTACGCTCTGTGGGGGAGAACTGTGCTACCAGTTGTTGTCAGGCTTTTTGGACCAAATTTCAATCAAATCCCTTTTAAACTGCTACTTTGATTGGTCAAACCACCAAAGGATTTGCAGACTTTTTTCTTTAATCATTACTTATAAAAATCTGTAATGTCACTGTACTTCTAATGTGATTTGCAGTAATTTGATTGAATGAGGTCATCTTAGGGTTTCACGTTGTTTGGCCCTGCAATAGCCATGTTCAGAGGAGGCCGGGGTTCTCCTGATCTGATCCTGCATTGAGGGAATATCTCGTCCATTTTCATGTGGAAGTCCACGTTCATTATTGGTATATAATCACTGTTTGATAACAAACTTTTATAAAGAGAACATATCTCTTTTATATGCCACACAGAATGCTGAAGGACATGCACACTTTTTGCCCTCAGTATGCAGTTTGTGATTCAAGCGATGGTGTAGGATTGTTCTTGTTTCTCCCTTCATCTCTAGGATTGTTTTGCACTTTCATACGAGAGATTATTCCATGTAATGCAGACATGAGTTCTGAGTTCTGTTGCCAGTCCGTTTTCTTTAATTAAATACAAAAAGCTCAAATATGTTTATGATCCAAGTATCTTGCTAAAGAACATGTAATTGATGGAACACTATTTTTCTGTTGTTCGATTAATGATTTTTCTCTTTTCTCCTTCCAATTTGCATTTTAATACATTGCCCTAGTTTGTGAGGTCATGCTGATTTTTGTTCATTATAAATAGCATTGTATCATGTCTCTTGTATTGTTATTTGGTCTTTTTTTCGGAAAAAGCTTCGAACTATTGTACAATGCCCACTTTTGAGGGCAGCTTTTTATTTCACACTAAAATGACTAAAATGAAAACTCTGGTTGTCAGCTGTCCTATTTCCTCCACCTGTCTGCAGCTGTACTTTCAATTTTCATCAGTTTGTAAAACGTGCAGGTTATAGGGAGGGGGACCATCCCAGCCGAATTACATTTTTGAAAGTTTCTGAATTACGGTAATAGAAATGAACACAGCCCCAACAAATTTGAATATAGCATATTTGCACAAATTATAATAAACCAATAAGAAGTCAGTTTATTTGACACCATACAAAAGCACAGGTGGATCATCTGGTAAAGTGCCCATATGTTTGCATTTTGGTCTTACCAATGGGCTTTTAAAATGTGCAGAAATATGGCATACTTGAGTTTGTTCCCTCTAGATGATGTGTTACCTTGTTTTCATTTTGAAAACCACCTTGAAGTAGACTGTACACATTAAATATACTCATTGGCAAAAAAAAAAAAATAATAAAGCACCCAGTTAGAAATGTCAGATTGCTGCAGATCTCCACATGCAGTTATGACTCCGGCAGATATGTAAATGATTACAGGTGTGGTCTGATTAGACACTGAGTCTTGCCACAAGAGAACGTAAAAGTGCTTCCCCGCCGTCCTGTAAAAAGGCTCTCCAAGGCTACTTTTGGGTAGTGTACTGCTTGGTGAGAGATTGACTGCTAGACATTTACGACACACTCGAAGACATTTTGCCCAATTGACTGAACTTCAGAGGGGGTGCATCATTGGACTGAGAGAAGCAGGATGATCGTTTCGACTAATTATCCGCCATCACAGGTGGCACCTTCTCATATGTGCCAGGACCATTTCCAGGCACTTAGCAGAAGGAAATTTGTCATGGCGCCCATTGTCTCCTGCCATTGGCAGCCAGACACCGTCGCCTTTGTTTGCATTGGTGCCATGAACGGAAAAAGTGGACTGCAACAGACTTGTTTTTAGCAACAAATCCAGGTTCTGCTTGGGATCTGACGATGGTCAGGTTCGAGTATAGGCCTTGTAGTGAGCACTTGCTGTGACGACACACTGGCCAACTGTTGATGTGATGATCTGGGGATCACGTATGACAGTCGGTCACCCCTAGTAGTGATATGAGAGACACTAACAGATCACAACAGATATCTGTAGGACATCCTGCGGCCTCATGTGTTCCTTCTCATGGCAGGGCTTCCAGCTGGCAGTTTTCAGCAGGCTAATGCTCTCCCACAAGCTGCAAGGGTTTCCAGGAATGTCTCTGCCTGATTGCAACACTTCCTTGGTTTGCCTCGTCACCAAATTATGAGTGTGCATGATCTACAGGCCCAGATACAACATCTGTGGGCAAATGTGCTGCAGGATACCTTACGGAACCGGTATGACTCCATGCCCAACCATATCTCATCTTGTGTCCAGGCTAGAGATGGCCCAACAGGGTACTAGAGCCTTCTTTCAGTTGTACAGTTTTCCTCAATAAACTTATCTTTTTGCTCTAATCTTGTAATCACTTACATATATCATCATTACATTTACACATATGAAGTTTCATTTGATCTCAACAACTCCTTCTTGGTGCATTATTTTTTGTCAATGAGTATATATTAAAATGTTTACCATATAGGGCTGTTTTTAGAGAAACCTTGCCGTAGGCACGTTCACCAACTCTAATCAACCCTTCCAATTTGGCTTATGCAATTCCCAAGTCTCTGCGAGCACCCTCTACTGATGGATGGTAAGCAAGTGCCACCATGCACGTCTGTATCATCGATTGTTTCTTTTCACGGACTAAGATCACTGTGTCGGCCATCCATCTCTTCCACCACCTCACTGGCTGATGGAGCTGTTGCAGTGGTGGGAGATGATCCCCATTCAAACGTGTCTACAAATTTGTCTGGGTAGTGCTTGGCCATTCCAGAGCCACAGATGTTCACAATAGTGGGTTAGGGTATTTGACAGCTTGCTGCACCACCCGAGCACCTACTTATCTTTAATTTGTGCGGACATGCCTTTAAAGAAATGTGTCACCATATTAACCATAGGCAAATTGCGCTTAAGTTACACTAATTGATCACTTTATTAAGTTTTTACGCTCATTATCCATTGTAATCAGTGCCACTTACCATATAGAAGCATTGTAGTTCTACAATTACAGACTGTAGTCCATCTGTTTCTCTACATACTTTGTTAGTCCTCTTTACTCTGTACTCTAATGATCAGGACCATTTGGGTGGTGGATCATTCTCACCACTAAAGTGACAATGATGTGGTGGTGTGTTTGTGTTGTGCAGGTGTGAGTGGACTGGACATAGCAATGCTCCTGGATGAAACCCCTCATTGTTGCTGCTAGACTGAAAATAATCCACCAGCCAAAAATTTCCAGCCACCAGAATACTGTAGGCAGCATCCTATGAGCACTGAAGTAGAGGATAACTAACAAACTGTACAACAGCATGAGCTGCTGTCTCTGACTTCCATCTACAAGGTGGAGCAATATGGCAGGCGTGTCTAATAGAGTGCACACTGAGTAAACACGGTGTTTAAAAACTCCAGTAGCACTGCTTTGTCTGATCCACTCATACCAGCACGATGTCGGTGTCACTGCAGTGCTGAGAATGATCCACCACCCAAATAGCACTTGATCTGTGGTGGTTCTGATTATAAGAGAACAGAATAAAGGGGACTAACAAAGTATGTAGGAAAATGGATGGACTACAGTCTGTAACTGTAGAACTACAAAGTGCTTCTGATAAAATGTATAATGAGTGTAGAAACAAGGATCTGTGAGTGTATATAAAGTGGACCTTTTTAAGGTATACCACCAAAGGCTCACCAATAAGCACTGAGTGATGGACCACAGCAGTGATATGGCAGTTTGCTGTGTGCTGCTGGTGTGAGTGAATCAGTGCAGCTGTGTTACTGAGTTATTATTGGGTTACTATTTGCCAGTACACACTTACTGTTCACATTTTGTATGTGAAATAATTTTATATAGCACTGTGCAGAAGTCTTTAGCACCCTAGATATTTTATATTAATTTAGTCTTTTTGTTTTCTTTTGCATTAGTGTGTCAGTAGTCAGTAGAAAATATATATTTAAAATATTGAAAACTATCCGAATAGCTTTCCAAATATGAATTCCATAAAAAAAAAAAAGACAGAAATATTGTTCAGGAAACTGACATATGAAGCACTCGACTGCTTTTCAGATAAAACTTGACTTTGCCGGTATATAGCACAGAACATGATTATACAAATATAACATACACTCACAGAACCCTTTCTTAGAAAAACCTGTACACCTACTCATTCATGCAATTATCTAATCAGTCAATCATGTGGCGGCAGTACAATGCATAAAATCATGCAGATACGGGCCAGCAGCTTCAAGTAATAGTCACATCTACCATCAGAGAGGGGGAAAATGTGATCTCAGTGATTTGGCATGATTGTTGGTGCCACAGACGCTTGTATTTCTGTAACTGCTCATCTCTTGGGATTTTCATACACAACAGCCTCTAGCATTTACTCAGAATGGTGTAATAAAGGGAAAAAACATCCTGTGAGCAGAGAATGGCCAAACTGGTTCGAGCTGACATGAAAGTTATGGTAACTCAGATAACCACTCTGTACAACTGCAGTAAGCAGAAAAAGCATCTCAGAATGCACAAGACACTGAAACTTGAAGCTGATGGGCTTCAACAGCAGCAGACCACATGGGGTTCCGCTTCTGTCAGCCAAGAACAGAAAAGCTGAGTCTGCAGTTTGCACAGGCTCACCAAAACTACACAGGATTAATCTAGTCGACAGTCTAGGCTGGTGGTGTAATGGTTGTGTAATTTGTTGTGTTCTCGTTGTTTCTCATCATACTTACAACACTTACTGTAACTTATATGAGTCACTTTATTCAGGATTCATGATTCATGACTGACAATTCAGTACACAGTGATTCAGTGGTTCAGATTCACAATATCCATTGCTCAGTGAAGATCTCTGCTATTTTCAGTGTGGTTTTCTTTATTTTTACATCTACAGTACTGTATTCTTGGTGCAAATAAGTCTCCATGGGTCCTAAAAAGAGTTGTATTGATTGCCAATGAAAAGGGAAACAGGAACTTAATGCTCCAGAAAACAGACTCAGGCAGCAGTTAGCAGCTATGCTAGCGCCAAGAGTTTATCAACAGAATAAGTATAAACATGAACTTACTCATCATTACTTATCATAGGCTCCGCTATGTATGTATGTAATATAGACCGGTCTATCAAACACTCATTAATCTCATCGGTTCATGATACATGATGGATTTGTCGGAACATATCCCCATCGTAAATCAGGGAACACCCTGTACAATACAACTCCATTAATGCATATAATGCCTTATACAGTGTGGATTTTCTGGGGGTCTGGAACAGATTAATTCTATTTACATTATTCCTTATGGGAAACATTTGCTCGGTAACTGACGTTTTCAGGAACGAATTAATGATGAATTAATGTACCACTGTATATATATATATATATATATATATATATATATATATATATATATATATATATATATATATACAGTATATGTGTGTGTGTGTGTGTGTGTGTGTGTATATATATATATATATATATATATATGTATGTATGTATGTATGTATAGACTGATGTATATACTGATTATTATATATACTGATTTATATATATATATACTGATTTATATATTTATATATATTTATATAGCAACACTTTGTGGTTCAATAATTACAGCATGTATACATTGTTAGTCTCCTTTCACCCTGTTCTTCGCTGTTCAGGACCCCCATAGAGCAGGTACTATTTTGGTGGTGGATCATTCATGCTCATAATCTGTTGTTCCACAGGTTGTGTTAGTCATACTCTAACCCTTCATCAGTGCTCCCAGCAAGCTTGGGGCTGGATATTTTTGGTTGGTGGACTATTCTCAATCCAGCAGTAACACTGAGGTGTTTAAGAATTCAGAAGCTTTGCTGTGTCTGATCCACTCAGACCAGAACAACACACACCAACACACCACCACTACATCAGTGTCAGTGCAGTGTTGAGAATGATCCACAACTCATATAGTAACTGATCTGTGGTGGTTCTGTGGGGGTTCTGGCAATTGAACAGAGTGAAAGGAGGCTAAGAAAATATGCAGAGAAACAGATGGATACAGACTGAAATTATTGTACTACAAAGTGCTCCTGTATGGTACACAGAGCTCATATAATGGACAATGAGTGTCGAAAGAAGGGGCTGTCATAATGGTCTGATATGACTGTGTATATGTATACTGTATATATAGTGGTGCTTGAAAGTTTGTGAACCCTTCATAATTGTCTGTATTTCTGCATAAATATGACCTAAAACATCATCAGATTTTCACACGAGTCCTAAAAGTAGATAAAGAGAACCCAGTTAAACAAATGAGACAAAAATATTATACTTAGTCATTTATTTAATGAGGAGAATTATCCAGTATTACATATTAGTGTGTGGCAAAAGTATGTGAATCTTTGCTGTTAGTATCTGGTTTGACCCCCCTGTACAGCAATAACTGCAACTAAACATTTCCTGTAACTGTTGATCAGTCCTGCACACCGGCTTGGAGGGATTTTAGCCCATTCCTCCGTACAGAACAGCTTCAACTCTGGGATATTGGTGGGTTTTCTCACATTAGCTGCTCACTTCAGGTCCTTCCACAACATATCGATTGGATTAAGGTCAGGACTTTGACTTGGCCATTGCAAAACATTAACTTTATTCATCTTTATTCTTTGGTAGAATGACTTGTGTGCTTCGGCTCATTGTCTTGCTGCATGACCCACCTTCTCTTGAGATTCAGTTCATGGACAGATGTCCTGACATTTTTTAGAATTTTTTAGAATTCTCTGATATAATTCATAATCCATTGTATCATCAATGATGGCAAGCCATCCTGACACATATGCAGCAAAACAGGCCCAAACCATGATACTACCACCACTATGTTTCACAGATAGGATAAGGTTCTTATGCTAGAATGCATTGTTTTCCTTTTAAACCAAAAAGTTCTATTTTTGTCTCATCCGTCCACAAAATATTCTTTCAATAGCCTTCTGGCTTGTCCACGTGATCTTTATCAAACTGCAGACGAGCAGCAATGTTCTTTTTGGAGAGCAGTGGCTTTATCCTTGCAACCCTGTCATGCAAACCATTGTTCTTCAGTGTTCTTCTGATGGTGGTCATGAACATTAGCATTAGCCAATGTGAGACAGGCCTTCAGTTGCTTAGAAGTTACCATTGGGTCCTTTGTGACCTCACCAACTATTACAAGCCTTGCTCTTGGAGTGATCTTTGTTGGTCGACCACTCCTGGGGAGGGTAACAATGGTCTTGAATTTCCTCCATTTGTACACAATCTGTCTGACTGTGGATTGGTGGAGTCCAAATTCTTTAAAGATGGTTGTGTAACCTTTTACAGCCTGTTGAGCATCAACAAGCATTTTTCTGAGGTCCTCAGAAATCTCCTTTGTTTCGTACCATGAAACACTTCCACAAACGTGCTGTGAAGAGCAGACTTTGATAGATCCCTGTTCTTTAAATAAAACAGGGTGCCCACTCACACCTGACTGTCATCCCCTTGATTGAAAACTCCTGACTCTAATTTCACATTCAAATTAACTGCTAATCTTAGAGGTTCACATACTTTTGCCACTCACTAATATGTAATATTGGATAATTTTCCTCAATAAATAAATGACCAAGTATAATATTTTTGTCTCATTTGTTTAAATGGGTTCTCTTTATCTACTCTTAGGACTTGTGTGAAAATCTGATGATGTTTTAGGTTATATTTATGCAGACATATAGAAAATTCTAAAGGGTTCACAAACTTTCAAGCACCATTGTATACCACCAAGGTGTAGTCCAGTAGATGTCACTATCACTACAGCCACAGTCGAGGCAGTCTGACCCTTGGATTAATGTTATATTTCACGGCTGTATGCACACTAGTAGTCTTGGTCATTGTTTCATAAGAATATAATGTACTATGATGTTTGTCAGTCAGTTTATCATCAAGAGTTTCATATGTTCAGTAATAATAATAATAATAATAATAATGGCATTTCATGAACACAGCATTGCTTAAAAACAAGACTAGGCTATCGTCATGCACAAGAGGATTATCTAAACACAGTAACTCAATCACACAAGCAGCTGTATAATGGCTGGTTAGAAGCAGTGGTTTAAAGCTGCATTGAGAGGTGAGATAAACATGGTATATAGACAGGTGCGGAACTGAATGAAATAGAAATAGCACTGAGAAAACAGGTTTTAAGCTGTGATTTAAAGCAGGAGATAGATGAGATTTCACACAGCCAGGTTGGGAATCAATCCCAATGACCTGCCATCGTGTAGGAAATCTAAATCAAGGTACCATGAGTGAACTGGGAACTGATGTTTACAAGCGGGTGGTATTTGTAGGTTAAAGGAAGGAGAAGAATAGCTAGGTGCCTGGTTAATGTTTTTAATGAGCAAAATAACGTAACTTGAATTACTGAATAAACGTTGGAGAGACATTTGACAGGGAAATGTTTGTTTTAAGAGCTTCAGATCAGTGTCGTAGTGAACTTGTCATCTTGTATTAGCTCATATTTCAAAGTATGACGAATGTCTGAAGATGTCTGTCATCTCTGGTACTCAGTGGGTGGCTCAGCCTGTATTCTCTGCCTTTGCACGAAAAAACCTTAGCGCTTCAGTACGAACAAAGCAGCACAAATGTTCCACGTTGTCTTTTCCCCTGTGTAAAGGTTTGCTGATTGAATGTGTTACTACTACAATCTTTTATCTGTCATATCAAAGTGAATAGCACATGTTCCGGTATTAAAGTCAATTTGCAGTAGAGAAGAAGCGAGTCTATGAACGTGGAGAAAGGACACGTCCATTCCCTGCCACCTTTCATTTGCATAATTTAATGAATTCAATTCATTGTAATGCAATACAGAGTGCACCACTAACATGGAATGACAGTTTGAGTTAATGAAATGTGTTAACGGTATCATCATTTACTTGTATGTTAATTAGTCCAATTAATTTCCAGTGCACAGTAATCTGAATATTGTAATAGCGCTGTGCAGGCCTGCAGGAAGGTTGTGGGGGGTGGGAGGAGAGGGGGGGGGTAGTTGCAGAGATGAGGAAAAGGGCGATTCAGAGTTCATGAATCATAGCCTTACCTTTCCACTGCATGAACACAGCCATTACTACAAGGTCTTTAGAAGTGTCAGCTAACTACACTCTCCCCTGGAGTGAAGAGTCTTGTGAATTTACACCAGCTAACCTGGCCTCTGACTGATAACGCTCTCACCAAAAATGCTCAGATATGTGAGTATTGTGTTGTGCATTCATTCTAACCTTGTGTGATATACAGAGCTTGCCTTTTCTATTCTGATAGAACGAGAGGCAGAATGCTGCACCCGCGGTGCGAGAAGATCGATTTTGGCCCAGCGTGGAGCCCTGATCACACGGCCATGCTGATAAAGTGGAATTGCACCGGTGAGGATGGAGGAACTTTCTGCTGGACTGCTCAGATAAAGGTTAGGTAGGACTAGGAAATATCTACAACAGGTAAAGTAATTCTTGCCACTATTCTAAGCGTTTGTTCCGTACTGTTGTTGAGCTCTTGCTTATTAAAAGCAAATATCATTGAGTGAAAAGGCAACAAATGTCAATAAAACATTACTGCAAATTATTAGAAAATAAATAGTTTTAATATTATTTTCTATATTTCTTTTTTGTGTGTGTGAGACCTATCACGGGTAAACCAGGATACAGTAAACCTTTTCTTGGGACTTGTTAAGCTGTTAACACTGGCGTTGCACTGTGGTGTTTCTACAAATATAGAAGCAAGATCTCTTTGAACCGTGGACACTGGTAGAAAATGACAGGTTTTAATTTAAAATTTTAAAAAACATTTCAGCAATACCAGTCTTCAGGATGGAGAGGTGTAATTCCAGTGGTCCACTTACGTCGCTATGGGGTTTGTGGTAGTAAATGGTTTTTGCATATTCCCTCTTTGCCAGCCCACTCTCTCTGAATTGCAGAGTAATTGCATAGCCGTACACTTTTTATTTCAATTCATGTGCAAAATACATAAATAAGATAACTGGGAAGACGAGCAGGGAACACATGCTATAATAGCACAAAGGCATTTTCGACTGCTGTATTTGTGACACAATTTGCTATTCCTCACAGAGCGGGCCTTTCAGACTGCTGTGTAATGAGTGAGAAACAGTTAGGAGAAATGTTTTATTTTATTATCTTTAGTATTTGGAATATTTTTTTTAATCCCCCCAAAAATCAAGTCCATCATGTGCTGTGCAGGTGCTGAAATGTATCTGCAATTTACCAAGATGTCCAACATTCAGTCAGACTGTAAGAGCCACATCTTTGCAAAGTGAGTGCAAAAAATCATTCCTGCATTCATCTGCCATATGAGCAGCAGCTCACTCAGAAACCCTGCTACACTGATCTGACAGGCTTCAAACATGCGTTTAATCAAGGCTATACGGTAGGTATCAGGACTTGTATCATTTAGCTTACCTCATGCTGCTATTTTACTTGTTATTATCCATTTTTATTTTTATACATTGTTCCCAAAAAAGGTTTAGAAGAAAAAAATCACATTGTCCTTCCTCTTTTGACACTACAGAAATTGTTTAGCTATACATAGCCATGGAAGTGGGCAATATACACTCACCAGTCACTTTAGGTACATCTTGCTAGTACCAAGTTGGACCCACTTTGCCTTCAGATCTGCCTTCAATCTTCTTGGCATAGATTCAACAATGTGCTGGAAATATTCCTCAGAGATTTTGGTCCATATTGACATGATAGCATCACACGGTTTTCAGCTGCACATCCATAACGCAAATCTCCCATTCCACTAGATCCAAAAGGTGTTCTTTTGGATGGAGATCTGGTGACTGTGAAGGCTATCTGAGTGCAGTCAAGAAACAAGTTGGAGATGATTTGAGCTTTGTGACATGGTGTGTTATCCTGCTGGAAGTAACCATCAGAAGATGGGTACACTGTGGTCATGGTTGGACATGGTCAGCAACAATACGCAGGTAGGCTGTGGCATTTAAATGATGCTCAGTCGGTATTAAGGGGCCCAAATTGCGCCAAGATAATATCCCCACACCATTACATCACCAGCACCAGCCTGAACCGTTGACAGAAGGCATGATGGATCTATGCTTTCATGTTGTTTACACCAAATTCTGACCCTACCATCCAAATGTCACGTCAGAAATCGAGTCTCATCAGACCAGGCAACATTTTTCCAATCTTCTATTTTGGTCAGCCCGTGTCAATTGTAGCCTCAGTTGTCTATTCTTAGCTGACAGCAGTGGCATGTATTGTGCATTCAGAGATGCTGTTCTACATACCTGCTGTAACGAGTGATTATTTGAGATATTGTTGCCTTTCTGTCCTGTTGTTCCTCTGTCCTGTGGCACCGACAAGGCATTTTTGCCCACAGAACCACTGCTCTCTGTTAATACAAATATCTAATCAGTCAGTCACATGGCAGCAACTCAGCGCATTTAGGCATGTAGACATGGTCAAGATGACCTACTGACTTCTGATGACCATGTCTACATGCCTAAATGCACTTAGTTGCTGCCATGTGATTGACTGATTAGATAACTGCGTTAACAAGCAGTTTAACTGGTGTACCTACTAAAGTGGTCAGTGAGTGTAAACTTTAACAGAATTGATCTATTACTTTAAGAGCGATTACCAGAACAATACCCTTTTTATAGGGATATCAAACGTTAATACCTTTTTTTTACGCCATTAATTGTATTTTTGTGATTGAGGCATCAACACTTATGGGTTGTGTCCCATATGGTCCCCTAAACACTATATATGTTTTTGGTCACTTCCTTACATGACTGACACACAGAGTTTAACTGTGCAGTTTCAAAACATGCGTGGCAGACGAGGAACAGCATGCGCATGCTGTTTCTAAGAAAAATAGGTAAAGAAATGAATAGTTTGCATTAACTAAATATCCTTCTGGTATTCAGCAAAGTAATAAATGCATTCTGTTGAATCTTATATCTTATATCTTGTATGGCTGTGTAGTGTTTTGTAAGGAACAGTTTTTCTTTAGTGTCAAAATCAAGCAAGCAAAAATACGATTAATCACAATTAACGTGATAAAATTGGAATTATTAATACAATTCAGTATTCTCTCGTTTGACAAAACAACATTTTAATGCAAACTATTTATTTAATTTACTGAGTCAGAATAGCATACAGTTGACAAAAAAACATACAGTTACACTGGGGCACTTTTGTGTATATATGCGATGGATTTTGCTGTCACTCAGCAATGAGCAAAGCCATAAACGGAAGTGTCTGACATTTTCTGCTCTCCTCAACAATTCTATTCCCTTTAGCATAATATGGTAGTGCTCTCTATAGTGTGTAATGCAGGGAACAGTAGTCACGGGACAATTTATGACACAGCAAATAAGTGTGGGTGCTTCATATATAAGCAGACAATATGATTACTGGCATTACAAACATGATTTATGGTAACATAGTATTAAAATGTTGATTTGGGAGTAACAGAGCTTTGCAGATATATACCATGCAGGTGTACATGTAGAGTACGGTAAATCAAGTATAACAAATAAAGATACACACGAAGGACTTTGAAAAGACTGCTCATTTCTTCCTAAAATTGCGTCACAAAATGCCTAAAATAACTGACACAGTTTTCAATAAATGTTTGATTTGATCTGTATTTTGTGGGTCGTTGATCCTCTTAATTTTGTGACGTTTCCTTTCATTCTTTTATTTACATTTACATTTACAGCATTTAGCAGACGCCCTTATCCAGAGCGACTTACAATTGATACAGTCTTACATTCCAAGCAATTGTGGGTTAAGGGCCTTGCTCAAGGACCCAACAGTGGCAGAGGTGGGATTTGAACCCTGGACCTTCTGGGCCAGAGTCCAGTACGTTAACCGCTAGGCTACCACAGTCCCACAGTTTTATTATTGTTTTATAATTATTTGAATGCCTGTTTGTTCTTCTTTCTGATTATCTTTTGCACAGTAATGTACATAAATATGTTATAACTGAACTAACATTTGTCGAGGTGTGGATTGTTTCTGTTTTATTACTTGGAAACGGCATTCCTTTGTGTGTTCAATATTTATTAAAAGGTCAGTTTCACCGGCCATAGATTAACCCTAGTCTTAACAGTGATATGCCAATAGTGAGTCAAAACACAGTGAAAAAATGTCACTGGGATGCATACTTATTAAATCGATATTTTTAGCACATTTCTGAAATGTTGTTGGTTATATCCTTAATTCATTGTTTAACATTGAGTCTATGTATTGCAGCTGCAGTGCAGTTTAATTGGAACTATCTCGTCTCTCATCATGTCGCATCGGTGCTTCGAGGTTATGATGTAAAATTGGCTATTATAACCTTTTTTGCAGCCACAAAGTGCTTGAGTGATGGCAGTTATGCTGTCAGTTTGACAGACTGAGACGGATGATGCTGGAGCTGAAAGTTTCTCCGCCGTGCTCCTCGGTCTCCTCTAACTGTCTTTCGAAAGTGAAAGCTCTGGGTGTGCCTCCTACCCACTCACTCTGCATTCAGTGCACACTCCTGCCCTTGATCAACTGCAGAACACATACACACACCCAAACACACGTCCATACACACAGACACAATGAAGCAGATCGTTTTCCATAGGCAAAGACAACTCAGCATGGATCAACTCAATAATCTGATGTTCCCCCTCTGCAGAATATGGACCATTTTGCAGCAGGTCAGTGACCCCCCCCCCCTTTTTTTCAAAGTAGAAGCAATTTAGTGACCTCCCTCTACAGTGCCAGCAGGGCTCAAGAAGGTGTGTGTGCGTGTGCTTGTGTGTGTGTGTGTGTCTGAAACCCAGCGAAGGCGGGATATTATAGAGTGAGAAAATAGATTTCAAAAGAGGGGGAGAGTGACATTGCGGTCAGGGCTTTAGTCTCAGGGTGGTGTGCTACCTAGGTGAGACAAGGGGGATATTATGCAAATACAAAATGTATTGCTTTGGATTGTTTTTGTCCAGAAGTCTCCAGCCATTATTTGTCATCTGCATTTAACTGAGGCGTCTCGCTGGATGTATGGCTGAGAGACGTGAAATTTGAAACTGGGAAACAGAAATAAACACCTGAGCTGCAATTGTTTGATGTTTTCTGTGGCTGCGAGAGAGGTGTATAATGTTCACAGGGTCTAATTAGGTGCTTTCTTGTTTCAGGGGAAATTACAGGTTTTATATCTCTCTCCTTCCAGGAAGGACAATTTAAATAATTGTATTCTTTGTCATCTTTGTTTGTTTAAGAGGTTTATAAATGACATTTCACTGGCATCTTCAGCCTTTTCAGAACTGTGCGCCTGATGAATGCCTGGTCAAAATTAAAACTATTATTCGCCATGACACATTTTTAAATGTTCTATACGTTTATAAGCATTTATGTGTTTATTGCGTTTTATATGTTGTTGATGACCTGCGACGCGATGGACTACCGTCCCATCCATGGCACCCTGTGCTGTCCAGAGTAGCCTGTAGACCTCCTGTGACCCTGTCCTGGAAACATGGAAACCTTAAACCATGAAAAATTTCAATACAAATAAATATTATTGATGAGATACTTAGCATTTTCTTCATCCACAAGTATTTATCATTTATTTCACTCAGTCTTTTGTCAGTCTTCTACTCTTAAAGCTCTTTTCACTTCAGTTCCACGGCAAAAATACATATCATCAAAGCATTTTTCTGTCAACTTAGAGCTGCATAATGCGTTTCGTTTCATTTTTTCTACCTAAAACATGTACATCAGTTTCGTGTCGCAATCCCCTGAGCTGCCATCCACTAAAGACGTTCAGACTCAGATATTGATAAGAATGGACTTGTCTGATTGGCAGAAATCTACATTAAACAGTGTCAGAGGCTGAATCAACAGCAGGTCTCCTTGGCGACAGTCGCCCACTCGTACACCCCCTGGAGTGGCAGGTGTCGGATGGCTCTCCATATCTCCCGTCATGCCTTTGGCAGGTCTGACACAGGTAATGTGCAGTGGGCTGCTGTTGCGTCTGTAGCAAGGGTGATGTACATATCATTTTCCTGGCTGACTGATTGAAGACTGTAATCTGGGCAAGCCAGTCTCTCTGATTACAGGCGTCCGTCTGTGGTGGGAAAAACACAGGGGCAGTGTCGCAGCTGGGCTCAGTTCTGTGTCTTCTCTCCACAAACCAAAGCACTGGCCCAAAAGCCACCACAATCTCCATCCCATTTGTGCTCAGCCTACATGCGTTGATGAACAGCATCTCTCAGACAGTGGTCAAACTGAGGCTGTCTACAGGACGCAGACTAGAACATGCGTCTGACTTCCAAGGTCATTGCACTCCACAATCGTCCACAAAAGGAGAGGAAACTTCTTGTTCTTAGAGTTGTGTTTCACTATTTCCTTTGACTAGCTTTGATTACATACTAGGCCTCTTTGGAGGAGTGACCCCTGCTGCAGTCTACTCCCAAGCTCGCAGATTGCAGTAAAGGCCAGTGAGTAAGTGGCTGGAAGAATGGGGTGTTTTACATGAAGGAACACTTTCCTTCTGAAAGCCTGTCACATACACACAATTGTCCCTCCCTGCACATGTGCACACTCCATGAGGAAGTGCCCTGAATCTATTTTCCCAGGCATGCTTCTCACCATCACAATCACATGCCGCCATCCACGTAACCTTGCTGCTCACATTAGTTTTGTCTGTAAACGAGGGAGATTTCAGTTTTGACAGCAGGTCTTGGCTCAGAAGAAGATATGTAACACATTAGTGCTTGTGCCATAGCGCATTAGCATGGTATCCCGTAGGAGAGGTGATGTGTTCGGGGCGATTGCTTGCGACACGCATTACTGCACTTACGCTGCGTTAGAACTGCCATCATTACCACTTCTTGCCCGTTCTCATGGCAACTCATGGTCATGTGGGGCAGCATTAGCAGGTATCACCATGGTGAAGCAAATACCTTCAGGCTTCTCTGCTGCAGAAACCAGTCTCGTCTTCTTAACACTGGGTGTTTTTTAGTCATATTTAGATGAGCTGTTGTTTTTATATCTCAATGATAGTGCAATGATAAGTTAAGAAAAGACAAAGCATGACAAATACTGTATATAAAAATTTAACTCTGTAAAACTGTGCAGATGGCCTGCATTACCACCAATGTGAAAATAATCAGTGTGTCTTTGAAAATGTTTACTCGACTTTTGTTTTTTCTTTAGGAGTGTACTCAAGGCTTGATAAACTCTAGTTTTGCCCTTGCAAAAATGAGAATGAAAATGTTTAGAAGTAGTTTAATTTCTTAAACTTGTGACAGAATACTGACAGTACCCATGCTGAATATGTAAAAAGAATAAGTAATTTTTGAAACTTTTCATTAAATATGTTTTTTTTCTTACAAATTCTTTGAATGTTTTTTTTTTTTTTACTATTGTGTTTTTAAAACTGTATCACCTCTGTAGCACCACATGTTAGATGTAACCTAATATCCAGCCGTTTTATTAGGTAGACCTTCCTAGTACCGGTTTGGACCCCCTTTTACCTTCAGAACTGCCTTAGAATTTCATACCATAGATTCAGCGAGATGCTGGAAACATTCCTTAGTCCAAATTGTAATGACAGCGTTCAGCAGTTGCTGCAGATTTGTGATTTGGATCCATGCTTTCATCACCAAATTCAGACACTACGAATATCGCAGAGAAATTGAGAGTCACGGAGAGACATATCTTCTGTTGTCCAATTTTGGTGAGTCTCCACAAAATTGTAGCCTCAGTTGCCTGCTCTTAGCTAACAGGAGTGGCACCCAGTCTGGTCTTTGCTGCAGTAGCCAATGTGCTTCAAGGTTCTTCTGCATACCTTGGCTGTAATGAGAGGTTGTTGTTGTAATGAGTCATTGTTGCCTTTCTATCATGTCAATCCAGTCTGGTCATTCTCCTCTGACTTCTAGCATTAACAAGGCATTCTTACCCAGAGAACTGACGCTCACTGGACATTTTCTCTTTTTCTGACCAATCTCTGTAAACCCTAGAGGTGGCTGTGCGTGGAAATCCCAGTAGATGAGCAGTTTCGGAAATACTCATACAAGCTCATTTAACACCAACCATGCCACGTTTAAAGGCAATTAAATCACCTTTCTGATGCTCGGTTTGAACTTCAGCAGAACATCCTGACCATGTCTACATACCTTAATGCACTGAGTTGCTGTGATCCTTGCCTTATAACGAGCAGCTGAACAAGTGTACCTAATGAAGTGGCTGGAGAGTGTATTTAATAAAGAGGCCTTGCACTGCCTCCATAAAAAGGAAACAGATATTTGAAGTTGTTCTGAACCATTCACTTATTTACCCAAGTAATAATTTAAAAATTTACAGCATTTAGCAGACGCTCTTATGCAGAGCGACTTACAATTGATACAACCTTACAGTCCAAGCAATTGTGGGTTAAGGGCCTTGCTCAAGGACCCAACAGTGGCAGCTTGGCAGAGGTGAGATTTGAACCCTGGACCCTGGTGACAATGTTTTTTTTTTGTTTGTTTGTTTTTTACCACAGTGATCACTTTAGTTAAAACTGAGAAGGGCAACACTTGACATAAAACCATGATCAATGTCACCAAGTCACATGACAAGAAGAAAAGCATAATTCATTGTGTTTTTTTCCTTAAATAATTATTTAAAATTCTTTAGTTTTTTCACAAACCAGGGCTTAATGTTTTAATTTAGGAACATCAAGGCTTAAGGCCTTGTAATGATCTTTGCTTAAGAATATTTTTAATTATTTATCTACCTCTGTATTAACTTCAAAATAAGTTAGGAAAAGGGGTGAAATGTCTATTTGTTACATTTTCTTTAGCACGCTGCTAACTTTTTAAAACAAAAGGCTGAAATTTGGTAGAAATATGCTGCAGACCTTGCTTTACCATGATGAACATGTAAAAGGCATCAGCTATTATGACTTGATTTTGTCAATGTTTTTTACTTCTTAGAAACAATAAAGTGTATTTTTAAAATAAAGAAGGCCAAAAAACTGACATAAAACTGTAATGAAATGAAAAGTGACACTAATTGTGATTTTGCTATTTTTATATTTCAAATTATTGTGTCAGTGATTAAAATGAGAAAAGGAGAAGCTTGATCATTTAAAACTAATAAATTCTGTGAAGGTTATGCAGGCTTTGCATTGCCCAGATGAAAAGACCAGAAGGCGTCAGTAATGACATTTTTGGTTCTTTTTTACTACACTGATAGCTATTAAAATGACGGGCAAGGTTTGAAATGCTAATAGAAGGACTATTATATATATAAAAAAAAAACGTGACGAAGGCCTCGTCTTACAACCATGAATACAAAAAGCCAAAGGTGTCAGAAATCTGAATATTTGCCAGTCGTTCATTTTCAGTTATGGAAGAGTGGCACAGCAAAATCCTCTTTGTTTTAGCTGACAGACATCTATCAAGTTATCATACAAATATCTGGCACGTATATTTGACAAAGTATGAGCTGAAACTATTTATTCTTGTAAAGTAAGCATCAAATTAGTTTTTGACTCATGTTGTCCCGTCCACCCCACTTTCCTCCAGCCCACCACCCCCCTTCAGATTTTCTCGTCAAATTGTCTCCTCCACCCACTCTTGTCTCTCTTCTTGTTTTCAACATCCAAATAAGCAGCTTGGGAAATAAAGGAGAGGAACTTTACATTGTGCTGGAAAAGGAAGGAAAATTACGGGCAGTGTCAGATAATTGAGCTTGTCTTAAGAGACACGCTAATAACAGGCGGAGACACGGAAGACGTGTCACTCGGCGCTCTTGCTGACAGACTCTCTGAGCCGCTGATGAGCTGTTTAGAGCGAAATTGTTCCACACAAACAACGGCGTCATTACGAGCTGGCAAGCCGCTCGTGTGTGTGTACCCAATTCGGCTCGAACTGACAGAATCCAATTGACCGGGGGGGACACATTCATGCACTTTTATTTTCTTTATACTCGCCAAACAATGCATATAATTACTGCGGCAAGTAAAACTGAAAATAGAATTTCGCAGCGTGCGTCTGCGCAGCAAAAACAATGCGCGCTCTGTCAGCGCAGGCCTGATGAAGCGGCCCGCTCGGTATTTACTCACAGTCGGGGGGAAATGGTTCAGTCTGAGACAGCCTCCCACTCTCTCGGCTCTCACCTTCCTATCAGCAAAGCGCAGCACATTCTAGCATCTGCTCACTCACCCCTGCACTCACCAGACTGACAAGAGCCGTAATGAAGAAGTAACGTTGTTAAGACGCACTGTCCAAACTGCTGCCTTTCCTTTTGCAAAGCTCCACTGTGTGTGTGCTTTCTGTCAGACGGACACTTGTTCCTCTGAAAAGTTATTATTTTCTAATCTGTAGTCAGACATCATTGGTTTCGGAGTGCCCTCTCTGTCCACCCCCTGCAAAGCCTGACCTTTGCCCTGAACCAGGTACGTGCACAGCTCGACTCCAGCTGAGTTTGATCTCCTAACCTTTGGCCATCAGACTGTCCAAGTGTCCTTATGGCCAGCATGTATAATAATTGCATGCTATATGGGCTCTGGGTCACAATGCTGCGTTCTTGTCTGGAGTGCACTTGTCAGCCCTGCAAAAATGAGCGAGGAAACCCGAAGAACTGAACAACTGAAGAACCAGAAGTTACAGACAATCTAATGCAGGGAAATGTCACATGTAATGAGGGAGGGGGTATATGCAAACAAGCTGATTCAACAATTACAGTTAAAAGGTAAACAAACATAATTCAGAGGTGTCATGCCACTATCTAAGATATATGTGGAAAAGCCTGGGGTCACTGAACATTCGTACACGTTGGACTACAAGATTAGCGCAGCCTTTGTGTAACTTCTACAAAGCACACACAACATTTAATTGGCACAGATACCATCTCAAAAATATCTAATTCTGTCATGTTTTTGCACATTTTGGGGACCTTATTTTATTGAGTGGTAGCCTATAGGCAAGATTTTAGATATCATACAACCTCAACTTAATCAGTACACAAAAAAAACAAAATAAGTGCAAAACACCATTTTACGTCTGCTAGCAGGTTAATGTTATCTTCTTCTTTGAGTTATTGATTCATGGTTCAATATTTAATTTAGCTCCTTTTCCAACAGTAATCTTCACAAATCGTCATTCCTGCATAAAGTCTGAAGGTGCTCAATGGAAGACAGTGTACCACAGCATTAAACACTCAAATTTTGTGAAAATGCTACTACCATCAGTTGAGTCATTACTGTTTTTTACAAACTGTTTAATATGTAGCCTGCAGAATTATTAGCTTTTAGCAGTGTACCTTCTTTTATGTTTACTTCAAGTTACAGTAAAATTTGTGGACCACTGATTCAGTTACCCTCTGCCCTTTGTGTACTTAAAATATGCTTTCTATATTAAAATACAGAAATGTTAATAATAAGTATTAAAAGAACATTAATATTAAAAGCTACACATCATGCCGAGATCCAAAGAAATTAAGAAACAACTGAGAAAGAAAGTAATTTAGATCTATTAGTATGGAAAGGGTTATAAAGCCATTTCTAAAGCTTTGGGACTCCAGGAAATGGTGAAGACTTGGAACAGTGGTGAACCTTCCCAGGAGTGGCCGGCCGACCAAAATTACCCCAAGAACGCAGCGACGACTCATCCAAGAGATCACAAAAGACCCCACAACAACATCCAAATAACTGCAGGCCTCACTCGCCTCAGTTAAGGTCAGTGTTCATGCCTCCACCATAAGAAAGAATCTGGGCAAAAATGGCCTGCATGGCAGAGTTCCAAGACGAAAAACACTGCTGAGCAAAAAGAACATTAAAGCTCGTCTCAGTTTGTCCAGAACACATCTTGATGATCCCCAAGACTGACGAGACAAAAGTTGAACACTTTGGAAGGTATGTGTCCCATTACATCTGGCATAAAAGTAACACAGCATTTGAGAAAAAGAACATTATACCAACAGTAAAATATGGTGGTGGTAGTGTGATGGTCAGGGGCTGTTTTGCCGCTTCAGGACCTCATAGACTTGCTGTGATAAATGGAACTATGAATTCTGCTGTCAACCAAAAAATCCTGAAGGAGAATATCCGGCCATCTGTCTGTGAGCTCAAGCTGAAACGAACTTGGGTTCTGCAGCAGGACATTGATCCAAAACACACCAGCAAGTCCAAATCTGAATGGCTGAAGAAAAACAAAATGAAGACTTGGGAGTGGCCTAGTCAAAGTCCTGATCTGAATTCTATTGAGATGCTGTGGCATGACCTTAAAAAGGCTATTCACGTTCGTAAACTCTCCAATGTGGCTGAATTACAACAATTCTGCAAAGACGAGTGGCCAGAATTCCTCCACAACGCTGTAAAAGACTCACTCAAGTTATCACAAATGCTTGGTTGCAGTTGTTGCTGCTAAGGGTGGTCCAACCAGTTATTAGGTTTAGGGGGCAATCACTTTTTCACACAGGGCCATGCAGGTTTGGATTTTTTACTCCCTTAATAATAAACACCTTCATTTAAAAACTGCATTTTGTGTTTACTTGTGTTGTCTTTGACTCGGTTTGGGTTATGTTCCAAAACACTTAAGTGTGACAAACATGCAAAAACATAGGAAATCAGGAAGGGGGCAAACACTGTCTGTCTGTCTGTCTGTCTGTCTGTCTATCTAACTGACATGATATAGTGAAACATTTCAACAACATGTCAATCAGGAGTCAGAAACAAATCAGGTGCAGAAAAATCCCATATGCAGTTGGGGTGTAAACAAACAAGCTGCTCCAACATTTAAGACTCAGGTAACACAGTAGAATTTTGGGAGCCTATCCTAGACTTCACTGGGTGCAAGTAGAATCATGGGTCACCAGTTCATCACAAGGCTGAGTCGGATTGATGTTGATGTTGCAGCACTGGGGAATGACCACCTGAAATGTCCTCTTTTTCCTCAGACACACCCAGTTGTGCATGTCCGTCACTCCACCCGACAATCATCTTTTATTAGAACTGAATGGCTTGTGATTGTTGATTGTAGAATTCACATGAATATCCTTGTCTACTGGAGTACTGACATATGCAATACAAGATACCAATATTAATAAATATGTATTAATAAAGTTAAGTTTGGTTAGTATGTTTGTGTGTCCATCTTTAACAGTGCAACTGGGCCTAAACAGAAGTTGAGGTGACCCACTTATTTTTTTCTTTTATGCCACAAGAGAATATATATTTCCTTATGTGGCTCTCGTCTTTGCGAGGCCCTTCAAGCCCAACAATCTGAGATTCCATTTCTTCCCAACCTCTGGACAGTTTCACACCAAGCTGCCTGAGTATCTGGCTCTGTGAGTTTGTGTGTGTGTGTGTGAGTGTGTGTGTGTGTGTGTGTGTGTGTGTGTGTGTGTGTGTGTGTGTGTGTGTGTGTCAGTGCATGATGTTCAATGGCGTTACCAGACAAGCTGACCGTTATCATAAACGGAAATGTGTCTGGCCAGAGGTATGAATGCTGCTTTCCACTCTCTCTCACTCTTACTCTCCCGCTTTCTCTTTTTCTTTTTGCTTTGTAGCACTAACAAGCCCTGCTCAGGCTCCAGCGAAGCGAGAAATTATAACCTCTCAGAGAGGCCTGGTGAAGATAAGGCTGTAGTGTTTGCGGTTTTCCCACTCACATAGGAATCAGATAAGCTTGAGTCCCATGGAAGGCCGCCACTGCTCAGGCCTGCCCCTCTAAAGAGAGTAATGTCTAATCCCTGCACCTTTGTATTCACTTGCAAATCCTCCTGTCAACATAAATATTTATTAGACCCTCCACAGTCAATGCTCAATAACTGCTATATAGATTTGATTAGGCCTTGGTCTTACTTGCTCGTTGTCACCAGTGTCAGCTGGCATGATCCTCCAGGGAAACGTTCAAAGCGTCTCCTTGACACTCCCAGAGATGGCGACTGGCTACTATTATTTCACTTAGTCCTGCAAATAATCTCCAGTATTGGCATTGTTGGATTGGACCATGTGTGTTGCATGTTGTTGGTGCTTTTGCAATTTATAAAATAAACTGTATTATACTGTCAGTAAAATAATTACTCTTGTATTGTCTAGATCTAAACAAGAGTTTCTCTCAATGCTATATTAAAGAACAATAAAATCTGTTGATTTCAGCTGATGATGCGCATGAAACTAAGTGCAATTAAACAAACCATTATCATCACCAGTTTCCCCAGACAGCAAAATGCACTATAGATTTATCTGTGCTAAGTGCTGCATCACGATATCTGGTGCTTCTTTGATCTTGCAATGCACATATAATGACAATGATCTCTCAAAAGCTGCAGTCAGGGGTCCCATACTCCCCAGTGATATGTTTAGCCTACTCTGTACACTTGTAAATCCCACCATTGCCAGCAGTGCCTCTGGTAATCCCAGTTTTGGGATCCCACCAAGCTGTCTCAGCCCCCTCTGCCTTCTTCTTTTGGCAGATGAGCCCAAATCAAGCTGTCAATTTAAGCAGTGTGTTTATGGAAATTACATGTTTGTTAACATGTAGGGGAAATGCACTCTATGCTTGAGGGGCACAAGAGCTCAGAACAAGATCTCTCTTTCACACAAATCACCTCTCAGATGAGGAAGTAGGTGAGATCACACACGAGGAGGACCTTTAAGATGCAATTATTTTCGAATACAGTGAGTTGCTGGTATGTCATGGTACTATGTCCTGATGCTTTCACCTTGAGTAGAGTATATATTGAGAGGAGAATACGGTGTCATCTTCTGATGCTTCAGAATATATTGGTGGTGGTAATTGGTAATTATATGCAGTATTATATCATTTACTGTGCCACATTTTCCATTTCAAATTGTGTGAACATTTGTTATTGTTTGTTAAGCACAATGGTCTCTAGCTGATTTAATACAATTTGAGATGATAGGGATTCTTATGTAAGCTGTAATGCATTCTACTTGTTCTGTGTAACCCAGGACAGGAACTGTCACAAATTGCACGTGTGAAGAGGTTCTGTACATCATGAGGAAATCAGGGATGGTACTATATGGTACTATATGGGTGTTGTATCATTCACAGCACTGCAGTAACACTGATGTAGTGGTGGCATGTTAGTGTGTGTTGCACTGTGTCCTGTGAGCACTGATGAAGGATTAGAAGATAACTAACACAAACTGTGCAACATCAGATAAGCTACTGTCTCTGACTTTACAGCTACAAGGTGGAGCGATAAGGTGAAGTGGACAGCGAGTCAACAGTGTTCTAAAACTCCAGCACTGCCCTGTCCGATCCCAATCGTACCAGCCCAACACACACTAACACCCCACCAACACGTCAGTGTCACTGCAGTGCTGAGAATGATCCACCACCCAAATAGTACCTGATCTGTGCTGGTCCTGCCGAGGTCCTGACCCTCAGAGAACAGAGTACAGGGGACTAACAAAGTATGTAGAGAAAGAGATGGTCTACAGTCTGTAATTGCAGTACAAAGTCCAGTGACCAATAAAACTTGGATAAAGAATAAGCAGAATATAAAATGAAAAATACAGAATGCCTATGATTCATGGATGTACATACCTTATTTTAGACAGTAAGTTATTATTCATTCTATTGTCTGCAATGATTATCTGCGATGATTAAAATGTTTCCAACTCAGGTAACCACTTAACCTATGACACTTTTTATCAGTTTTGCATTGGAGATACAAGCACAGTCTTTGCGATGAGTAATGGAAGTCTAGCACTGTGTAAATTACATGCCTGAGTTATCACACACATCAAAATTATTCTATTACATATAAACAATGAATGACAGGTTTTTTCATGCATTTCTTCATTTTCTATACCTACTTAACCTATTCAGGGTTGCAGGGGGCCTGTTTGGCAGTACAGGGCTCATGGCAGGAACCAACCCTGGACAGGTTGTCAGTGCAATCGCATTGCACATGCACACACAAACCCAGAGAAACTCATGAAGACCAGGGGAGAATTTGCACACTCCCCACTGGCAACAGCAAGGCTGGGTCTTAATCCCTGGTCTCTGGAGCTGGGAAGCATCAGTGCTAACCACTGTGCCACCATGCTACCCATAAATGACAGATATGACAGGTATGAAGTACAGTTTTTCCCTTTTGGACACCCTGTATTAGTCTGAATCTGCCATGAGGTGGTGGTGGTGTTTTAGTGTGTGCTGAGCTGGTATGGTTAGATCAGACAAGGTGGTGCAGCTGGAGTTTTAAAACACTGTTCAGTCACTATCAATTTTATTAGACATTCACCGTATTGCTCCACCTTGTAGATGTAAAGTCAGAGACAGTAGCTCATCTGTTGACTGAAGTAAAGGGGACTGACAAAAGATGTTGAAAAACTGATGGACGGCAGTCTGTAATTGTAGAACTACAAAGTGCAGTGACCACTAAAACTTAAATTAAGAATAAGCAGAATAGAAACTGAAAAAATATAGAATGTCTTTTTCTGTGTTGAGTATGACCTAAAACATCATCAGATTTTCACACAAGTCCTAAAAGTAGATAAAGAGAACCCAGTTAAACAAATGAGACAAAAATATTATACTTGGTCATTTATTTGTTGAGGAAAATGATCCAATATTACATATTAGTGAGTGGCAAAAGTATGTGAACCTTTGCTTTCAGTATCTGGTGTGACCTGTAACTGTTGAGCAGTTCTGCACACAGGCTTACAGGAATTTCTCTTTATCTACTTTTAGGACTTGTGTGAAAATCTGAGGATGTTTTAGTTCATATTTATGCAGAAATATAGAACATTCTCAAGGGTTCACAAACTTTCAAGCACCACTGTAGTTGAAAGTCTGAATCATATGTGACACCTTCACAGACATACTGACCATTACTGGACTCAGATCCTGCAGTGCCAGGCGTGCCGCCCTGCTTATGCCAGTACATGTCCAGGCCCATCTGAAGTTTGCCAGAGAGCATATGGATGATCCAGAAGAAGATTGGGAGAATATCATGTGGTCAGATTAAACCAAAATAGAACTTTTTCGTAAAAGCTCGTCCTATTTGGAGGATGAAGAATTCGGAGTTGCCCCATACCTACTGTGAAGCACGGGGGTGGAAACCTCATGCTTTGGGGAAGTTTTTGTGCAAAGGGGACAGGACGACTGATCCGTGTTAAGGGAAGAATGAACGGGGCCATGTATCATGAGATTTTAAGCCAAAACCTCCTTCCATCAGTGAGAGCATTAAAGATGGAACGTGGCTGGGTCTTCCAGCATGACAATGATCTCAAACACACTGCTCGGGCAACAAAGGAGTGCCTCTGTAAAAAGCATTTCACGGTCCTGGAGTTGCTTAGCCAGTCTCCAGACCTCAACCCCATAGAAACATCACTGCTCTAGAGGAGATCTGCATGGAGAAATGGGCCAAAATACCAGCTACAGTGTGTGCAAACCTGGTGAAGACTTACAGGAAACGTTTGACCTCTGTCATTGCCAACAAAGGTTATGTTATTGTATTGAGTTGAACCAAATGTATTGACCAAATACTTATTTTCCACCATAATTTACAATTCAATTCTTTAAAAATCCTACAAAATGATTTCCTGGATTTTTTTTTCTCATTTTGTTTCTCATAGTTGAAGTGTATCTATGATGAAAACTACAGACCTCTCTCATCTTTCTAAGTAGGAGAATTTGCACAATCAGTGGCTGACTAAATACTTTTTTGCCATACTGTATGTATAGTATGTGAATGTTTGATCCCCTGTCATCTCTGCAAATACACTAAGACCAGTGGCATGCATCTGTGAGAGTGTGTGTGTGTGTGCGCGCAAAAGGGGGGCGTTTTGGGGGGATCCGATTTATTCACTAAGAGGACCAAATTGTTCTCACATTGATAGAAGATCTGACATGATTTACCTTGTGAAGACATTTTGCTGACACCCACAACAAAAACTGCAATTTTACAAAAACTGTAACTTTCTTTTAAAAAACATAATGATACAAAACATTTGCTTTGGGTTACTGAGGATAAGGCTAGGGTTAAGTGTAGGTGTAACATGAATTAGCTACGGCAAAATTATAATATTATCAATGAAAAGTCCCAACAATTATAACAACATGTTTGTATGGTTGCCTGTAGTGGAACTGTGTAAATTACACTGGGATCATATGATCCATTAGACCAATTGCACTTCTGTTTGGAGCAAATCTCTCAACTGAAACTAAAGGACAGTAGCTGTAGTTACACAAAATCTAAAAACTTATACGTTTGAAATAAAACATAAATGAAACATAAATGATCCAAAATGATGTGATACTAATACCTTATATACAATAAATAACATAACATTGCTACATAAATACCTGACATCGGAATAGTGGCACAAGCTGAAATAAGTATAGTCAGATGCTTAATTATGCCACAGATTGAAATGCAGATTTCAGCATTTAACAGACGACTTTTAACAGTGTTATGATATGTGCAAGAGGCAAGTAATCATGGGTAAAGCAAAGTTTATTTAAATGCAAAGTAAAGGGAAATGTCATGAACAAAATATTTCATATTCAAAATATTTCATATTCAATTCATATTCATATTCAATATGTTCACATGGAACTGTTTGTGTAAACAGGCCATCTACTTTCTATACACAGAATAAGTTTTCCTACTTTAGGGCTACATACTTTAGATCAGACTTTCACTAGTGATAAATAACAATAGTGGTAAAATTGATCTAAACCCTTAAAACAAATCTAGTCAAAGCAGTCATCACCCTCCCGCACATAACAATTACACATGATGGTGTCTTGCACATGAAATTATTTACCCATTAAAAATCTGGTTAGCTGCACAACACACAGGTCTAACACACTAACCTTTTCAGATTCAAGTCCCGGTACTACATTTCAGCCAGGTCTTGCTTCACATTCATACAAAAATGCCTTTGTCTGAGGGGAGGGCAGGCCAGTCGGGGGATCATCCACTGGTGCTGCAACAGCTTCCCCTGCTGATCTTGTAATGGACTTGTGTCCCAGCTGTGTTTACCCCTGTGCTCTGTGTCCTCTGGGGATAGGCACCAGAGCCCCCGTGACCCTAACCAAGAAAAGTGGGGTCAAAATGTTGGGCAAAAATAATCTGACTTGTGCACGCCAGCTTATCAGAACTGAAGCAAACTGTATTATTTATTAATGATTATTTATTAAGCATAGCATATTATTAAGCATATTTAAAGCTGATCCAATCGAGAGCCCTGTGCTGTGGTGTTTGTTGCAGAAAGTAATGCCACTGACGGTAGTCTGTACTTGGCCGACTTCTTTGTGTGTGCTTTAGAAAATAAAGTAGAAACAGAAAGATATACAAGAAAAGGACTTGTGTAAATAATGAAAATAAGTACGTTTGAAATTAAAGTGAGTTTAAATGGAAGCAAGCCATAAGGGAACGAATTCTGATATGAAAACAAGCCAAGTTTGAGAAGGACTTGAAAGGAAGCCATTAAGCTGTTAAGAAAGCGAGAGTTCTGATATGAAGACAAGGTTGGGAAAGAAATGAGTTTGAAAGAAGCAAGTTAGAAAATGAAGTCTAGGGGAAAAAAGCTCTGAAATAAAGTGGTAATATTATAGACTGAAGGCTGAGAGAGAAATAAGAATGAAAAGTGATTAGTGGAGAGAAGCTGCATAGAGCGATTAGTGTTGCTAACCATACTCTAGATTTTGAAAAGACTTTGAAAAGACTAAAGTCTGACACCCTCTAACATCTAAAGACAAGTCACACTAACAAAGTATGTATTTGCAAAGACTGGGAATCTTGCATGGTCACTATTTGCTAGACTGCAACTAGATTACTTTTGAAATTATTTGCCATCATGACCTCTTTATCTCACCTCAAGGCCAAGCTCCATTGCAAGAAAGCCATAAAGTATGTACATCAGCATTATGAATTATGAGAAGTTCCCATCTTTTGTCCAAATTCATTGTTGACCACTTTTGACCACTTTTTCTGCCACACTGTTGGTTCTTGATGTAAGGGATTGTTTTTGTTTGTTTTTAATAGAATATATTTTGTGTTCATGTCTGTATTTTATGCTCTATGCTCACATTTACTGCCTGGCCATACATGAAATAAGAGGATTTTTGATCTAGGCAAGGGGAACTTTTGTAACGATTGACAGATAAAGGCCAACTGTAAGTCAACCGTGTTCTCATTAGGGTAATATCTTTCATTACTGAAAACTTCCACAGCACGGAGGTTAAATAGAAACATGCAATTTAAGAAATATGAATCCCAACAGGATTTTCAGTTAATTTCACTTACAGTGATGCTTGTAAGTTTACGAACACTACAATTCTCTATGTTTCTGCATACAGTGGGGCAAGTATTTAGTCAGCACTGATTGTGCAAGTTCTCCGACTTAGAAAGATGAGAGAGGTCTGTGAGAGAAAAAAAATCCAGGAAATCAGATTTTAGAATTTTTAAAGAATTTATATGTAAATTATGGTGGAAAATAAGTATTTGGTCAACAACAAAAGTTCAACTCAGTACTTTGTAACATAACCTTTGTTAGCAGTGACAGAGGTCAAACGTTTCCTGTAAGTCTTCACCAGGTTTGCACACACTGTAGCTGGTATTTTAGCCCATAGAGCAGTGATGTTTTGGGGCTGTCACTGGGCAACTCCCTCCACAAATGTTCTATGGGGTTGAGGTCTGGAGACTAGCTAAGCCACTCCATGACCTTGAAATGCTTTTTACGGAGGCACTCCTTCACTGCCCGAACGGTGTGTTTGGGATCATTGTCATGCTGGAAGACCCAGCCATGGTTCCATCTTCAATGGTCTCACTAATGCAAGGAGGTTTTGGCTTAAAATCTCACGATACATGGCCGCCTTTCATACTTCCCTTAACATGGATCAGTCGTCCTGTCCCCTTTGCAGAAAAACAGCCCCAAAGCATGATGTTTCCAACTCCATGCTTCATGGTGTTGTTGGGATGCAACTCAGCATTCTTCTACCTCCAAACACGACGAGTTGAGTTTTTACCAAAAAGTTCTATTTTGGTTTCATCTGACCACATGATATTCTCCCAATCTTCTTCTGGATCATCCATATGCTCTCTGGCAAACTTCAGATGGGCCTGGACATGCACTGGCTTAAGCAGGGGACACGCCTGGCACTGCAGGATCTGAGTCCCTGTCGGCTTAGTGTGTTACTGATGGCAGCCTTTGCTATTTTGGTCCCAGCTCTCTGCAGGTCATTCATCAGGTCCCTCCATGTAGTTCTTAGATTTTTGCTCATCGTTCTCATGATCATTTTGACCCCATGGGATGAGATCTTGCATGGGGCCCCAGATCGAGGGAAATTATCAATGGTCTTGTATGTCTTACAATTGCTCCCACAGTTGATTTATTCACCCCAACCTGCTTGCCTATTGTAGATTCACGCAATTTTCTTCCTGGTGGCCTTTGACAGATCTTTCCTGGTCTCTTTTCAGGTCTTGGCCATGGTTGAGTTTGGAGTCTGACTGTTTGAGGCTGTGGACAGGTGTCTTTTATACATATAGCGAATTCAAACAGGTGCCATTAATACAGGTAATGAGTGGAGGACAGAAGAGCTTCTTAAAGAAGACGTTACAGGTCTGTGAGAGCCAGAAATCTTTGTGTGTGACCAAATTCTTATTTTCGACCATGATTTACAATGAAATTCTTTAAAAATCCGACAATGCGATTTCCTGGATTTTTTTTTTCTCATTTTGTCTCTCATAGTTGAAGTGTACCTATGACGAAAATCTTTCTAAGTAAGAGAACTTACACAATCAGTGGCTGACTAAATACTTTTTTGCCCCACTGTAAATATAATCTAAAACATCATCGGATTTTCACATAAGTCCTAAAAGTAGACAAAGAGAACCCAGTTAAAGAGAACTGCAACTAAACGTTTCCGGTAACTGTTGATCAGTCCTGAATTGTAGCCCATTCCTCCATACAGAACAGCTTCAACTCTGGGATGTTGGTGGGTTTCCTCACATTAACTGCTCGCTTCAGGTCCATCCACAACATTTTGATTGGATTAAGGTCAGGACTTTGACTTGGCCATTCCAAAACATTAACTTTATTCTTCTTTAACCATTCTTTGGTAGAATGACTTGTGTGCTTAGGGTCGTTGTTTTTCTCTTGAGATTCAGTTCATGAACAGATGTCCTGGCATTTTCCTTCAGAATTATCTGATATAATCCAGAATTCATTGTTGCATCAATGATGTTAAGCTGTCCTGGCCCACATGCAGCAAAACAGGCACAAACCATGATACTACCACCACCATGATTCATAGATGGGATACAGTTCTTATGCTGGAATGCTACCTTTTCCTTTCTCCAAACATAACGCTTTTCTTTTAAACCAAAAAAGTTTTATTTTGGTCTTATCCATCCACAAAACATTCTTCCAAATACCCTTCTGACTTGTCCATGTGATCTTTTGCAAACTGCAGATGAGCAGCAAATGTTCTTTTTGGAGAGCAGTGGCTTTCTCCTTGCAACCCTGCCATGCACACCATTGTTGTTCAGTGTTTTTCTGATGGTGGACTCATGAACATTAACATTAGCTAATGTGAGAGAGGCCTTCAGTTGCTTTGAAGTTACCCTGGGGTCCTTTGTGAACTATTACACGCTTTGCTCTTGGAGTGATCTGTGTTGGTCGACCACTCCTTGGGAGGGTAACAATGGCCTTGAATTTCCTCCATTTGTACATAATCTTTCTGACTGTGGATTGGTGGAGTCCAAACTCTTTAGAGATGGTTTTGTAACCTTTTCCAGCCTGATGGGCATCAACAGATCTTTTCCTGAGGTCCTCAGAAATCTCCTTTGTTCGTGCCATGATACACTTCCACAAACATGTTGTGAAGAGCAGACTTTGATGGGTCCCTGTTCTTTAAATAAAACAGGGTGCCCACTCACACCTGATTGTCATCCCATTGATTGAAAACACCTGACTCTAATGTCACTTTACTTTCAAATTAACTGCTAATCCTAGAGGTTCACATACTTTTGCCACTCATTAATATGTAATAATGGATCATTTTCCTCAATAAATAAATGACCAAGTATAATATTTTTGTCATATTTGTTTAACTGGATTCTTTTTATCAACTTTTAGGACTTGTGTGAAAATCTGATGATGTTTTAGGTCATATTTATGCATAAATATAGAAAATTCTAAAGGGTTCACAAACTTTCAAGCACCACTGTACATACAACCAGTATCACTTTACTTAATTTGAACTATATGTGGATTAAGTGGATAACAAAATGAATGAATGAATGAATAAATGAATGAATGTACATTGAACCAAATTTAAATACCAACAATACTCTTGCCTTTTCCCCTGGCATAGTAAAATGTATGGTAAACATATGCCTAAGTCAACTTTCTTCTTTTTGTTTCTTTTTTTTGTTTCTTGTTTTTGTTTCTGTAATTCAGGAATATTTAATCTTTAGCTTATAATGTTTTGCTTTTGTTACTTTTAGTATGTAAATGTTTCTATAGTTTTATTTCCCTTTCATTCTTGACAGGCTGCATCTACAAAATAGATATTCTTCAGTGGTTATGTCGTGAAGAATGTGTGACAAATGTACACGGAGTTCATTAAACAGCCACTTCTAAGGTGATACAGATATAATTTTTTTCAGCAAAAAATGTATAAATTGTCATATTGCTAAAATAAACAGAAAACAGTGTTTTGCTATCCTGATTTACACGTTCCTCTGCACTTTTTAAGTGCTCTCTTTGACTTTTAAAATCCTGGAACAACTTCATTAATTAAAAAGTCCAAAGCCAATCAATGTAAATTATTACTTGAGTGATAAGCTAAATTAAGTATTATAGAGCAAGGAACTATAAATTATGTATGACCAGGACCGGAAAATACTTCTGTGAAATATCCAAATCAGAGTTTAAAATTTCCAAAGACATTAAAATATATTGCCCTGAGAAGAATCCTGTTCTCCGTCTCTTTCATTTTAAAGCTACTTAATATTCATCCCTGGATCTCCTCTTGCGCCGCCGCCTCCTGTATCCTCAGCTCAGCTTTTCTCCTTTGCCTCTCCACCAATTCAAAGTCAGCTTTCTTCTTCATTAACAACCTCTTGTACTTTGTCAAGACCAGCCTACTACACCTCTCCACCCAAACCAGCCTCCTACACCTTTCCACCCAAACCAGCCTCCTACACCTCTCCACCCAAACCAGCCTCCTACACCTTTCAACCCAAACCAGCCTCCTACACCTCTCAACCCAAACCAGCCTTCTACACCTCTCCACCCAAACCAGCCTCCTACTACTCTCCACCAAAGCCAGCCTCCAACACCTCTCCACCAAAGCCAGCCTCCAACACCTCTCTATCAAAGTCAGCCTCCTACAGCTCACCACCAAAGCCAACCTCTCCACCAAAGCCAGCCCCCTAAACCTCACCACCAAAGCCAGCCTCCTACCCCTCTTTACCAAAGCCAGCCTCCTACACCTCTTTACCAAAACCAGCCTTCTACAACTCTCCACCAAAGCCAACTTCCTACACCTCTCCACCAAAGCCAACTTCCTACACCTCTCCACCAAAGCCAACTTCCTACACCTCCCCACAAAAGCCAACCTCCTAAACTTCTTCTACTCATCCAAGCTTTTTGTACCACTTTAACTGGACTACCCCTGTTTCATATCCACCAGAGCCAACCTCTGTTGCTTTAGCTCCAGGATCTTCTGCATCTGCTAGAACCATCTATTCTACTTCTGAAACCTTTGTAGCAACGATCAGAATGGCATCAGAGAGAGAGACTATTCCTTATACACATAGATGCTGTATTACTTATTATGTCTATTTTGGTTACCCTTTCCCTATGAATGAAATTATTTTTACTTAATTTATTTCATTCATTGTTTTGTCTTTTAGCTGTAGAATTGCATATTGTGACCATGATTGAGACCATGAAACATCAGGTCACATAGATCAGCACTGTGGTCAGCATGCTGTCATCACATAGGTGGTACGTTGGACACAAAAGCTTAGCTGCTGAGTGAAATCATCTTCCCTCTGTCAACTATGAATGAGGTTGACGAGTGTGAAATGTGGATAAATGAACTGGCAAAGTATGTATACATTCATGTATACATTGAATGCTTCTGTTTTCCTTTGGTTAATGCTGTTTTGTTTTATTCTAGGGATAACTATTTGTACAGTGGTACTTGAAAGTTTGTGAACCCTTTAGAATTTTTGCCATTTCTGCATAAATATGACTTAAAACGTTCAGATTTTCACACAAGTCCTAAAAGTAAATAGACAAAAAGACAAAAAGTAAATAAACAAATGAGACAAAAAGATTATACTTGGTCATTTATTTATTGAAGAAAATAATTCAATATTACATATTAATGAGTGGCAAAAGTATGTGAACCTGCAGGATTAGCAGTTAATTTGAAGGTGAAATTAGAGTCAGGTGTTCTCAATCAATGGGATGACAATTAGGTGTGAGTGGGCACCCTGTTGTTCATGCTGCATCTGGGCCAGGACGGCTTGCCATCATTGATGGAACAATTAATTCTGAATTACATCAGAGAATTCTAAAGGAAAATATCAGGACATCTGTCCATGAACTGAATCTGGAGAGAAGATGGGTCATGCAGCAAGACAACGACCCTAAGCACACAAGTCGTTCTACCAAAGTATGGTTCAAGAAGAATAAAGTTAATGTTTTGGAATGGCCAAGTCAAAGTCCTGACCTTAATCCAATGGAAATGTTGTAGAAGGACCTGAAGTGAGCAGCTAATGTGAGGAAACCCACCAACATCCCAGAGCTGAAGCTGTTCTGTACGGAGGAATGGGCTAAAATTCCTCCAAGCCGGTGAGCAGGACTGATCAACAGTTACAGGAAACGTTTAGTTACAGTTATTGCTGCACAGGGGGATCACACCAGATACTGAAAGGAAAGGTTCACATACTTTTGCCACTCACTAATATGTAAATATTGTATTACTTTCTTCAATAAATAAATAATCAAGTATAATATTTTGTCTCATTTGTTTGAACTCTGGGTTCTCTTTATCTACTTTTAGGACTTGTGTGAAAGTCTGCTGAATGTTTTAGGTCATATTTATGCAGAAACATAGTAAATTCTAAAAAGGTTCCACAAACTTTCAATGCACCACTGTACATTTAATTGAAGCTTCTTGAAGTAGGATAGGAACAGGAACAGTACCCCTTCAGTAGCAGACTCACTCTCACTAGGATTTGAACCCATTATCTTCTGATAATTAGCATATCTCCTTTACCATAATATGTAATGGGATCCATTGTACCTGTCCATTATTCTCTACAGATATCTGTCTTAACAACTCTTGGTGGGCAAGATAAAAAGCAGATTACATGATAATATCTTTGCACACATCTTTTCAGACAGTGTGGCTAAAAATTCTACTGAAAAGCATCAACAACAAAATTAAATTCAGTGCAATGGCGCCCAAAGGTGTTCATACTCATAAGTAGAGGCTGGACAAAGATGCTAGATGGCATGGGATATAACAAACAAGAGCAGTAGTTTAACACTATTATTACAGGGTAGCACCATGGTGCAGTGGTTAGCACTGTTGCCTCACAGCTCGAAGATCTTTGATCCAATTCTGACCCTGGACTAGGGTTTGCATGTCTTCCACATGTAAATGTGGGTTTACTTACTGGTATTCCATATTCCAAAGACATGCATTAGGTTGACTGGTCACTCTAAATTGGCCCATTACTAATGTGTTGAAATAAACTTGTGACTGTTGTGAATATAGCCATTGATGTACGCTTGTTAAATCTCTAGCAAAGCCTAATTTAATTATTTTTTACTATTGTGGTGCAGATCCTTAAAATTGATCAGTTGGTTCCTTGTCCTAAAAGAAACCAGACCACCTGCTATGTAGATCAGTACCAAATGCAGTGATAAATTTCAACCTAAATCTGGTTCATTGTATATTTGTTTCTTGAGATCCTTTAAAAAACATCCATTTTCAATAGAGGTATGAATCATATCCAACATAAATTGTCCCAGTTCTTCCCAGATTGAATGTAGTACCCAGATGATTTTCCTGTTTTATGTTCATGATGATATCTTGAGTTCTGATAATGAGATGAGATATCCTAGCTTTACTAACTGTTCCTCAGACAGGGATGGAGCTTTAAGTTTTGCAACAATAAATAAATAAATAAATAAATAAATAAATACATAATAATAATAAAAATAAAAATCCATGCAACTAATTTCAGCCATGTCCACCTCAGAAAAGTAATGTTTGGCGTAAAAATTAGCAAAAATTCCAAATTTATCTCCTGTGGTGCTGTTAAAAAGGTTTATGGACTGATTTTATGGCTATTATTACTGACAAATTTACTTCTTGCTTTAATCTTCGTGCTACAAGGGGATACATTATGAAAAAATTATAAAAATGCTACAATGTGATTTCCTGGATTTTCTCATTTTGTCTCTCATAGTTGAAGTGTACATATGGTGAAAATTACAGACCTCTCTCATCTTTCTAAGTAGGAGAACTTGCACAATCAGTGGCTGGCTAAATACTTTTTTGCCCAATTATCGGTGGTTCCTGGATTGTTGGGTTTGATATTGGGTGGTACTTGGACTAAAAAGTTTGAGAACCACTACTTTAAGTGATCTAAATTGTGAAGTGGAGTGTCGGCCTGTGCTGCGGACGCAATGAACATGTATCTTTCAACTCCTACACTTCACTGACTGGGACTAGATTATCCAAGATTCTTACAGGTGTCCACTAAAACTCAGCAGCAAAGACATCTTTTTAGCAGATTACAGTAACTACACCATTTGTCCTTGTGCCTTTTCTGTCACCATCAACACCACCAAGAAAATGTATTACCAAACCTTCATTCTCTCCACTGCCAAGCTAAAGCTGATTCTTCCAAACTAACTCAGGATTCATGAAAAGAATGTTTGATTCCCACAAAGTGGTGATTGAGTCCTTAACTAGCAATCAACTTACGTGAAGTGAAACTACTACTATTTGGTTTTTATATGGATACTATATGGATTGATCTCTCTCAATCTGGGGCTCCATGCAAGATCTCATCCAGTGGGGTCAAAATGATCATGAGAATGGTGAGCAAAAATCCCAGAACTACAAGGAGGGACCTGATGAATGACCTGCAGAGAGCTGGAACCAAAGTAACAAAGGCAACCATCAGTAACACACTACGCCGAGAGGGACTCAGATCCTGCAGTGCCAGGCGTGTCCCCCTGCTTAAACCAGTACATGTCTTGTCCAGTCTTTTGTTGTATCAAAACTAGATTACTGCAATGATCTTCTTGCTGGTCTTCCCATACGTACAATCAGACTCTGCAACTGATTCCGAATGCAGCATCACTTCTTCAATTTTCCAAAGTTCTTTCATGTCACCACACTGCTACGTTCTCTTCACTGGCTCCCTATAGCTGCCCGTATCAAATTCAAAACACTGATGCTCATCTACAAAGGCAACAATGGGACAGCACCTTCTTACCTAAGGGCTCTAATCAAATCATGCTCATTCTCTTCAAGACACGACTGGACCCACCACACAAGATCAAAGGAAGACGAGCATGAAAACTCTTCTCCGTCCTGGCACCCAGGTGGTGGAATGAACTTCCAGGGGATGTCTGAATGGCTACTAAAGACTCACCTCTTCACTCAGCACTGAAGTGAGGGCTGAAAATGCAATTTCATATTTAAAAAGTTAGTTTTTTGTGTGGATTTACCCATATCAGATCCAAGCAGGGTTTATTTGGATTGTGTTCTTGGACTGTTGCTTATTTGCACTAGCACGAGACTGCTAAGAAGAATACAAAGCACTTCGGTAAGTCACTCTGGATAAGGGCACCTGCCAAATGTTGTAAATGTAAATGTAATTTAAATATGGTCATCTGTGTATAAACTTATATATTAAACATTTTCTGTGATATAGGTGATTGCCATGGGTTGTGTATAGTGAACAATTTATGAATATCACTTAGAAAATACCACTTTAGCATGTACTGACCCAACTGCTTCAACATTCTGCTCAACCTAACACAAATTAACTGATGCCATAGATGCTATAAACAAAGCATTACTACTATACGCGTGTGTGTGTGCGTGCGTGTGTGTGTGTGTGTGTGTGTGTGTGTGTGTGTGTGTGTGTGTGTGTGTGCACATGCTGTGTGTTGATGCTTGTGCTGCTGTTAACAGATTTATTTATACTCATGTATGTGTGCTTTTATGTATACACTTAAATGCACACCTTGTTTGCAATGTACTGAAAACAGAGACGTATCTGTGATATTGACTCTCTGTCTTTCTGTAGGTGTGTTTGGGGGAGTAGAGTTTATATATCATTGAGAGGACCAAATGGCCCCACATGAATAGAAAGATCTGGCATTTTTAACCAAGAGTCAAAAGCTTTAGGCTAACGAGATCTCAATGATCTAAAAGGGAAAGTATCAATGATAGACAGAAAAACGTGTGTGTGTGTCTGTCTGTCTGTGTGTGTGTCCGTCCGTGTGTGTGTCCATGTTTATAATATACGTTAGAGACCAAATGTTTTTTTACAGAAACTATAACAGCAGCAACTTTCTTCTGAAAAAACAAAAAGTAAATTTGCTTTAGGTTATGGAGGTTAAGGTTAAGTGTAGCATTAATTAGCTAGTGTAATCATTATATCAATGGCGGTCCCAACAAAGATAGTGAGACATGGTGTCATGTTAGGTCATGTTTATAGAGCATTGTGGGGACCAAATATCTTCAAACAAAAGAGTCAACAAAGACAGCGAGATGTGTGTGTGCGTGCACGTGTGCGCCCATGTTTATATTCCATTGTGTGGACCAAATGTTTCCTCAAGGATAGAAAGATTTGAAATTTCTGACATTGTAGTGTCCTTTTGCTTTACGGTAAATACTTTTTTTTTTTTTTTAACTGTAACAGCAGCAACTTTCTTGTAAAAAAAAAACCCAAAAGAGTAAAAAGATTTGCTTTAGGTTAGTGAAGTTAAGGTTAGGGTGGGGTAGGTGTAGGTGTGCCATTAATAAGCTACAGTAATCATTAAGTCAATGGCATTCCCAACAAAGATAGTGAGTCATGGTGTGTGTGTGTGTGTGTGTGTGTGTGTGTGTGTGTGTGTGTGTCTGCACAAGGACAGAAAGGTCTGAGATGATCTTTCTTGTGGGGACATTCTTCTGGTCTCCACAGGGAAAATTACTTTTTTTTTTATTTACAGAAACTGCAACTGTCCTTTTGAAAAACCAAAAGAGTCAACAAGGATACTGAGACAAACACGTGTGTGTGTGTGTGTGTGTGTGTGTGTGTGTGTGTGTGTGTGTGTGTGTGTCTGAGAGAGAAAGATACAGATGGAGAGAAGGAGTGGGAGAGAGACAGAATAGAAAGAGTAATGGTGCTGTATCTATGACAGCATGTGTAACTTTATGAAGAATTGAGCATCACTGTAAAATAAGGCTGTTTCCCACTGCAGGTGAATCACCTGTCAGAGATGATCACAATACCCTGAAGATCGCTGTGCACTGAAACTGTCATCACACAATTACTCAACCTACTACAGCTGCACCAAACACACATATCTCTGTCTTCCCATCTCTATCTCTCTCTTTCCTACACACACCCACACACCTTCTTATACATTATTTCAACTGCTACATGTTGATATAAATGGCTCTTGCTTTTTCACTCTGCCTCTGCATTATGAAAGATAAAGATTGGGGTGATCTCTGCTGGCTCTTTGTATTCATGACAGGTTCAATTTTTCCATCTACCTGCACAGATTCCCTGAAACGTCCACCTGCCTTTATATTCAAATTTTTTTTCCTTCTTCCTTCTTTACACGTTGAAACGGTGTTCACAGATACGTAAATGATGTACACACCAGCAATGAATAAAACATCAGGTTTCATTCTTTTCCTTGGCGAGATATCGGAATTGAACCCCACTCGAGTTCACATGTCTTTTTCATAGACATGTTAATAAGTAAAAATAAAAGGAGGAAGAGTAATGATCATTCTCATGTACTGAAACAGGGGTACACAATGTAGTTCAGGTAGCCTTAAAGAAAATTTAATTTGCTTTTTTATTCACATAGATTGTTAATTTAATAAGCACCCATCTGTAACTACTGCATAATTACAAAAGGTGTGATTGACCTTGAGTCAAGACCTCAGCAGATCAGAAAGCACAAACCTCCCAACATAGCTTACTTTAAAATGTGTACTAACTAAACATTTAAGTGGATTCTACGTATAAGCACAAGACGATCTGTTCAGTGATGTTTGTAACATTTGGCTTACCTAGTTCATCTCACTATTGTCAGGTATTATTACAAAATGTCTGCACTGGAGGTTAAAATGATTACTAAAAGAGTACAAGCCTCTATCCTATATTACAGTCTCCAGAGTTACTGACACTTGGGCAAAAAAGGTTGAGAAAAAACGTATTGGTGGTTAATCAGTCATACTACAAAAAATGCAAAACTAAATCTAACATTTAACTGAAAGGAAAATGCATGTCAAGAAAATATTATTATTAAATTACTATTATTAAAAGTACACAGAATTTTGAGCAACATATGCTACCTTCAAGATGATATCTTTTCCATGGAACGTCCATGCATTTTTCAACAAGACAATGCAAAACCACATGCTGCACACATTACAAAGGCACATTACATTTCATCGATTCGTATCCTTGGTGCCAAAACATGTTTTACATGTTGTAAGAGGGAATGGCAACTTTACAAAGCGTGAAATGCTTAGCATCCAAACTTTTTTGGAATGTGTTGCAGGCCTGAAATGCAGTAATGGATGTAGATTAACAAATGAAATGAGGTTGACAAGATAAAACATTAAATATCATGGGTTCATACTGTCTGCAATGAAGTAAAACTCAAAGTAAATGTAAGACAGACATGTCTTTTTACTAGTATTTTCCATACTTTCCAACTTTTTCTGATTTGAGGTTGTATACTGCAGTTAGACAGTCTGTCCAACAAATTATTTGGAAGGCCAGGGAAAAAAAAAACTTTTCCAAAAATGACATTTGACAGTCTCACTACTGCACTGCTGGTCAGTGCTGGTTCTGTGGTTGTTTTTTTTTTCCTTCCGCTGATGGACAGTCTTCAGGGTGACTGATAAATTGTGCACATCCGCAGATGGCAACAGACATGGCAATAAACTAGTCTAGTCAGTGTAGATATAAGACTGGTGTACCCAATAAAATAATAAAACTATATAAGAACTGAAAGAGAGCTTCACTACAGGGTGACCAAACGTGACAATCCCGAGACAGCATCCCGTATTTCAGTCCATGTCCCATATGTCAAAGAAAATGACAAATTAGTACTATAATCGCCCAAAAAGTTTGCATTTAATCAAATGGAACACACCAGTTATTTCACAAGATACTCTACACGTCTAACCATAAAATGGCCAATCACGTTTGTTGATTTTGTAATTGAATATAATTCAACCAATTATCAGTCACCCTTCACCGAGGTGACTTAATGCCCTCACTCTGGCTGCTGTACTGATGAGATGGGTAAACAAACAAGTGCATTTAATGACAAGCTTCAAGAAGAATATACATTTCTGAGAAAATGTACGCTGGAAGTGGTTTGACAGGGATGTGGAACTAAGTTTAATTTCTCACGGAAGTCACAATGATATTAATCAACATATTTAAATGAAAAATGTATATATAGTGTGTCTGTGACAACAGTCACATGGATTCAGCAAGGTACGGGCCGTTTTTTCAATACCAAGTATGCGAAGTTCGGACTTGCGTACTTCCTAAGTGTGGTCTAGGAAGTTGGACTTGTGAGTACGTCCTCCCAATGAAGGGAGGACGCAGTTTGGTTGTTCAACAATTGGAACAGCAGCAACTTGGCTATGGAGACAACACGGTTTACTTTTTACACCTAGATAAAAACCTAAAACATCTTGTATAAAGCCTGCCAGTGGTGGAAGAAGTGCTCAGATCTTTTATTTTCCACTGAATAGTTTAAACTACGTATAACAACGGACCGATCTCATTTAAGCATAAATAAAAACCTTCCCAAACATAAGCGGGCACCAAACAAGTCTGATGTTAGAGGGGAATTTAATTCTGAACTTCAGTTTATATCAGACAATTCATATTTAGAATACAGGCTGAACAAATAACACATATAATGCATAATAAATACATTAATAACTTTACTTCACATCTCCGACATTGGCTGAGCATTTTATTATGTAAGTTTCATCTTGATAAACTGACAGCATAGTTGAATTTTAAATAACTACATTCTTGCTTAAAAAAAGTCTTATAACTTCCTTCCGTGACACAATAACAGTATTACTTAAGAAATTATACATCCAGTAGCGAGTTCTCTCATCCGCCATTACCGAGCTGGCAATGCATTGTGGGATATTTCGCTTTTCAAGTCCGCACAAGTCTGCTCCGATGCATCCTCGGTAATGTGGGCGGAGCAAGAACACATCCAGAGATTTGGAGCGTACTTGTTTAGATGTGAATTTATGATGTTTCACAAGTACACAAGAACACAAGCACAGAAAAGTACGCATATTGAGAAACGGCCACGGTCTTGGTGCTCGTGTGTTGAATGAGTGGCCACGTTTGCACTTGTTTAATGAGAGTGTGTTTATCAATGCCCTGCCCTCCCACCAGGTGGCCACAGATGTATTCGACTGTACTTGAGGTTGGACTAGATGTATAAATGTTTTGTGTTAGTAGTTTGAGGGTAGCAAAAATTAATTTGTGTGTATCTATGTGTAAGTATGTGTTTGTGTGTGTGTGTGTGTGTGTGTGTGTGTGTGTGTGTGTGTGTGTGTGTGTGTGCGCATGCGAGCGTGCGCATGTGTGCGCACAAGAGAGTCCCCAGCAGATTGGGTTTAACAAGCCAGATGGGTTATAACTGTCTGCTTAATCCAATATTTGTGAACTTGTTTGCCTTTTATGATGTTTTGCTTATGTGTTATTCTGCCTGCAGGTTCCAGCATTCGTCCCAGGGGAAGGCTTTTTATGTTACCCATGTGCCCACATACGCACACAACTGTAATGCGTGCAGAGTTGTGCTGTAAAACATAGACAACCATGCTCAGAGGTGTGTTTGTGTGGCTGATAACCCAATGCCTGCCATGCCAGGTTGATTTTAAGTGCTCACTCTGGAGGACGTCAGCCCCTTACAACATATGGCTAATGTATCTGCTTACAGAGCCTGTGTTTTATGTTTTTCATGATTAAATACTGAGTAGATTTTAAAATGTGACATTCCTGACCAGAGCTTCATTTGTCCAGCTAAATTTTAACTATGAGATTATCAGGAGTTCCTGTGCAGTCCAGTACACAATATCTGTAGCACTTATGTTCTGATAGCATAGCCTCTTTATTACCAGCTTACAGCTTTCTCTTTCTCTTCAATGTGCACTCTTTTTCAAAATTAATTTCTTTTTTACCATGTCCATTTGCAGTAATAATGTGCCATCTGAAACGTTCTCAGTTAAACATAATGACTTACAGGAAGACCTGACAGGTTAATATGAGCCTAATACTCAGGTATGCATTTCCTGGCTATGATATACAGGAAGATTGCTTTGCACTTTAAGGTAAAGGCAAGCACACGTCTCTCAATGATTGAAATGTAATTCAACTTGCCATGTGTTCTAAGTGAACACTAATAAAATTCAAAAGTTGGCATGAGAATTATTTGAATATGAGATTTAAAAATTCTTTCAGTTTTCTTAGTGTGCTAGGGTAGTAGGATTATTTGAGCAACAGTTCTAAGTCTAAACAAAATCTTGCAATAAACCTTACCTTAATTGTTTTTATTTTCCTTTAAAGCATCAGAAACTGATCTTGTTTTAATAATTTCATTCATTTTCATTGCAGAAATACAACTATATGAATCATTTGCAAAAATCATTCACATGACTATCATCTTTAGCTAACCAGAGCAAAAACAGAATAAAACATTTTCAGACATGAGGAATCAACATATACATAATATTTTGGAATTTCTATTTATAAATGCTGCTAAATTGATCATAACTAGACATGGCAATATTCAGTAATGCAGTATGTCATAATATTTATCCTAAACAATAGTTATCATCGATTCATTGAAACACAGACACTGTATTTTAGTTGAACAAACTGCAGCTTCATTTTATAGAGCACTTCTTTTAAACACTCCATTACACTACTTACTTCAAATAATTATGCAAAGGTAATATAATATATAGTTTTTAAATATGTGTATTATATTCATGACAGAAATATAATTATATATATATATATACACACATACATACATACATACACACAGTGGTGCTTGAAAGTTTGTGAACCCTTTAGAATTTCTATATTTCTGCATAAATATGAGCTAAAACATCATAGGATTTTACACAAGTCCTAAAAGTAGATAACGCAGTTAAACAAATGAGACAAAAATATTATACTTGGTCATTTATTTATTGAGGAAAATGTTCCAATATTACATATTAGTGAGTGGCAAAAGTATGTGAACCTCTAGGATTAGCAGTGAATTTGAAGATGAAATTAGAGTCAGGTGTTTTCAATCAATGGGATGAGAAACAGGTGTGAGTGGGCACCCTGTTTTATTTAAAGAACAGAGATCTATCAAAGTCTGCTCTTCACAACACATGTCTGTGGAAGCGTATCATGGCATGAACAAAGGAGATTTCTGAGGACCTCAGAAATAGAGTTGTTGATGCTCATCAGGCTGGAAAAGGTTACAAAACCATCTCTAAAGAGTTTGGACTACACCAATCCACAGTCAGACAGATTGTATACAAATGGAGGAAATTCAAGACTATTGTTACCCTCCCCACAAGTGGTCGACCAACAAAGATCACTTCAAGAGCAAGGTGTGTAATAGTTTGGAATAATAGGACCCCAGGGTAACTTCTAAGCAAACAAAGGCCTCTCTCACATTGGCTAATGTTAATGTTCATGAGTCCACCATCAGAAGAACACTGAACAACAATGGTGTGCATGGCATGATTGCAAGGAGAAAGCCACTGCTCTCCAAAAAGAACATTGCTGCTCGTCTGTGGTTTGCTAAAGATGTGGACAAGCCAGAAGGCTATTGGAAGAATGTTTTGTGGACAGATGAGACCAAAATAGAACTTTTTGGTTTAAAAGAAAAGCGTTATGTTTGGAGAAAGGAAAACACTGCATGTAGTATCATGGTTTTGGCCCGTTTTGCTGCATCTGGGCCAGGACGGCTTGCCATCATTGATGTAACAATGAATTCTGAATTATATCAGAGAATTAAAAAGGAAAATATCAGGACATCTGTCCATGAACTGAATCTCAAGAGAAGGTGGGTCATGCAGCAAGACATCGACCCTAAGCACACAAGTCGTTCTACCAAAGAATGGTTAAACAGGAATAAAGTTAATGTTTTGGAATGGCCAAGTCAAAGTATAATATTTTTGTCTCATTTGTTAACTGGGTTCTTTTTATCTATGTTTAGGACTTGTGTGAAAATCTGATGATGTTTTAGGTCATATTTATGCAGAAATATATATATAAAACAATAAAGGGAAACAATAAAGGGAACACTTAAACAGCTAAACAGCACAATATAACTCCAAGTGTTCCCTTTATTTTTTTTGATTGAGCAGTTATATATATATATATATATATATATATTATATATATATATATATATATATATATAATATATATATAAATATATATATAATATATATATATATATATATATATATATATCCATCCATATCCATCCACGTACCAGACGTGCAGGCTCAATAAAAGTTAATGTTCTAAGTTCCAGTTGTAGACCATTTTCTTATATTCTGCCACACACTGGCTTTCTCTGAGGCTTAATTCACTGCCGGCCCCCTGCAGAAGCATAAGGTAGAGTGAGTGTGAGTTTAAGAGGAGTGAAGGGGTTAATCCTCCACTCAGAGCTCGACAGTAGGCTTTGTCACTCCACTCTTTATGTGCGTAATTGAGTCACTTTAAACCACACTTTTGTTTCTTTTCTTAGGTGTGTAATGAGTGAGACTGTGCCTCCACGCACCCAATCAAATATGGTTAATCTGGCCATATTGTTTGACAAGTGTGTTCCTTACTGCTTCTAGCTATGGAGATGTAATCTGAAACAATTATGTCAATTTTCGCTCAGAACAGTATGGTGCAGGTAAGTTGTGCATTTTTAACCTTCTTCAGGTTAAATTCAATGGCCGTTCCATTTTCATCATCTTAAAAGTGAACTTTAAGAGTGAGAGGCTAGTTCAAGTTTGTGAAGTCAAAGTTTGTGAAAGACACAGCTCCTTCACACTTTCTTCAGCAGAACACTGCTAGATTGCTACATGTTCAAATTGTGTCCTTAGTTCCACTATAGGTTAAGGCAGAATTAAAGTTGTTCAGTTAATCAGTGAAATAAAAAGGCAATAGGGTAATGATAATACTACCGGTATATACTTTTGCTTCCTAAATACATCTGTTAAATAAGTGAGAGTGTTCCTGAGTGTTATGCTGTGGGGGCATTTTTGATGGCAGGGGGTAGATGTACTTGTGCCAATAGAGACAAGGGTTTCTGCACATCAGTACAAAGATTCTGTAATCAGTCATACAAAATGTGTATCCTGGTTGACAAAGTCACTTTTTATGACAATTCAATCATCTACTGTGCACAAGTGGTCACTGAATAGTTTAATGAATATAAAGATGATGAAGATAATATACCATAGAATTTGCAGTGACCAAACCTCAAACCAATTCAAATCCTATTTGATAATTTAGACAGACATGTAATACAGCATTCTCAACAAACATTAGGAAAACACCAGTTAACTGAATATCACTCTAGTCAGTCTAGTTCCACCACTCTAGTCTATTTCCAAAGACATTTAGAGTCTACACCAAGTATAATTGAAACAGATTTGGTTTGTGGCTTCCAAATACCTTACTAGGACGCATTAGATGTTGTGGTCTGAGAAGGGTTGCTTGAACTGGTGCCAGAAGAACTGCTTATACTGTATAACTAAAGGGGAGAACCACATGGCAACAGCCTTGAGGGCAGCTATTAGCCTTCTACACTTATCTGATTGATTGTATGTGAAAGGCAAGATGACAGCAATCCACCATCCTGTATCAACACAAACTCTGTGACAATGTATCCCATAATGAGTCTGCTCTCAGTCTAAGGCAGGGATATACAGGTAGGTTACCGGGTCAAATGGCACAACAGGACAGGGAGGAAGGAGATAGCTGTAGATCCCAAACCCAGGACAAGAGCCAGAAATCCTAAAGCCTAAAGAGACCAACTGATGGCCTGTGTAACTATGTATGTTTTAATCTAGACTTAAAGACTGGGGAGGTTACTCCACTAAAGCGGGGATGTATCCGAATGTCCTTTCCCTGCTGTGACAATTTAATTGTAGGAAGTAAAAGAAGTTTTGAAAATTGTGAATGAAGTGTTTGGTTGCAAGACTGTATGAGTTCATTCAGAAAATGTGGAACAAGACCATGTTGTTTATACATTAATAGAAGTGGTTTGTAATCAATGTGGAAACTAGTGCAGAGCTGATGGAATAGGACTAATATGATCAAATTCTCTACTTAGTTAGCACTCAGTTCTAAGTGGGGATTGTTTATAGAATTACAAGAGCATCCAGTCAGGTTATAGTGACAATAATCCAACTTTGAAGTTATAAATTTGTGAAATTTTTGATGCAAACTTTCAAAACGTTAGTAGAGGTCTGAATCAAATGTGACACCCATTTTACTTACAGATAGCCCGGGCATTGCTTAGCAGTTGTCAAGGTTTAGATTTAGAAATCTAAATCTATGGTGTATAGTATTATATGTTTTATAATTACACAGCTACATAATTCTTGAAGTGTAAATGTCATTTATCAATCATGAGCATTTTAGGTCAGCCCTACCACACAAACTGAAGCTAGTTTTTCCTGCATATAATAAAGTGTACCAATAAGGAGACATGTAACCACATTGGATTGGGTGCATGGCTGCTTTTCCTCTTAAATCCATCCCTGCATTACCAGTGTACTAGACTATCATTCACTTAGCTACTCATCTGCCTAATCTTCAGTGATGATGGTTTTAAGCAGTTCTTAACCCCACACACACATACACACACACACACACACACAGGAACGCGTAAAGCTGGGCTCAAGGTTGTAGAGGACTGCCATTGAGTCCGGCCGGATTTAACTCCCTGTGGAGCTTTCAAATTTTATCACTCCTGGTATTTGTTCTCAATAGCAAATTAACAGCCTTCAGCCTGCCACTGGCTTTACTTTCAGGAGACAAGACTTCAATTCTCTCTAACTGCACTGAATTTACTACTTTTCTATTTTTCACACGGCAGAATCAATACCTAGACTGAAGTAGAGGAGATAAAAATTTATGGTATCTTACAATTTAATGGTTGAAAAGATGCAATTTGAAAGATCATAAATTGTGAAGGAGTGAACGCTCCATTGGGCTTGATTCAGTGCTTGCTGTTAGACCTTGATTTGCGAGTGTCTGCAAAGTGTGATTAACGAGGCGACGAGCCCGGGCCTCTGCTCACCATGCCATCGTTAATGCTCCTCATTAGAATAAATAAAATAAATTGACTGCAGCTCTGTGAAAACTCTGTAATGGTTAAAAATCAAAGAACATCATCTGCTGGCGACGATTTAGCTCCTGGAGGCCGGTGGGCACCTCCATCATGTCTGCCGTGACAGGACTGAGGGGACGGTGCAGAGGCACATAGGGGCTAGAGAAATGCCAGCAGGGATTACAGAACATTGTTTAGATTACTGGTAATCATATGTCAGAGTGCCTTGTGCTTTAAAAAGTATTTTGAGAAGAAAAGGGGGGCAGAATGTTCTAAATTAATGCATAAAATTGCATTTCAAGCTGATAATCAGTTTGTAGGACTTCTGTGCACAGATTTCTGTAGTGCTTTTGGGTTGTTTTCATAGCTTGGGCTTTGTGCTCTGCAAAACATTTACTAGGAAGCTATTCAATTTAATTTAGAATGATGCTGTATGTCCCTGTTCTGAGCTTTATATGTGTTGATGCTGAGAGTACGAGACCAGAGGTGTTTGAACTAAAAACGTTCACGCCATAAGTCTGGAAAACATACAGCATGAGGAATATAATCTCCATTATTCAAATGCAAATGCTGGCAGTGCTTTCTGGCATTTTACACAGGCACGACTGACTGTGACTGAGGGAGAGAAGACCATTCAGAGGATCATCGCCAGTGCTGTAAAAGTGACCCCTACCCAACCCTGTGATGGATTGGTTTACTGTCCAGAGCATGTTTATGCCCGCACCCCCTGTTGTCTGGGGAACATGGTGCCAGAGGCCCTGCAAGGTTAAAACCAGACTCTGTGCCAGAACTAAATAATAGTATTGCATATTAACGCAGCAGGCAAAAAAGAAGAAAAAGCCTGGGGTTTAAGACTACTTAAAAAAAAAAACTATATTACAGAATGCAAACATTTTTCAGAGCAGCAATATAGGGAAAATCATGATGGGGAAAAAAGAATTTATATACACACACACACACACACACACACTTATGGCAAGGTCATTGTCCTGTCCATTTCACGCCAGCTGATGCACTTGATGAATTCATCATTTTTGGTGTCATCTGCAGATTTGAAAAACAGATTTCTATTGTCTGGGGATTAGCAGTCATAAAAGTGGAGAGGGACGAGCCTTGGACTCTGGGTTGCCAGTGATTAATGACAGTGTGTTTTGTCTACTTTTACTACTTGTGCCTGTCTGTGAAAAAATCCAGATTTCAGCTGATTATGGTCTAATGGATTGAAGGCAGTCTCCTAGAAGTGTAATCTAGGACCAACATACAAACATAGGTGCTTTGATTTTCCAGAAGTCCGAGAGTCACATTTGAATTTTCACTACCTCATGTTAGCTGAACAGGTGAGGGCAAGCATGTTTCCTTAGGAAGCCAGTCACCACTGCCTTTTAAAATCCAGATCATTCTACATCATTGGTAGCTGAACTCTAAAGTATGATATTTTTGAACTGGTGCTTTCAACCTCTGATATAAATGCATGCCAGTGATTCTGCTTGGCTGCCTGCAGCAAACCGGTACATATCTATGGCTGTGTATACTGTAACCAAACAATAGCATATCCGACAGTGTTATAATTTTTTCTAATACCTTGTAACATTACCAAGAGGTCTAGAAGGCTTTGAAACGAAACAAAAAAGAGATAAAAAATATATTAGAAAAAACTCTATATAATATGCACCTGTGTTGGGGTGTGCTGCCTTGCTTAATAAGAGAAACAGGAATGCTATCCCTCCCACTAAAAAGCAGTTCCCATTATGCTCTTTTGACTCTAATCCATGAATACCTATGAACAAATGTATGATCTCATGATGATGTGGTGAATGTTTGTTTCTTTGGAGGGCGAATTTGGAACCTATTTACACATTTTCTCAGGAAATTTGTGTTGCCAGATCATCAATGTAAACACACATATCTAACCATATATGGAGGCCTACAAAGTGATCATAAACATGATTATGATGGTAGGTACAGATATGAATAAAAAAGAAACAAAGACTTGTTTCTTTTTTATTCATATCTGTACCTACCATTAATTTTGTTGTTGTTCTTTCTTTATTTGGTTTATTTAACATAACTTTCAGAGTCAATATTTACAACAGACACAAGGTTATATCTAAGGACAATTTCAAAACTAGTCATACATACTCAGATCAGGCCAATTTAGCATAATCAGTTAACTTCATGCATGTCTTTGGGATGTGGGGGAAACTGGAATACCCAGGGTACACCCATGGGAAGGACATGCACCTGGATGTACTCTGGGTGCTCCCACAGTCCAAAGACATGCTTTAGGTTTGTTGATTTCATTAAAGTGACCTTGAGTGTATGTGCCTTACGATGGATTGGCACCCTGTCTAGGGTTGTTCCTACCTTGCACCCTGTGCTGCTGGCTTGGCCCTGGCTCGCCGTCAACCCTGTCAAGGATTAAGCAGATAAGACAGTGAATGAATGAGCAAACAATCTTCAACCCGAGATGCTTAAAATACCACAAAAGTAATATAATGCACTGGTTCCACAGCATCCCTGTTGTACCTGTTCTCTAATTAGTATCATTGGTTTGTTTTTATTTGTTTGTTTGTTTTGTTTTCTCTTTACCTGCTTTTGATTGGTGGTCGTCCAATCCATTTTGAAAGGTCTAACACTGTATTAGCATTTGTTGTGTCTCAGGTGTCCCAGGTGGTAACTGTGTGTGTGTGTGTGTGTGTGTGGTGTGTGTGTGTGTGTGTGTGTGTGTGTGTGTGTGTGTGTGTGTGTGTGTGTGTGTATTATTGTTATTATTACTGTGAAAGCAGCAAGGTGTTTATCCTGTCTCAGGTGTTTTTTTCTCTTGGGTTCCCTCAACATATTTCATATATCCCAGGCACTCATTGTTTCAGAATTTTGTTCACAAGAGAATGTCATACCCTGAAGTAATTACAGAAGACTTCACTTGAAATGTATGTTTTTGTGCTTTTCTTGATTTCCCCTGATATGTCTTTTCAAAAGCAGAACAATGTGCTCAATAACTCAATTGTTTGTTTACAATCTTTCTCACAGAGCAGGTTATAGATAAGCTGTGTCCACCTATTAATGTGAGTCTGAATATCTCAGCAGGGCCAAATAACAGGCTACAGCCTCATTACCTCAGACTGAAACATATTTCATACTTTGTTTAACTCAATACAATTACCTTCTTATTACAAATAAGCATGATTTTGTTATTTTGCAGTCACAGTCTATATGACAAAATAACTGAACACATACAAACTCTGTTATTTCTGTAGAGAAATAATATAAAATTGTTTCATTTTGCACTACAACTGATGCCGTTTGCTAAATGCTGTAAATGTATAGTGGTACTTTGGTTCTCATCGTTAATTTGTTCCAAAAGTTTGTTGAGTACCGATACAACAAGTACCAAGCAAATTTTCCCCATAAGGAATAATGTAAATTGAATTATTCCATTCCAGACACCCAGAAAATTCACACTGCATAAGGCATTATATGCATTCATGGAGTTGTATTGTACAATTGCTCCCTGATTTACGAAGGGGATATGTTCAGACGAATCCATCACAAGTTAAATGTGTCATGAACCAGTGAGTTTAGTGTACTCTAAACTCGAACTACATCACCCACAATCCCATGCGCAGGCAAGAAGGCCGCAGCCGTATCTTGGAACTCATGTGTTTGGACCATGTACGCTCGTTATGTGCCGTAGCCGAAGCGGGATCTTGTCTCCATGGGCAAGCAGAAACTCCATCGCCCACAACCCCGCACGCAGGCAAGGTGGCCGCGGCTACACCTGGAACTCATTTGCACTGATTACAGACGCTATTTAATCAGGACGCGCTCACCACTTGGATGCGGGAGCATTTCATACATGTGTGTCATTGGGGGTATGTGGTTCATAGTGGCTTCTTGTTCACGTTTGCTTCACGAATTACCGGTCGTTGCCATTCTCCCAAGAGACTACCTGCTGCAGCTTCTCCCTCTCCTGGACTCTGGCGTTCACGGTACCGTTTGGTTTCTTTCCTTTGTTCATATTATTTTAGCCATGCCATGTTCCTTGTGTTCCTGCTCATGTTGTCGAATCTAGCCTAGCCTAGCCATGCCATGTTCTTTGTGTTCGTGCTCATGTTATTGCATCTAGCCTAGCCTAGCCATGTTATTGAATCTAGCCTAGCCTAGCCGTGTTCTTTGTGTTCTTGCCCATGTTACTGAATCTAGCCTGTCCTTGCCATGTTCTTTGTGTTCTTGCTCATGTTACTGAATGTAGCATAGCCAAGCAATGTTCTTTGTGTTCTGGCCCATGTTATTGAATCTAGCCTAGCCAAACCATGTTCTTTGTGTTCTTGCCCATGTTATTGAATCTAGCCTAGCCTAGTCATGTTCTCTGTGTTCTTGCTCATGTTATTGAATCTAGCCTAGCCTAGCCGTGTTCTGTGTGTCATAGCTCACATTTTTGAGTCTAGTCTAGCCATGCGTTGTTTCTTGTGTTCTCGCTCATGTTGTTAGATCTAGCCTATTCTAGCCACGTTCCTTGTGTCCTTGCTCATGTTGCTATCCCCTAGCCTAGCCCAGGTTCTTTGTACTCTTGTTTCCAGCATTATTTCTAGCCTAGCCCTTGCCTGCGTATTCTCATTCACATGCTATTCCTAGCCTTGTTTTGTGCCTAGGAAACTTTTGTTAAATAAATCTCTGCCTTTAACTGGGACCTGCGTTCATCTACCCATGCCCCGCCGCCCCTGTGGCAGAATGCTCCCACCACGGCAGATCTCAGCCCCATGCCCCTCCACTCGGAAAAAAAATCAGGCATGGGTAGATGAACGCAGGTCCCAGTTAAAGGCAGAGATTTATTTAACAAAAGTTTCCTAGGCACAAAACAAGGCTAGGAATAGCATGTGAATGAGAATACGCAGGCAAGGGCTAGGCTAGAAATAGATGCAGACTGTTTTTGAACCAGTGCAGGTCTTTTGTTTGATTTTTTTTCATGTTTGTCCACAGGAGGATCTGCTGTGTGCTGTGGCCCTCTCCCTCAAAGACAGAACCCGGGAGTGGGCTCTTGAACACTGGCCGCAGTTCATGAAGGGGACCTTGGAGCAGTTCCTGGGGGCAGTGGAGGCTGAATTCGGTCACCGCCCTACCAAGCTCCGCCGCACCCCTCTGGTTAGCCACCTCCGCGACCCCCATCTCGTGGGTTGTTGGGGAATCTGGGTCAGCACCAGGACCAAGCCAGTCCAGGCCATGCCCCCTTCGGAGACCGTCCAGAGCATCTTGCTCACTCCGGAGACCCTCCATAGCATGCCTTTGCCTGTCATGAACGCCACCGCTGACCCAGAGGACATCGGAATCACCGCCTTGCTTGCTGAGATCACCCGAATCGCCGCTTCACTCGTCAAGTCCGTCATGTGTGCTGCCTCGTCCGAGATGAAGACCTACACCTCGCTGATGGAGGTCGCTCAGAATGCTGCCTCCCTTGCTGAGATCGCCCGAGGCACCGCCTCGCCAGCTGTGGTCACCCCGAGCACCGCCTCGTTCATCCAGTTCACCTAGTTGCTTCTCGCCAAGGACGCCCCAAGTTCCTCGCTCACCGGGGCCTTGAAAGGGAATCTTGAAAATGAGCTGCTAGCTTTATGTGACCCTGTATCCAGGGACGCTAGCCACGCTTTCGAGCTCACTGTGCCTTCTGGCTCCATTAGTGAGCTGTTAGCCTCATTTAGCTCTGTTTTTGCGCCGTTTAGCTCTGAAAATGAACCGCTAGCACCTGATAATCCGGTACCTGGACATGCTAGCTCCGTTTCTGAGCTTAGCACACCATTTAGCTCTGTAAAAGAATCCTGAACCCACGCCCACTAGCCGCACCACTCTGTCCCGTTAATGAGTTGCTGGCGCCATGCAACTCAGTATCTGAGGCCGCCAGCCCCTTTTGCCGGGCCCATCGCACCACCTAGCTCTAAGATTGAGCCACTAACGCCGCATTATTCTCTTTCCGAGCTCTAGTAGATGAGCCACTAGTGAAGTGCAACCCAGGGCCCGAGCCCGCTAGCCCCTTTTCCAGGCATACTGTGCCACTTAGCCTCACTAATGAGCCGCTAGTGCCATGCAACTTTGTGTCAGAGTCCGCTAGCCTCTTTTTTGAGCCCACCGCTCAGTTTAGCTTTGCTAATGAGCCGCTGGCACTGTGCACCCCCGTTTTTGCGTGCACTAGTCCCGTCTCTAAGCACTCCTCGTCGTCTAGCTCGGTAGATGAGCCGCTAGCTGTCCGTGCCGTGTAGCTCTGTTGGTGAAGCGTTAGCACTTGGTAGCCCTGCACCAGAGTTCGTTAGCCCTCGTTTTGTGGAGTCCCGCATCGGTGCATGCCGCGTCAGTTAGCTCTGCAGATGAGCCATTAACAGCCAGCAGCGCCATACCTGAACCAGTATCGTTTGGTAACCTTGTTCCAGAGCGCGTTTACCCCATCTTTGAGCGCATTGGCCCCGTGTTCAAGCGCGTCAGGCCCTATAGCTTCGGAGATGCGCCGTTGATGGTGTCAAACCTCGTTCTTGAGTATGCTGTGCCCGTTAGCTTCGAACCCGAGCCAGGTGCGAATCACGGGTTAGTGTTGGAACCCTCTAACAGGATCTGGAGGCTCCTCGCGCTCATTCGCTCGATAGCCCAGCTGATGGTTCCCTGCAGCTCGCCATTTCCGCCCATTGGTCCCGTTCCTGAACCGTGTGCACCGCTGAATCTCGGCTCCGAGCAAGCCACGCCTGCACCTGAACTCGTCGCGCAACCCTAACTCGTATGCACATCGCCGATAACTAATAGGGAACTTCCGAATTTAGTGGTGTTGAGTCCAGAGGCCGTCCCGGAGGCCATCAGCTCCAGAGAGGGCTTCCCGGGAACCGTAAGATCCAGAGAAGCTGTCCCGGAGGCCGTCAGCTCCAGAGAGGCATTCCCGGAAGTCGCCAGTTCCAGGGGGGCCTTCCCAGAGGCCACCAGTTCCAGAGGGGCCTCCCCGGAGGCCGCCAGTTTCAGAGGGATCTCCCCGGAGGCCGCCGGTTTCGGAGGGATCTCCCCGGAGGTCGCCGGTTCCACAGGGACCTCCCCGAAGGCCACCAGTCCCAGCGGGGCCGTCCCTGAGGTATGGTGTTCCGGTGGGGCCCACCCAGAGGTCCGCCGTCTCAGTGCCTATGACGAGATCGTCCAGGGGGCTTTGATGGAGGACAATCACCTTCGCTTCTGGGAACCCCAAGGGACTGACCTCGCCCTCGTCACGTTTTTTTTTTTACAGATTATTATGTATTTAAGCAAGAATAATGCTATTTCACAGTTGCACCTGTGGTGACTCCCTCTACGAGTAGTGTCATTAGTATTGTTATGCTATAAATGGTATGCTGCATGTGATTCCAGATGGACCACTGTTATGACTACAACCCCTGACAAAAATTATGGAATCACCACACATAGATGTTCATGCAGCTTTTTTTACTTCATAGTAAATAAACAAATCACAGATATGACACAGTATCACAGGGACAACCCTGGTCTGTTTCACATGACCTCAGACCTAGCCCCCGACCCAAGAAGTACCAAGACCTGGGAGCCTACACCTGGAAAAGCATGATCACTGTACACAGCACAACAACCTAGTTTTGTGTTTGCTCTGAAAGCTGTTGATGATAATGATGCAGAAAAACTTGTTCATGCGTTTATAACCTCAAGGTTGGATTACTGTAATGCCTTACTTACTGGATTCTCTAGTAAATCTATAAATAAACTTCAGTTAGTTCAGAATGCAGCTGTCCGAGTGCTAACTCGAACTAGAAAAAAAATTTCATAATCATTTTCACTCCTTGTTCTATCATCACTGCACTGGTTACCAGTCAAATTCCGCATTGATTACAAAATACTTCTTATAACTTATAAAGCTCTACATGGCCTGGCCCCACATTATCTGAGTGAACTCTTTAGAGTTTTTACATCCAACTCGTCTACTTCGTTCGCAGGGTGCAGGACTTCTTTTTTTTTAGTTCCTAGAATTAAAAAAGTCACAGCCGGGGGAAAGGCTCTCTCATACATGGCCCCCCACTTTCGTTCGAGATTCAGACACTATCCAAAGTTTTAAGTCTAGGCTAAAAGGACATACCTATTTGCACAGGCTTTTGACTAGATTTAGACCAGGATGCATGGCTTTTGGGTCACTGGGGCCAGAGTCTGGAGTCATGTCTGGCCCTGCCTGGCCTTGTCCGCTAGCCGGGAGTGTCGAGTGGGCGGTCTGGCTGAACTGGGCTTCGGTCCTCGTGATCTTGACTTGTGCATCCTTGCCTTAGAATAAGGGCAGAGCTGGGGGTTTTCATAGTCAAAGAGGTCTTATGGTGATCAGAGACGTTGGGTTGCTGTCTTCTGCCTCCCGTGGGGTTGCCAATGTCTCATGTGATCCCTCTTGGCTGTGTTTTCTACCAGTTCTCCTCTTTCTAGCTATGCTGCTATAGCTAATGCTGCTGGGGTCTCATGCTACACTTGGCATCAGTGATTGACATGGCATCAGTGATTGTTAATAGACACTGTGCTCTTTCTGTTTTTCTCCTCCGAGCTGTGTTCCGGGCAGTTCCAGCCCCACACATGATGTTCAAATCTGCTGTAGCCTCCACTCAAGCTGCTTCCGTCATCAGGCTCCAGCCCCATCATACCCGGGCCACTTAATGTCGATGTGCATACTTCACATTTTATTCGAACTTTGACTCCATGACTTTAGTTTCGCTCTTTTTTAGATTTATCATCTACGCCGCCCAAGGGAGGTTGGGTCCCTTTTTGAGTCTTGGTCCTCCCAAGGTTTCTTCCTAGAACTAGGGAGTTTTTCCTTGCCACTGTCGCCCTAGGCTTGCTCAATTTGGGATTGGACGTAGTTATTAGGAGATAATATAAACTTGTAAAGTTGCTTTGAGACAATGCTCCATTGTAAAAAGCGCTATATAAATAAATCTGACTTGACTTGACTGTTCTGTTACACAATGGCAGAATCCACCCTTCAGTACCCACTGCCTATGCAGTACACATGAAAGCAATCTACAATAACATGAAACTGTTGCTGAAACACATACAGTACAATTACAACTAGAACATTTCTGGTGAACTAAAAGTATTGGCTTTGCTCCCAGAAATACAGCTTGGATATCTAATGCTTAAAGCATACAAAACTATGAAGTTTATCATTGAAAGCTCATTTTTTGCATTCACACTTGGACTTCCCTACTGATCTTGTACAGTCAGTGGTAAACATTGGTGAAAGTTTTCACCAGGACCATGGAAAAGTGGCATCAGAGCAATTGGAATCCATCAGCACCTGCTGATTACTTGTAGACACTGACAACAGAGACACAAGAGGCTATGTAAAACCAAAATCAGCAGTGAAACATTTTAAACTCATTTGAACTAACACAATGTGTCAGCATCATTATGTGATTAAACCAGGGGCATTTCTAGACTACTTGTACTGGGGGGCACACATAATTTACAGGGGCACAACTGTACCCCTCTGCTTGCCAATCAGTCATAGGGGCACAACTGCGCATAAAAAAGCCTGTTAAACAAAAAATAGATTAAGTGATTTACACTAAAATGGGAGTTACTCTGCCATAGATGAGAAATAAAGAACAAATTAACAAGTATTAGTTGCATTAACTAAACACATAGCTATGAGCTCTCATTACCTTTCCTGCAACGTGGCTGACTTTATTTAAAATGTTAGTGGATGTCCATTACTCCATGCGAAGAATCGAAAGAAACTGGCTCTGACATCAATGTGTTTGTCGCTCAAGCTTTCGGAAAGATGCTTGGGTATTATGCAGTGCCTGTAGATCTGCACAGTAATCCAGGATAAAATTTACTTTTTAATGATGTGATTTTACTGAGACACATCCTCCAGTGTGCAGGTCTGATGAAACCCCTGTATTAGACTTAATGCTAATTAATATGATTCCTTTAAAATAATAATAATAATAATAATAATAATAATAATAATAATTAGTTCTTCTGGTTCCTGCATTACTCAGCTTGACATTGACTATCTCACATTTTTTTAGCAAGTGTGCCAACATTTCTTGCCATGGCTTTATGTGTTTACATTTCCTTGATTACACATCATTTGTTCTTGTGCTGATCTGCCAAGTCAAAGTCCTGTGTACTTTGTACATTTTGCTAAAGTGACTCTGATTTGTGTCAGTGTCCTGCTATGTAGCCACACTCCGAGCAGAATATCACTTTACAGCTTAAAAGGCAGCAGGAACAGGTAAAAGCAATGCGGTGGAGGGGGTGGGGGGGATTTAAGGGAATAATGGTGGTGAAGAGGTGTATTGTTCCCAGAGGGCTGTGTTCTAATCGCACCTCGTTTCAAACTTTAACCAACACTCTTGTGATCACACTGAAGTGGCGGCGTGCGGCGGGGCTTGAGGAGGGTACAGGTCAGCGGTGCTGTGAATAGACCTCATCAGCGAGGGCCACAGATCAAATCCTCACATTACTCATGGCTCAGTCACCTCCGCGACCCCGCCAATATTACACGCCTAACGCAATTATTTGCAATCAGCAAATGTGTGATTCATTATAAAAGATTTCTTACCCTGATATAATTTGCTATAGTTCACAGGGGAAAGGAGCCGCACAAAAGACCTTTTCATGTGTTATTGTGCCGAGCAAGGGGCCTTTGTTTAAGACACTTTCATATGGCACAGTTAAAGTCTGATTAAAGTTGGAAATGGTGGCATGAAAATGAGCTGGTGTAATATAACCGGTACTGCTAAAAAGAAAAATGGCTCGTGTTCTAGTACCCAGTCTCTATGGGACTGATTTGTAAATGCAGTCTTTGACGAAAACCTGTCTCTGTGATGGCTTATTATAAACTTGATTGTAGTGAATAGTACTGCACAGGGGGAAAAAGGCACAAAAGAGATCTAGTATCTCAGATACTCCTAGACAAGTGAGATCAAATGGAAAGAAAAATTTGACTTTTACTCAAGTCTCCTCTCGCATGTTTTTCTCTCAAGAAAAAAGACTCACATGTCTCCCCTCGAGTTTTAGCAGAGATTTCAACAAAGAATCTCATTGTGCTCAAATCTGACAAACTCTATACCAACAGTTCCTTTAACATGAAACACTTGAATAATTTTATGACAACTATAATTTGTCAAATAATGGTCAGCCACTGAACAATATTTTGTGCTTAAAATATCTTATATGGAATTTCAATCGATGCTTATTACTGGTTTACATTTCATACTTAACATAGACAGATGAAATAATGCCTATATGCATATTTTTTACGTTATTTTTTTAAACTAATAGTATAGACTTATTTGACTAGATAAATTAGTTTCATTCTTACATTTATCATCTACACCACCCAAGAAAGTTGGGTCCCTTTTTGAGTCTTGGTCCTCCCAAGGTTTCAGGGAGTTTTTCGTTGCAACTGTTGCCCTAGGCTTACTCAATTTGGATTGACCCTAAATATTAGGAGATAATCTGAAGTTGTAAAACTGCTTTGAGACGATGCTCCATTGATTGTAAAAAGCAGTATATTAATAAAACTGACTTGACTTCTCCATCTTCTCTGATGCTTATCGTTAATGATAAGCTCCTTAAGGAACCTGGAACAGACAAGGCATGTGGACCTTACCAACTGCAATAATTTAGGGGGTGCAATAATAAGGGGTGCTCTTCCTCAGGTGGCAGCTGCCCTCTCCCATATAGGGACTGTGGCATCAGGCATATAATGTGTAATGTGAACAAATGAACTGAATGCCCCCCATTAGTGAGTGGCAAAAGTATGTGAACCACTAAGATTAGCAGTTAGTTTGATGGTGAAATTAGAGTTAAGTGTTTTCACTCAATGGGATGACAATCAGGTGTGAGTGGGCACCCTGTTTTATTTAAAGAACAGAGATCTATCAAAATCTGCTCTTCACAACACAGGTTTGTGAAAGCGTATCATGGCACGAACAAAGGAGATTTCTGAGGACCTCAAATAGAGTTGTTGATGCTCATCAGGCTGGAAAAGGTTACAAAACCATCTCTAAAGAGTTTGGACTCCACCAATCCACAGTCAGACAGATTGTGTACAAATGGAGGCAATTCAAGACCATTGTTACCCTCCCCAGGAGTGGTCGACCAACAAAGATCACACCAAGAGCAAGGCGTGTAATAGTTGGCGGGGTCACAAAGAACCCCAGGGTAACATCTGTCCATGAACTGAATCTCAAGAGAAGGTGGGCATGCAGCAAGTCAACGACCCTAAGCACACAAGTCGTTCTACCAAAGAATGGTTAAAGAAGAATAAAGTTCATGTTTGGGAATGTCCAAGTCAAAGTCCTGACCTTAATCCAGTCGAAATGTTGTGGAAGGACCTGAAGCGAGCAGCTAATGTGAGGAAACCCACCAACATCCCAGAGTTGAAGCTGTTCTGTACAGAGGAATGGGCTAAAATTCCTCCAAGCCAGTGTGCAGGACTGATCAACAGTTACAGGAAACATTTAGTTGCAGTTATTGCTGCACAGGGGGGTCACACCAGATACTGAAAGGTTCATATACTTTTCCCACTCACTAATATGTAATATTGGATCATTTTCCTCAATAAATAAATGACCAAGTATAATATTTTTGTTTCATTTGTTTAACTGGGTTCTCTTTATCTGCTTTTAGGACTGCTTTTATCTGATGATGTTTTAGGTCATATTTATGCAGAAATATAGAAAATTCTAAAGGGTTCACAAACTTTCAAGCACCACTGTATCACTTAGACAGTGACAAAAACTTGGAAACTGTAATAGAACGCTGTTACATGATAACATTGAACTGAAAACCTGCTTCATAACAATGTTTCTCAACACTTTCTCAACACTCAGTTCTAACACTTGCTGTATCACATCGCCACACAATGACACTGTTACATGGTGACCTCAACATAAAAATCTTCAGTACAACATTAACACAGTGAAGCTAATTAGAAAACCTGCCGCTAACTACTGTTACATATTGTTACATACATAAGTTCTGGGATTGGCATATGCACCAATGACAAACAATGGAACCATAGTTATTATGCCACTGTCAGTAATACTTTAAGAGAAATAAATTTAGAATGGTGAGTTTTTTCTTTTGAAAGATGACTTAATTCTTACATGGCAGCTATGAAACAAGATCAAGGGATAATCTAAGTGTGTTGTGATGCTCTTTTTATGAACCTGTGCTATGGCTTGAATCAGTGCCAGAGCGACTGCAGTTTCCCTGCTCAAGGGTGCAACATTCATAAATAAGATTTTGGATAACAAGAAGCACATCACAGCTCGCTAGAGCAACAAAGCGAGTGTTCACCCACAGGACAGCACCCGAAAGACAGCAGCACAAGGCATGCATCAACCTACATATTGACATCAACCTCAAAGCACAGTTAAATAGTAATTTCAACCGGAAAACGTCCAGATAACACTGCTGCAGTGACATCGACCTCAAATCCTGCATTATAATACTGTTAAATAGTGATATCAACATAAAACCCTGCTGTATAACACATGATACATAGCCTCAACCTGAAAAACTGCTGTATAGCACTGTTACATAGTGACATCAACTGAAACCTTACTGTAAAAACTATTACATAAAGACATCAGCATGAAAACCTGCTGTATAACATTGTAGTGCGGTGATATAGACCACTTTTACGTAGTGATGGTTACCTGAAAACCTAATATATAAAACTATTACTATTACTAATAACTTATACAGAGGGGCAAAAAAGTATGTATTCAGCCACTGATTGTGCAAGTTCTCCTACTTAGAAAGATGAGAGAGGTCTGTAAGTTTCATCATAGGTACACTTCAACTATGAGAGACAAAATGAGAAAAAAAAATCCAGGAAATCACACTATAGGATTTTTAAAGAATTTAATTGTAAATCATGGCAAAAAATAAGTATTTGGTCACCCACAAAGAACAAGATTTCTGGCTCTCACAGACCTGTAACTTCTTCTTTAAGAAGCTCTTCTGTCCTCCACTCGTTACCTGTGTTAATGGCACCTGTTTGACCTCGTTATCTGTATAAAAGACACCTGTCCACAGCCTCAAACAGTCAGACTCCAAACTCAACCATGGCCAAGAACAAAGAGCTGTCAAAGGACACCAGGATGAAAACTGTAGATCTGCACCAGGCTGGGAAGAGTGAATCTGCAATAGGCAAGCAGGTTGGTGTGAATAAATCAACTGTGGGAGCAATTATAAGAAAATGGAAGACATACAAGACCATTGATAATCTCCCACGATCTGGGGCCCCACGCAAGATCTCATCCCGTGGGGTCAAAACGATCATGAGAACGGTGAGCAAAAATTCCAGAACTACACGGAGTGACCTGATGAATGACCTGCAGAGAGAGCTGGGACCAAAGTAACAAAGGCTACCATCAGTAGCACACTACGCCGAGAGGGACCCAGATCCTGCAGTGCCAGGCGTGCCCCCCTGCTTAAGCCAAGTACATGTCCAGGTCCGTCTGAAGTTTGCCAGAGAGCATATGGATGATCCAGAAGAGGATTGGGAGAATATCATGTGATCAGATGAAACCAAAATAGAACTTTTTGGTAAAAACCCATCGTGCTTGGAGGAAGAAGAATGCATCCCAAGAACACCATACTTACTGTGAAGCATGGGGGTGGAAACATCATGCTTTGGGGCTGTTTTTCTGCAAAGGGGACAGGACGACTGATCCGTGTTAAAGGAAGAATGAACAGGGCCATGTATCGTGAGATTTTAAGCCAAAACCTCCTTCCATCAGTAAGAGCATTGAAGATGGAACGTGGCTGGGTCTTCCAGCATGACAATGATCCCAAACACACCGCTCGGGCAGCAAAGGAGTGGCTTCGTAAAAAGCATTTCAAGGTCCTGGAGTGGCCTAACCAGTCTGCAGACCTCAACCCCATAGAAAATTTGTGGAAGTCCATGTTGCCCCATGACAGCCCCAAAACATCACTGCTCTAGAGGAGATCTGCATTGAGGAATGGGCCAAAATACCAGCTACAGTGTGTGCCAACCTGGTGAAGACTTACAGGAAATGTTTGACCTCTGTCATTACTAACAAAGGTTATGTTACAAAGTATTGAGTTGAACATTTGTTTTTGACCAAATACTTATTTTCCACCATAATTTACAGGTAAATTCTTTAAAAATCCTTCAATCTGATTTCCTGGATTTTTTTTTTCTCATTTTGTCTCTCATAATTGAAGTGTACCTATGATGAAAATGACAGATTTCTCTCATCTTTCTAAGTAGGAGAACTTAAACAATCAGTGGCTGACCAAATACTTTTTTGCCCCACTGTATATAATATTGTTACACAATGTGTGTGAATGTCCATAAACTATGGCTATATTATTGTTACAGAGACGTGTGTGAATGTATATAAAAAGAAATTGTGTCTGTGAATGACGCTTTTACAAAAACTTAGAATTAGGTGTAGCATTAATTAGCTTTAATATAATTACGTTATGTAATGTTATGTCAGTGGAAAGTCCCCATAATAATAGAAGGACAAACTTTGTGTGTGTGTGTGTGTGTGTGTGTGTGTGTGTGTGTGTGTGTGTGTGTGCAGCCCAGTGATGCCCGCAGTGCCACGAGGATGTGAGTGGGTGGGGATTGCCTGTCAGTAGAGCACTGGGAAAGATAACAATAAATGGCTAATAATGACACTTAATGAGCTTGATTAAGTTGATTTGTTATGGAAAAAATGAGAGAGCAAAGGGGCGATGTAGGCAATGTAATAAGTGATTCATTTTAATAGATACAAATTCAATGGGGTTTTGGAACACAATGGGACTGCATGGAAAATTAGCACCAAGTACAAAGGGACACCGAATTAATTCTTTCACAGACATATTTTTCATAATTGCACCAGCGAGTCTCATTACTGCGTATACCTGACGTTGATGACAGACAGAATTTTGGAGGGAGGAGTGGTAATATAGTTAATTTCTTTTTCACAGATTTTCAAAGACAAACCACCTCTTTCAGTTGTAGCAACAGTGACATTTTTAATTCTTTGAGGAACACATGTTCCGTGTCACATTCAGGTTTATAATTATGCCTTAGTTGTTCACCAAGAATAGTTGCAGCCCTTTTTCATACACTCGATGATGGATGTTTCTGAATGTGGATCTGTATGCTACACACTCATGAGCTTCATGCTTTAGAAACCTGGCACACCTTTCAGTAATTTCAAAACAACTTTGAGGGATTCTGTATCAACTTTCCTTTTTGAGATTAAAAAAGTATTAAACTTATTGAAAAACATTTCTTTATTTATCCATTTTCCACCATAGTCAAAGGGAGAGTGTGTCAGCTTTTGGGAAGTTTAATTAAGAAAGAACCTGTTGAGAGAGATTTCTAATCAGCAGGCTGAGAATGAGAGTATTCAGAGCATTCTTCCGCAGGCAATTGCTTCTCTTCAGTGTATTTGTGTGGGTGTGTGTATGTGTGAGTGAGTGTGTGTCGCACATCTCCAGAGGGAAGCAGTTTAATTGAATACATTAAAGGAAAGAAGAGCCAGAGGCCTTATTTATTTCCTCTTTTTCTCTCAGACTTGTTTAAATGAGACCCGCCGCTGATGCATGCCTTGTGCTGCTGTCTTTCGGGTGCTGTCCTGTGGGTGAGCACTCGCTTTGTTGCTCTAGCGAGCTGTGATGTGCTTCTTGTTATCCAAAATCTTATTTATGAATGTTGCACCCTTGAGCAGGGAAACTGCAGTCGCTCTGGCACTGATTCAAGCCATAGCACAGGTTCATAAAAAGAGCATCACAACACACTTAGATTATCCCTTGATCTTGTTTCATAGCTGCCATGTAAGAATTAAGTCATCTTTCAAAAGAAAAAACTCACCATTCTAAATTTATTTCTCTTAGTGTTAATGACAGTGGCATAATAACTATGGTTCCAATGTTTGTCATTGGTGCATATGCCAATCCCAAAACGTACATGAAGATGACTAGTGATCTTAGTGATGCTAGTTAATAAAGGTGACTTCTGATGGTTTATGTAGGTGGTTAATTAAAACCTTTCAGTCACTCATTTCTACAATGTTCTAGTTTCACCACATCATTAGGCATTGTAGACAAATTTGCTGTTGTTGGCTGACAACAATGACAAAGCCTATTTTTAGGTGTCATAAAATGTGTGTGCCTATTACGTTATTACTTGCACCAATCAGCCATAATGTTAAAGCCACCAACAGGTCAACATGTGATGCTCTGGGCAATGTTTTGCTGGGAAACCTGGGCCCTGGCATTCATGTGGACGTTGCTTTTACACATACCAACTACCTAAACCCATGTTCCCTAACGGCAGTGGCCCCCTTCAGAATGATAATACACTCTGTCACATTACAAAAATGGTTCAGGAATGGTTTGAGGTACACAAAGGCTTAGTTTTAGGAGGGGTGTGTAGAATGTCACCCCAGTAATTCCTGCTCACAGCATCCTTGTGATTTTGTTTTTAACAGTGTAATGTGTTTTCTCCTAGCTGTTAGATTTGGCTGAAATTCCCCAATCACAGACAACTGCTTGTGTTGCTGTGATTTTGTTGCTAGATTTAGCAACTTTTCAAACCCCTCAAGCAAATTATTTTAAAATAAGCAAGTTATTTTCAAAAAAAGCGAGTAGTAACAATCTTGCAACTTTCTGTACAAACCATAGCTACTTCTCACAGAAATGAACTGTCAAAACTGCCCGTGAGCATCTCCTCTCCGCCCTGCGTCTCCTCTGCTCGTGGGAGACTGAGCAACATATACAGTGGTGCTTGAAAGTTTGTGAACCCTTTAGAATTTTCTATATTTCTGCATAAGTATGAACTAAAACATCATCAGATTTTCACACAAATCCTAAAAGTAGATAAAGAGAACCCAGGTCTGAGTGGACACTCTGTTTTATTTAAAGAACAGGAATCCATCAAAGTCTGCTCTTCACAACAGGTTAGTGGAAGTGTATCATGGCATGAACAAAGGAGATTTCTGAGGACCTCAGAAACAGAGTTGTAGATGCTCATCAGGCTGGAAAAAGTTACAAAACCATCTCTAAAGAGTTTGGACTCCACCAATCCACAGTCAGACAGATTGTTTACAAATGGAGGAAATTCAAGACCATTGTTACCCTCCCCAGGAGTGGTCGACCAACAAAGATCACTCCAAGAGCAAGGCATGTAATAATTGGTGAGGTCACAAAGGACCTCAGGGTAGCTTCTAAGCAACTGAAGGCCTCTCTCACATTGGATAATGTTAATGTTCATGAGTCCACCATCAGAAGAACACTGAACAACAGTGGTGCGCATGGCAGGGTTGCAAGGATAAAGCCACTGCTCTCCAAAAAGAACATTGCTGCTCGTCTGCAGTTCGTCATGCAGCAAGACAACGACCCTAAGCACACAAGTCATTCTACCAAAGAATGGTTAAAGAAGAATAAAGTTAATGTTTTGGAATGACCAAGTCAAAGTCCTGACCTTAATCCAGTCGAAATGTTGTGGAAGGACCTGCAGCGAGCAGTTAATGTGAGGAAACCCACCAACATCCCAGAGCTGAAGCTGTTCTGTACAGAGAAATGGGCTAAAATTCCTCCAAGCCGGTGAGCAGGACTGATCAACAGTTACAGGAAACGTTTAGTTGCAGTTATTGCTGCACAGGGGGGGTCACACCAGATACTGAAAGCAAAGGTTCACATACTTTTGCCACTCACTAATATGTAATATTGTATAATTTTCCTAAATAAATATATAAGCAAGTATGATATTCTTCTTTCATTTGTTCAACTGGGTTCTCTTCATCTACTTTTAGGATGTGTGAAAATCTGATGATGTTTTATGTCATATTTATGCAGAAATATAGAAAATTCTAAACTTCCAAGCACCACTGTACATACTGCATGTCAGCTCACAAAGACATGAATGAGTTTTTGCCTAGTTTAAATCAGTTTGATGATTTTGTGAGCTTCACTGCATTAATCAATATGTACATACTGCTGTTCTTTTGAAATATGTACATAGTTTGTTTGGTTTATAATGTACATAGAATAAGAGAGAAGCAACAAGCTGTAAAGGATTGACACCATCTGAAAATAGGTAGCATGTAAATACAATGTGATGACATCACAAAATATGCAAATTAGCACATTAGGTCACCTAGTGACATTTAGCAACTTTTCAGCAGATGTGTAGGTTGGGTGGTGTGAGCAGTGTGTCCCACCCAAAGTTGAAATGAAACCTACGCCACTGGATGAACATGACAAAGAGTACAAGGTTTTGATTCCCAGATTCTCCAGATATGAATCTGATTGTGCATCTGTGGGATGTGCTAGACAACAAAGCCGATCTATGGAGGCCCCACATTGCAACTTATATTACTTAAAGTATCTGCTGCTAAAACCATGGTGACCTTCAAAAGGTCCTGTGGTGGCACGAGGAGGACATACACAATATTAGGCAGGTGGTTTTAATGTTATGGCTGAACAGTGTATAAGCAACATCTCAGAGCATCTCAGGACATTCTCATTCATCACAACCAAACTGGTTCGCAAAACATGTCTGTCTATTAATAAGCCCCTATTTTATTTATCATGAAATAATTCACAATATGATATGGTCCTTTTCTGAATAGGTGTTTCTCGGTCTGCTTCCAAATGAACTCTGGCCTGGTTCGATTGATGTATGAATGCAGCATGGACCAAAGATGCGCAAACAAACCAAACACAGCAAATTAAAGCGAAACTTTAAAAACACATATAAAAACATAACATTACTTTTAACATTTAAAGTATATAACATCGTATAACAGTTATTTACAATTAAAATGTAGGAGCTCTTTGTGAGCTATCAGCTGGTAAAAACATCAGTATATATTTAGAAATCCAAACAAGGAAGCATTGCCAAAGTTATTAAGGTTCTGCAAGTTCAGTCGCAAAAAGTCATAAAAGCTGACCAATCTGTGTAACCTTATTCATATGACTTTTGTTTACGTTTTTTGGTTTGATGTTAAGAATGCTAGTGTGAATGCTAAGTGAACCAGAACTAAAATGCAACAATCTATCATTTTCTGCTTTGGTCTGGACAAAGTGAACTGAACTACAAGTATAAACACACCCTATGTTTCCTGAATCATCTCATCAGCTACTAACATGCTGTTTCACTGTAGTGTAAATACACTACAGTGGTGCTTGAAAGTTTGTGAACCCTTTAGAATTTTCTATATTTCTGCATACAGTAGGGCAAAATAGTATTTGGTCAGCCACTGATTGTGCAAGTTCTTCTACTTAGAAAGATGAGAGAGGTCTGTAATTTTTATCATAGGTACACTTCAACTATGAGAGACAAAATGAGAAACAAAATCCAAGAAATCACATTGTAGGATTTTTAAAGAATTTAATGGTAAATTATGGTGGAAAATAAGTATTTGGTCAATAACAAAAGTTCAACTCAATACTTTGTAACATAACCTTTGTTGGCAATGACAGAGGTCAAACGTTTCCTGTAAGTCTTCACCAGGTTGGCACACACTGTAGCTGGTATTTTGGCCCATTCCTCCATGCAGATCTCCTCTAGAGCAGTGATGTTTTGGGGCTGTCTCTGGGCAACACAAATGTTCTATGGGCTTGAGGTCTGGAGACTGTTATTCACACCAACCTGCTTGCCTATTGCAGATTCATTCTTCCCAGCCTGGTGCAGGTCTACAATTTTCTTCCTGGTGTCCTTCGACAGCTCTTTGGTTTTGCCCATGGTTGAGTTTGGAGTCTGACTGTTTGAGGGTGTGGACAGGTGTCTTTTATACAGATAACGAGGTCAAACAGGAGCCATTAATACAGGTAACGAGTGGAGGACAGAAGAGCTTCTTAAAGAAGTTACAGGTCTGTGAGAGCCAGAAATCTTGCTTGTTTGTGGGTGACCAAGTACTTATTTTCCACCTTGATTTACAATTAAATTCTTTAAAAATCCTACAGTGTGATTTCCTGGATTTTTTTTTTAATCTCATTTTGTCTCTCATTGTTGAAGTGTACCTATGATGAAAATTACAGACCCCTCTCATCTTTCTGAGTAGGAGAACTTGTACAATCAGTGGCTGACTTTTTTGCCCCACTGTAAATATGACCTAAAACACCATCAGATTTTCACTCAAGTCCTAAAAGTAGATAAAGAGAACCCAGTTAAACAAACAAGACAAAAATATTATACTTGGTCATTTATTTATTGAGGAAAATGATCCAATATTACATATTAGTGAGTGGCAAAAGTATGTGAACCTTTGCTTTCAGTATCTGGTGTGACCCCCCTGTACAGCAATAACTGCAACTAAACGTTTCCTGTTACTGTTGATCAGTCCTGCACACCGGCTTGGAGGAATTTTAGCCCATTCCTCCATACAGAACAGCTTCAGCTCTGGGATGTTGGTGGGTTTCCTCACATTAACTGCTCACTTCAGGTCCTTCCACAACATTTCGATTAGATTAAGGTCAGGACTTTGACTTGGCAATTCCAAAACATGAACTTTATTCTTCTTTGACCCATTCTTTGGTAGAACGACTTGTGTGCTTTAGGGTCCGTTGTCTTGCTGCGCACACCCTTCCCCCCCTTCTCCCCCCCCCCTCTTGAGATTCAGTTCATGGACAGATGTCCCTGACATTTTCCTTTAGAATTCTCTGATATAATTCAGAATTCATTATTCCATCAATGATGCCAAGCCGTCCTGGCCCAGATGCAGCAAAACAGGCCCAAACCATGATACTACCACCACCATGTTACACAGATGGGATAAGGTTCTTATACTGGAATGCAGTGTTTTCCTTTCTCCAAACATAAGTCTTTTCTTTTAAACCAAAAAGTTCTATTTTGGTCTCATCCAGCCACAAAACATTCTTCCAATAGCCTTCTGGCTTGTCCACGTGATCTTTAGCAAACTGCAGACCAGCAGCAATGTTCTTTTAGGAGAGCAGTGGCTTTTCCTTGCAGCCCTGCCATGCACACACCCCTCTCTGCAACTTCATATGGTCTGCCACTTCGCGATTGAGTTGTTGTGGTTCCTAAATGCTTCCACTTTTCAATATAACCACTCACGGATGGTTGTGGAATCTCTAGGATCGACGAAAGTTCACAAACTGACCTTTTACAACAGTGGCATCCTATTACACTACCACACTCAAATTCATTGAGCTCTTTAGAATGACCCATTCTTTCACAAATGTTTGTAAAGGCAGACTGCATGGCTAGGTGCGTGATTTTACATACCTGTGGCAATGGGAATGAATGAAACACCTGAATTCAATGATTAAGAGGTGTGTCAAAATACTTGTGCAAATATGGTGCATGAAAAGCCAAATTCCGCTACTCATCCATCAACATAGGGAAACTATAGAATACACAAGATAAATATGACCATGAACAATGGATATATAACAGCTACACACTAGAATATACACACGTCCTCATGTTTTGTTAGGGTTAAATTTAGGAAATAAAAATATGCGCCATTTAACATCCGCATTATATTCTGTGAAACAGAACATGATTGAAATGGACATTGACCAGACAGTACCACCATCAGACAGGTTACATACTTTGCACATAGTGTTTTATTTTAAACAATAATGGTACTTAAAACGCAATATGAAACTATTTAGTACTGTACTATAAAATACAGTAATTCTTATCTTTGTGTCTTTTATAAAATTTGAAAACTTACAGAAAACGAAAGTAACGTTAAAATGTGTTTTCTGCCTTCAAGACTGTGATTTTCTTTTCTGTCAGCAGGTGTCGTAAGGGTTTGCTCGTATTAGATGTATGTCATTCTGGTGTGAGTTAGATGAATATAAGACAGATTTTTATTTCCTTTTATAACTCTTAAGACCTCGGACGTTAAAGCAAATGAACATTTATGTTAAATACCTGTAGTAATTTTCAGCAATAAACACTGAATGTAGGTTTGGTGTTGAAAGAAAAATGGATATACAGAAAATAACAAAATGCCTACTATTACATATGGCAAAGGATATGTGATGTTGTGGGGGTGTTGGGAAGCTTTTTAGGATATATTGCATCATGGGCAGCATCAAGTGCAATGATACAGTGAATGAAAATCTGCCTGCCTTGGTGGTGACTGGACCTACCAGCATGACAGTGACAAAAATCAATGAACACAGAATAAAGCTTTTAACATGATCTAAACCTGTAGGGTGATCTCAAGAGGAGTGTTTTTAAATAAATTTACTTAAATTGAAGGTCAAGTTTTTTCATTTATTTTAAACTATGAGATTAATCCAGTTAACCAGACATTGAGTCCTTTTTATCCCTGTTTACCAGATGCAAATAATTCTGTGGCTGAATTGTGAGATTATAAGGTGACACAACAACTATGCCCAATAGTACACAGTTATGCCATTATATATTTCTCTTCATAATAGATCAGATATTTATCAGAGATATAATATGCCTAATGCTCACACAGAGGTATGTGCACGATTCCTGTATGCTTTCAAGTTTACCAAATTGTGTAACTCAGTAGTTCATATTCTTAACATGTTACAGACTCCCTGTTTGAAACCACAAATGGCCTGTTCAGTTTGTCTATCATCTTACACAAACCAAAAGGTACAATCAGCACATGGAAAAACAAACCTCTCTTCGCCTATATATAAAGAACCCTTTCAATTCCTTCTGTGAGGGTGTCTAAAACACTGTCATTTGAAGATTTTAATCCTTTTTAGTATGGTAACAGCGGGCAGTTTTCAAATGAATGCAGTGATTAAGAGCAAATGTGCTGCTCATTTGGACAGCAAGGCTGTGGAATAAAGAATAAAGATCCATGCCTTAGACACAAATTTTAATTTTTTCACTGAATGTGCCTGATCTAGGCAGCGCTTAATCACCCCCACTGACAGGACTGAGCGCTTTCATTTAACCTTGACTGAAAATCATGAATTCTAACGCTTTTAATTGGCTACATCATTTAACAGTGTGAGCTAAGGAAATTCCCCCAATTCAAAGCTGTGAGATTGACAGACAGGGGCAGTGAGGCCTGGTACAATTAAAGAAATCTGTATGCACTGCCCCTGTCACCACACACACACACACATAGACCAGGCAATATGACTGTTTGATCGCGATTACTTTATAGATTTCACCTTGTTTTGAGTAAGGGTGACTAAATTAATAGACTGGGGTCAGGAGAAGAGCCAAGCAAGGTGGGGGCAAGAGTATACACACACACGGCATCACTGGCATCCAGGCAGTTACCATGTCTATATGGATATGACAGCAGGAAAGACAAAAATGGAACTCTTACACCATTATGTTTATTACCACTCTGTCACTCCTAATTGAAATGTTCTAGAAGGGTGAAAATGACAACAGCAGCTCTCCGAGACACTGAACTCAGAACTGTCTCTGACCTCTAAAGAGACAATTGACCCTTTTATGAGTAAAGCTGTATCAAGTGGCACACAGAGAAATACGTTTTAGACACCTAATTGTTTTCCTGCCTCTGACTCCACAGAGAGAGAAAATTAATCTGTGCATCAGACTCCTCTGTGACAGAGCCTAACCAACCACAGCATGTTTGGTTAAGGAACCAAGCTCCAGGGTTTAATTTCATATTTGGCAATTACATTTTTCCCAGGACTGGTTTTAATGTATTATTTAAATTATCTTAGCTTTGGGATATTTTAGAGTTTTTAAACAATACATTAGTTTTGGGATTTAGGGGAATGCAGTGTGGAATTGAATCAGTTCACTCTGTTTGTAATTTTACGTACTTAAATGTAGAAGATTTTTTATTTTAATTCCTTATGTCTAGACAAGGAACAGCTGCAGGTTGCTAGCACAACACTGCTGTGATTTGGCTTCGAGGACCAGGTGCCAGATCAGGTGTCACCTAGGCATGGCTGACGGTGACTGAGGTAGGGGAGGTTGGACAAGGGGACCATCTGCCAGTGTTGCATCAAGGCCAATACCAAGCCCTGCAATAGACTGGCACCCTGTTTAGGCTACAGTGGTGCTTGAAAGTTTGTGAACCCTTTAGAATTTTCTATATTTCTGCATAAATATGACCTAAAACACCTGATTTTCACACAAATCCTAAAAGTAGATAAAGAGAACCCAGTTAAACAAATGAGACAAAACTATTATACTTGCTATTATACTATTACAGAACAGCTTCAACTCTGGGATGTTGGTGGGTTTCCTCACAGTAACTGCTCACTTCAGGTCCTTCCACAACATTTCAATTGGGTTAAGGTCAGGACTTTGACTTTATTAACTTTATTCTTCTTTAACCATTCTTTGGTAGAATGACTTGTGTGTTCAGGGTCGTTGTCTTGCTGCATGACCCACCTTCTCTTGAGATTCAGTTCATGGACAGATGTCCTGACATTTTCCTTTAGAATTCTCTGATATAATTCATTGTTCTATCAATGATGGCAAGTCGTCCTGGCCCAGATGCAGCAAAACATACCCAAGTCATGATTGGCATTCCATTGATTGAAAACATCTGATTAATTTCACCTTCAAATTAACTGCTAATCCTAGAGGTTCACATACCTTTGTCACTCACTAATATGTGATAGGTCCTGGACCTTCTCATGACCCAGACCAGGATAAGGGTTATAACTTGAAAAAAGTCTAATTTTCATAGTGACTTGTCTTTATCACATACAAATGCAGTGATAGAAACATCACTAACACTGCACTATTATGAATAAAGTTAATAGGCTAAAGGGTGAATGTAGAACATGCAGGAGAATTAAAGCATCGGTACTCAGTTTCACATAACTGACAAAGATGCTCTTGTACTTTCTTTCAGGCTCAATGTTCTGCCTAGTTAGGCGACATGTTGAACAGCTGTTGCAGAGAAAAACTTGCAGAGAAAAACGCTCGTGTATCCTAGAGGTCAAATTAGTCTGGATGAACCACGAAAGAACTTGTCAAGACTTAATTGAGCATATGGCAGGAGTCTTTGCTTGAACAGATCAGCCATACATGTGAATGTGAAGGTGACTAGATCAAACTAGATCAAAGCCCTTTGTGAAACGTTCATATAAGGCAGCACAGTGCTCTGAGTTTCAAATCAGAGCTGGGGTAATGACAGCAGGCATTGGAATAGGGCATGAAAGCATGCACAAGCACTTTCGTGACTGATTGACATTGCAGGGTTCAAGTATGGCATTAAACGAATGATCCATGGAGAAGGAGGAGGAGGCACTGCAAATGCTGACATCTATTTCAGCAGTTTCACCAAGGAAGGGATATTTTCCTATATTCTTATTTTTTAGAATGAAAAATCAACTATGAGGTGCAACTAACAATTGTTTGGGCGACATTAATTAAAAACCCTGTTCATGAAACTGCAATCTTATATACACTTACATAGTTAGAATACTTGGCAGCATCTATTACCAGAAGATTGATATGTGTGAGAGAAAAAAAACTGTGCTGTATTGGAATGACAGCGAGACACTGAAAAGAAAAAGGGTAGTTGATGCGCCTGACTGGAAAAAAAACTTGACTTATTTCTTAAATAATAACTAAATAACATTACGGAATATTCTGCAACAGATGCTGAACACACAGCTTAGTCTTTTAGTGCTTAAGGTATTTGTTCTAACTATGTACCATAAATCTGGTTTCACTAATTAGGTTGCCTTTCTTGTTGGAAGGACAATAGCTCATTAGGATAATGATTGAAACAACAACCTGTAGAGACTGAGGCCCTTGATCAGATTCAGTTCCCCTGCAGCTGTTATAATATCAATATCAAAATAACATACCACCTATAGTGTGTGGTTTATCATATCAGAAATAAGGCTTAAATGAGGAAGCATGTCAAAGGGTGGTCTGAAAAACATCTGAGCATTTTGTTTTTAATGAACAAATAAATGTTCAATAAAAAATAAAAATAAACTTTTTTTAGTGTGCTTAGAATTGCTATAGACAGCTATATTTGAGGTCAGTTGAGTTATCAAAGGAGAAGAATAATCTCTCCCAAAATCGCTACTAAAACTGTGTTCACAATAAATAATATATTCCCATTCATTTTTAGATAAATGAGCAATACAATTACCATTTGTATGTTAATAAACGATTGATAATATGTGCTATAGTACTTCTAATTTCTTCTTTATCTCCTCAGTGTCATGGGGCAGGAGCCTATGATGGAATTCCCTGGGTGCAGGCAGAAGTGCAGCTTGGATGGGATGCCAGTCCAATGCAGGGCCCACATTAGCATTATTATTATTATTATTATTATTATTGTTATTATTATTACTTCAATGTTTTTGTTGTTGGAGCACTCAGGTGGTGCAGCGGTCTAAGACGCTAATCCATCAATGCTGGGAGCCAGGTTCAAGATTTTCGGCAGTACCTGCCAGCAAGGTGGAGAGTCACATACAGAGAGAGCTGTAAGGGGAGGCCCCTGAGCCGCTCTTCCAGGCTTGCTGCAACAATGAATCCTACCCAACCCTGACTTACACCTTTGTCCTATGTTCTCCAGGAATAGGCACAAGAACCCCATGATGCTGACAAGGTTAAGAAATGAGAAACAAAATTATTAGCGGTGCTCAGTTGCCAAAGATGTTTAACATGTTAGCCCACCACTACATTGGCCTAGGTTTGATTCCCGGTGGTAACTTCCAGATGGGTCAGATGGGTCATGCAGGTCACAAGTGTGTTTGAGAAACTGGAGATCAAACAGAGGTCATCATCCCCCAGCTACCCATGCTAGGAATCTATGGAATTCCATTTGGACCAATGAGTTTCAGACATAACCCCAGAACCCCTCATAAACAATCCTCGCACCTGCAGCCGCCCTCCTTTGAGCCTGACCAGGATTAACAGGGTTAACGTGGATTTTTTTTTTAACTACCACCACTATATTATAACAATATGTACTATGTGCCATACTATGCTGTAATGCCATACAATTTAATTTTTTTTATGTATTTAAAGTCAAATATAGACAGTTTGCATACAAAGCTACAGCACAACTATGAATAACTATTAAATAATTACTGCACTGATTGAATTGAATTTGTTTGTATGTCAGTATGTCTCTGTAATGTACCGGTGATAAAATTTTGCATGAATCAAACCGTGATCCTCTCAGTGGGTCCAGTCAGGTTATGAGCGAGCAAATTAATGAGGTAAAAACTAATGAAGCTTATGAGGGCAGCACATCACAGCTGAGAGACTCTCACACACTCTCCTCATAATGTATGGTCTCAATAAAACCAGACCATTCCACCAGTACACACTTAATGCCAGATTAAATGTACATGTTATAGCCTGCTACCTGGATGGGTTATAATTAGAGCACCTTCTGACCCAGCTCCAATATGGTCAGAACATTCAAGATACAACACACACTCTTTTTTCTTATGGTCAAGGGGACTACGACCTGCACAGACACACACTATATTGTACATTGTAAAATAAAATTATGAAAGAGTACCTAGACTCTTTGTCCAGAAATTGGAATTTACTTGCACTGGAATTTTTTTTTCTTTAAATGCACCTTTTAAATACCCGTCCTTCATAACCTGACATCCAACCAACCCATTTCTAAGAATGTGTAATAGTGGGAAGAGGAAATTAAAAAAAACACACACAAGAAAAAAACAGCAAGGCAAAAAAAGCACCCGATACACGACTGCTGCATAAGCATGCAGAGTTTAACTCTTGAAACCTTAATTAATGCATGGGCACAATAGTACCTTAACAAGGCACCCTTTGTTTGATGGCCTCTGCATGTGTGCAATAAGAATGAAACAGTTATAAATACTAAAAGGTTTGACGATTAAAGCAGCTATGACAAGTCCCCGAGGCCTCCACTGAATATCGCTCACCATGAAGAACAAGGAGAATTCAAAGCAGGGTAGAAGTTAATAAAAAGCACTGGAATGTTACAAAAACTAATCATTCTAACTTAAATAAGAAGGGAAAGTAGTGTTATATGGTCTGAACAATAAATATAGTAAGTCACTGCAATGAACTCAACTACTGAATCATGAGAGATCTGGTCAGTGACATGTTGACAACAACTGTCAATAGCCTAGATTGGATACAATGTGCAATATTGCAAGAAACCCAACACTCAATACCTCAACAAAAAAGAGTTTGCAACAAAAACCTGTTGTGGACAAAAAGAAAATGTCAATTTTGCATATAGTTGATGTATGCAGCAAGTTGACAGCAGCACCATGCTGTGGGGTTGCATCTTAACATATGTAAATGTAACGACTATAAAGATCAACTGGATAAAATGACAGAAAAGATTACAAGAAAACACATCACTTTTTTTCAAACAGCACAATATTTCTAAGCTTAAGGCAAACCATTTGTGCAGAAGCTTTTGAGAAGGGTCTGAACCGTGGAAAACCTTTACAACAATTTAGAACAACAGGAAGAAAGCCTAAAACTGATGAACAAGGAAATGTCTACAAATTGAAGTGCTTTAGAATGTAGGAGCTGTTGGTCGAGAACAAAAGTCTTGGTTAAATAAATGGCACAGTACAGCATGCTGCTATTTATGAGCCAATCACCTGCCACACACTCTGAAAATGCAGTATAAAAAAAGAGAAAATGTTCAGGTGTTTGAAATCTTCGTTCCTCAAAATCCTTTCATTATATGTGTCATATATTCACATCATGTATAATGGGCCCAACCAGGGAAGGCTGCAAGTGTGAATAACAAAGCCAGGACACTATGGGTAAAGGTAACATGGTAGGCACCACTGGTCTTACTGTGGGGCAGATAATAGAAATCCAATAAAGGAAGCAAGACAGTGTGCTGATAAGATCTAGCCAAAAATTAAGAGCACCTAAACACCTTTGTCAAGATGATTAGAGGAACTAACCACATCAATAAAAAAGCTATAATTGTTCCTCAGGTGCTTCCATTGAATATTGAACTCAGTCATCTGAACACTATATTTGTTGATTTGTTTCTGTAAAAGTTTTCTTAGATTCATTTTATATATATATATATATATGTATATATATTTGTATATATATTTACAAATGTATTCTGTCACATGTATCGTAAGTAATTTTGGAATACTCTTGCATACCACTGCATATACAAACCATATGCAAACCATACTTTCACAGAGTGCGGTCAAATATTACAATAGTATATAATCACATTGTATATAATACATACAATATATATATATAATACATTGTGTGTTCACACTTTTATGTTCATCCACGCACAAGAAGAAAAGCTGCAACGCAAAACTACACAGTTTGCTTTAAACTCCCCTTAACAGGTTTATTTCAAATCAAAGGGTGCAAAAGCGAAAATGTTTTTTGGCATAATCTGAGAATTGCTGTTATTTCTTATCCAATGTGTCTTTCTTACCTCCTTGGTGGCCACCATACTCTGGGTCATTGATTGTCTACCAATTTAAACAATGAGGCCTTCACGTTGATACAGCATGCGCCTTTATTCCCCTACAAATGATTGAAGGCCATCTACAACGTAAGACGCCTGTATTAGAGCGCCCTCCTCAGGAACAAAAAAGGACTGCACTAGTTTTCAAATAACCAGGGAAGAGCAGCCATGAAGTACGGGAGATGTCTTAACATTTTGAGAAGGTATAAACATGAAGCATTTGACTCCTAATGATTGTGACTCACAGTTTTAAAGCCTTGATAAGTGATTCCACAATGTCTGAGATCAATCTGTTTTGGACACTGGTATGCTGGTCAAATAGCAAGAGCATACGAGTTACATTTCCAGATTAGTCCAAGTTGGCTTCTACTGGCATGTGCTGGTCTGGTTATGGTTTAGTTGCCGAACTCAAATAGTCGTGCTGGTCTTGCTGGGTAAGCTGGCTGTATGTTATCATATGGGGTACTATACAAATAATGCATGCTGCACACTAGGCCTACTGCAAGACAGATTAGATAATATACACTATACAACAGTGCCATTTCAAATATATCACCAATTAGGCCATTTCAAAAATAGGCCCAATTTTTATGTGCAGCCAGGATCGCTGGACCACAGGAGGTCTACAAGTTAACTTTGAACGAAGGCTAGAAATCCTAATGTACATTCATTCATTCAATCACTTTCTTATCCGCTTAATTCTGGACAGGGTTGCAAGAGATCCGGTGCCTAGCTGGCAGCTTAGGCACAAAGCAATCTTAATATTTATACTGCTACTACTACTACTACTACTACTACTAATAATAATAATAATACTAGCAATTATAATTACAAATACAACCAGTGCCATTACCAATGCTGTCCCAACTCCTCCTGTGCTAACTCTGAGCTGACTGAATCTATAAACAGATTTGACTCACTTGCAGTGACGACATTTTATTTTGACACAGAAGGAGTTTTAGACAGTAGCATATCAATGCAGCCCTGCTTATTGAAGCTATAAAGGCCCTTTCTCTTGTTTGAAGAGTGTGCTGTAGTAAAAGGTAAACAAACACTAGCTAGATATCACACCAAAAGATGACATACAGTAATCAGAAACATTATCATGTATGGGTTATATCTATTATAGAAGGTAATGCAATTTATTTTTAACTTCAAACTAATGTTACTGCTAGCCATTTTACCAAGACTAGAGTTTTGATAACTTGGTTACTATTAGCTTGCTAACATTCAAATAACTTTATCTTTGTTGACTTCATATTGGTTATAATACTAGTGGAAAGAAACAATATTTGTGCTTAACAGGTTTTAGATTCATTACAACTAAAATGTAAGACCCCAGCATTTGACACTCTTGTTCTGCATAGCTGGAAAAAACTTAAGTGTAATGAATGTCATGATTGTTCATGCATTTTCTTATCTGCTTAATCCTTGGTCAGGGTCATGGAAAAGCCGATTCCTAGCCAGTGACAGGGTGCAAAGCAGGAACAATCCTAGGCAGGCAGAAATCCTTTGTAGGGCATTTACACTCACCTGAGGACACCCTAAGGACACTTTAGAAACTCCAGTTAAACTTACACGCATGTCTTTGGACTGTGGGAGGAAACTGGAGTACCCGGAGTAAACCCACGTGGACACAGAGAGGACTCCACACAGAAAGGACCCAATAACCCACATCACCCCTGAATAAAACAGATGAATACCACAGCAATCTGTCACCTATTTGTTCACCAAAAAGAGGACACTGTTTTTAATACAAAACTCGAGCTAGGTCAACTGTGGGACATGGAGCGTATAAAAAACTGTAACCCTGCTGTTGTAAGCTCACTAATTATTTCTACATTTTTTTGTTAGCCTGCAAGTGAAGTACAAGCCAGATAAAATAGTACTTGATAATATAGCCTATTCATAGTTTCTTTTAGTTTAAGTTTTAGTGTTTCTCATCGTTAATAGTCATTGCCTACTAATTTCATTAATGACTTACTTTCTCTTTCATCTTTTAACCATTTACTTGTATGTAAGGTCACAGTTTATCAAACAGTGTTCCATTTCATACAATGTTTCAACGACCAGCATATGTTGTTTTGGACATGGTATGCTGGTCAACCAGCTTTACCAGCAAGACCATTCACCATCAATGTCTGACTGATTCATCCAGTGAGATTAAACTGGTCTGTGACTGAGTCATCCAAAAGCACAATGATCCAAAGCACACATCAGAAACAACATAAAATAGTTCACACTGACCACAAGGACAAGGAATTGCCACCCCAGTCCCCTGACCTAAACCCATTGAAAACTGTGGAATGAATGTGCTGAAGAGTAGAGTCCACATTCATGGAGCTCTGAAGCTAAAGGAACTGGAGAGATTTGATATGAAGCAGTGGTCTCACATCATGTGTATTCCACTCTCATTAAGCATTATTGGAGAGGACTACCAAGCTCTTCTTTGCAAAGAAAGTATGAAATGAATAAGTGTCATTATATGTGGCCCACATATATTTGAGAAAATGGTTTATTTCATAATAAGACTAAGAATAAGGTTTTTAAAATAAAAAGTAGTTTTTCGTTAATATTTTGAATGAAAGATGTTTGCCACAGATGACAATACCAAAAAAAGAAGTATATTTAAGATGGAAGGATTTACCTTCTGTTTTAATTAAAGTGTTCAAATTAACCAGCATTAGGCACTCGGGTAGTGCAGCAATCTAGAACTAGAGCACCATCTCAGGGACCCAGGTTCAAGTCGTGGTTCTGCCATTACATGTGGACATGATTGGCTGTGACCGACAGGGATGACCAGTCGTGGGATCATTCCCAGAGCTGAAACAGTGACATCTGATGACACTGTGATAGAATTGCATCCAAGGCACACTTACATCTCCGCCCTGTGTTTTTCGGGGATACCTGCCCCTGCAAGCATGACCAGGAAAAATGTGGTTAAAACATGAAAAACTAATGTACCAGCATTTCATACACTAGCACCGTCAAGCGAGAAAGTCCTGTGACTAGCTTTGATATAACCTTGAGTGTTGGGGTAACCTTGTAACCTTGAAATAAACATATACAGTCACAGGCAGTGGATATTGGCTTTTTTCACTTTGACTAGGGACAACTGAAGAAATGAAAGCTAGAAATGTAGGTGAGATTTTCCCCATATCTTGTCACATTAACATGACATGGAACCTGCACCAACATCCTCAACATGGAAATGAAAAAAAAACACACATTACTTGCATTACAAGTTCTGGTTTGTTCAGTTTTGGCTAGTCATATTTAAAATAAAGTCAATATTCATGACCTGACACTGTGTGTAGGGTACATACAGTATAAACAAGAAACAAATGCATTTGCAGCAGTTCAGCCACTTTGTTTGGAACTAAAGATAAAATGTGGTCTCATACATGAATCTTTCTCCATGTGCAAAATCACCCCTGTTGCTCTTTTGCACTGCTTAAAAACATAAATGTATTTATAAAGGTATAAAGAATGTGTCCTCCCTGTGTCCATGTGGGTTTACTCCAGGTGCTCCGGTTTCCTCCTACAGTCCAAGGACATGCTTTAGGTTAACCGATTCCGCTAAAGTGGCCCTAGTGCGTGCATGAGTGTATGAGTGCAGGACCATGTGTGCCCTACGATGGGTTGGTGTTCTGTCTAGTGTCTAGTATCGAAACACTGGTTCTCCCAAATGAATATTTAATATCGAAGAGTTAATATCTAGTTTTCAGGGGTAGTTATTTATCGTACTGCCCTAACCTTAATTTACAAATGTGAATTACAGTAGATATTTACATTTACATTTACAGCATTTAGCAGACGCCCTTATCCAGAGCGACTTACAATTGATACAGTCTTACAATCCAAGCAATTGTGGGTTAAGGGTCTTGCTCAAGGACCCAACAGTGGCAGCTTGGGAGAGGTGGGATTTGAACCCTGAACCTTGTGGTTTAGAGTCCAGTACCTTAACCACTAGGCTACCCAACATTTACATTCACAGCATTTAGCAGACGCCCTTATCCAGAGCGACTTACAATTGATACAATTGGTACAGTCTTACAATCCAAGCAATTGTGGGTTAAGCGTCTTGCTCAAGGACCCAACAGTCGCAGCTTGGCAGAGGTGGGATTTGAACCCTGGACCTTCTGGGCCAGAGTCCAGTACCTTAACCACTAGGCTACCACAGTATAGCCATATAGCCATTATAGATCAGTATTTCTAACCTACATGACTTTTTTCATTCACAATTAAACACATTATATGACAAAGACTATTTGCAAAAAGTCTGTCAGACGTGTTGTGTGAATCCGGCAGCAGTAATAGATTTTTAACATTATAGAGCTGGTTAAAGTTACCAAGTTTACTAATCTAATGTGACATTAACTTGAGCTTAGAAACAATTTAAAAAGTACGTTAGTTGTACTATGTTCACTAATTAATGACTACAGCATAACTTATGTACTTTATCAAACAAAGTTTTATATTAAAAAAAAGTTAAGAAAAGTCATGATTATAATTTAAGCATTTCTACATCTTCTCCATTCAACCACACTTCCACCCAATCAGGGTCTTCTCGCCCAAAATGAGGCTTAGCCAGGCATGAAACTTAGGTCTGAAGACTTATGAAACAGATATTAGCAATCACTCCTACCACCACTATCCTGCGCTTGACTAATACATTATATCTTTCCTCCTCCTCATACTGCAGGTAGGGCAGCGTGGATCGGCCGCCGCTGTCAGCCTCATTTAGCGCTACACTGCGTTTCCTAATTAGCGCCGCGAGGCCTCATTAAGTCCGCTCTAATGAATAAATATTGTATTTCATAGCCTGATTGCCAGATCGGCTCAATGCGCGAGCGTCGTAAACAATTATTTCCCTAAATATTCATCGCCCTAAAGTGGATGATCGTTTGGTATTTAATGCCAGTATTTTTCAAGTGCATCTTTATTATGCAAATTATAATACTTTTTGAAGCCTTTAGTTCCTACAGAAGCAAAATAGATCCATATCAGAAAATTTACAAAATGGGAAAGTGACATGTACTTTCCAGACCGGAACCACTATGAAAAAGATTTTATGCCTCAAACATACTGGAACTGCATTCTGAATATACATGCTGTTGAGAAAATGGAGTTCAACAAAACTACACTGGCGCAAAATCACTTTGGGTCATTGTAATTTATGTGAGACAATAAAGAATGCAGTGTTACACACAGAGCGGGACAGAACGAATAAGCTAAGAAATGATTTACAGGTATAAAATTTCCCATTAGAGCTCGCTAATTATTTCCACCCCATTAGTGGCAGTTCTCTAATGAAGGATAAGAAGGCGATGCAGTATATCAGTGTGCTCTAGTAAAAAAGCAGGAACAGGAGGGGAGAAGGAAGCACAAGCTGCCTGCAAGGGACATGAGGTGAAGCACGTGCAGACATACACTTACCAGTGCTTTCAATCTCACCACCACTTAATACTAAATATATCCTAAAGGTTTAAACACTGTAATAAAGACGAGCTTAACCAGCATTCAGATTGCCCCGATGGGCGGCATGGTGGCTCGGTGGGTAGCACTGCCACCACACAGCAAGAAGGTCCTGGGTGCTCCGTGTCCCTGTGGGTTTACTCCAGGTGCTGCAGTTTCTTCCCACAGTCCAAAGACAGGTGTGGTAGGTTAATTGATTATGCTAAATTACCACTGGCTTGTGTGTGTGTGTGTGTGTGTATATATATATATATATATATATATATATAAATAGAACTAGTCTTGATATAACCTTGTGTATAGATGTAACCTAGCATTTAGCAGACGCCCTTATCCAGAGCGACTTACAATTGGTAGTCTTACAATCCAAGCAATTGTGAGTTAAGAGCCTTGCTCAAGGACCCAACAGTGGCAGCTTGGCATAGGTGGGATTTGAACCCTGGACCTTTTTGGTCCATAGTCCAGTACCTTAACCGCTAGGCTACCACAGTCCCTTGTGCTGACTTGTGCTGGTGAAATGGCCATTGATGCCGATAGCCATGTTAAATAAACCAAAGAAACATTGCCACAACTCTGGATCAAAAACGCATTTATTGGTAGTCTGTGAAATCTTGAAAATGCTTTCTTAAATGACAGATACTGATGCAAGTTCTTCACTCAAACTAACTACAATAAGCCAAGTCATGCAAAAGCTAAGAATAGCAGTAAGAAACAGAAAATGTACAGCTCAATGGTCATATAAATGGTTGGAATAATTTGTTCCTTTGGGCCTAATATGCCGTAACGGTTCATCTAAAGACATTACAGTACAATTTAAGTGACAGCAAAATTACATTTAAAACAATGTAAGATGCCGTAGACTATTCTTAATCGTCTACTCAATACATACATGAACTTGCGTACTGTAAAACATTCAAAGCAAATTCTAACTTTACACTGGATCAAACTGTAAAACCAGCAACCACCAGTCTCAATCTTCACTCGACACTCTCCAACTCCTTCCTCAGGCTGTAAAGAGAAAGAAATGGCAGATTCACTTACATCACATCATGTCTCTGGTTTATTACTGGGTGGCAGACTAGGCACAACAACAACAACAACAACATGGACATGTTATGTAAAACTCAATTGTCTATCTAAAAAGCCTACCATCCCATAATATATTTTGTGTGTGTGTTTATTGCTTGATCCTTGGGGTATTTTGACCAAAGCATGTCACAGACACTTAAGACCCCAGGGTACTCAAAATGTAAAGCAATACAAAAATAAAACATTTTACCTGTTCAGGTAGGCATGGACATTGTCATAGCCATGGTACTTGGCCAAGTAGACAAGCACTCCAGTAGCACAGCGCCCCTCTCTGGCCCTGCAAAAGCTGCAGTTGCAAATTCCACGGCATGGGGGGCATCGCCACTCCTGCAGGAAAAATGCTTCTCAGTCACATGTTCATCACGCTCACTTTTACAAAAAACCCAAACACCGAAACGGTAAATTCATACATACCGGATCCAAAAGTGCATCACGGACCTCCTCTCCATAGCGGTTCCGCAGGCAGGGACCACAGAACTGACCCCTGACTCCAACACAATCGGGGTTACGGCAGTTTGTCTTGGTGTCAATAGTCTTCTGACGACACTGGTGACAGGTTGATCCCTACAAAACCAACGGGATTTCAAAATGTCAAATTTCTTAACAGTACTGGAATGACAGTGTGATCACAGTACAACTTCTGTCATGGCTTTGCACGTAATAAGGATGAATGTGACACTAATCTCACTGCTACTCATTTACAGATGTTTAGAATGACTCAAGCGAGTTCATGAGGAGGCAGAAATAAGGATCACACAGTAACCAAACCTCAACCATGGCCCAGGATGGAATGAGAGGGAGTCAGTAACCTTTTATACAGGAAGAACCAGTGCGAACTCGCCTTTGAGACCAACTCAAGCCTCCACCTGCCAGAGGATGGATAGCTCTACACTGCAAACTAGCACTCTACTACCGAACTCCTCCAGTTCTTGTGGCGAGGTAAGGTTTGAGCTGCATTACAATTTGGAGTCTCCTTGCTATGTTCCATCCTGGTTTTCAGAGGGGGTGGTCTGTCAAGGACTCAAAACTAGGTTCTGGCATGGTCCCAACTACATCCTTGGGTGTGGGACATGTATCATCTACGATAATAGCTCAAGTTTGTTTCAATGACGTGCGAGCTGATATTAAAGCATCTCGCTCACTTTGCAAAAACACACCTTAAATGTTCACACAGTCAGGTAGACAGGTAGGACCGACTACTGTCTGCACACAGCATGCTAGCACCACAACTCAAGCCAGTGTTCTACCTAAAAGACTCATAACTGAAGGTAAAAATGAGTGCAACCCACTCCAGTCTTGCAGGCCACGTCATAAGAATGAATGCTCACTCATGTGGAAGTGGTTTGATTTGAAAAGACTGACATTGCTCAAAAGACGTCAATCTGCAAACCGTGTTGGAAATCAGTTGCCATTACAGATGGCTCAACAATTAACTTACTTCATCTGCGTACTAACCACCATGCAGAACATGAAGATGATGACAAACTTTGGGAGTCAGCTGTCCACTACAGGCTTAAACCAGCCAAGGTACCAGCACAAAAACTCACTCAGCAAACCTTGGCAGAATCATTCTGCAAAAAAGTGGCTTACCACAAGAAAAGCAACAGATGGAAAGACAAAAATGCTGTCACAAATCCCATGGTGAAAGACACGGTGCCAATACATGCGGTTGAGAGATGGCTTCAAACAATTTAATACTTCAGACTTAAGAAATGCTCTGCCAAAAAGTATCGTCAGCAACAAAATATCGCAACAGAATTTCTCCCAATATCGCACACCCCTACTGGCGCCTCATCAAGTTCCATCCCGAACCAGGGCTGAGCTCAGGTTCCAAATACCAAGAGTTCCTTGGGTCACAGGGGGCTGTTTCTGTGGTGCGCAAACAGCCCAGCCTTGCCCTGAGTAACAAAATCTATCGACTGTTTTATTTTCCAGCATGTTAAAATAAAACACTATGTTGTCAAAATCTCTACATATTATAATGTGAGTTTTGCAGATTGCCCAAGTCTGTGTGATACTCAAGTACTGCAACTCAAAGCCCCCCCATGAGGCAGGCTAAAAAGAAATGGTACCAACACACAAACTAAACACAAGTACAACTTACAGTAGCACGGTTGTAGACTTTGTCTCGGACAGTGAAGCAGATATTGTCAAGCTCTGCCTGGGTGATGTCCTCCACAGGTCTCACCACATGAGGGATGGCAAGAACTCCAGTATACGTACGCCTGCGCCGCGGCTCCTACACACACACACACACACACACAGTTTAAAGTTAAAGGGCTTTATTCATGAAATGAAAGCAGAATAAACTTGTGCGGAAAACACTTTTCGTAAATGGCCACATTCTGCACTCCCAAAATGTTAGTAAGCATGAACAAAATGTATACAGTGTGCATAAACCTCGGAAAGACGCCAAGTGTCAGACTGCACTTTAATTCAAATACTGACTAAAAAAAAAAATTTCTATAATACACACAAAAATAACTAAATTACACTCAGCAAGCACCGTTTCACAACACAGCCTGATATGCAGAGAAACTTGGACGTTTCTTAAATGGTGCATCCTCTACTCTATCAACACACAGCAGACAACCTGAACCAGTGCAATACACAGTTTTATTTGACTGCGTTAGAATTTTGATTGCATCGCAGTTTTCTCCGAGTGTGGTATTTATTTCTGTCAAAGAATCATTTATACACAACACTGCTTCACAAATTTTCTCTGGCTTCTCCAGCACTGCTTCAGTCAATTCTGTTCACAAGTGGAACTTGGGATTGGGCGAGTGAACTGGTCCAGGTGAGTGAACTGGTTGTCTGAGAGACAAATTGAATAAATACATGTATAAAATAATAATAATAATAATAATAAAAAAATGGCTTGGTGCAATGGCAAAGTGACAACTGTTCATTCTGATGGAAAAAGATACTTAACATGCCAAACATCATACCTTGAATGAGAGAATATTTACCATAAATATTACAGAACTGCTTAAAAATAACACGATTTTAAAATAATAATACTTATTATTTTGGTCAAATGAAACAGCTAGGAGAAAACATGCCACACTGTTAAAACACAAAATCACAAGGATTCTGTGAGCAGGAATTATTGGGGGACCATATTACCCCCTCCAAACATTGAGGGGGACACACCCTGCTAAAGCTATGCATAAAGCTTAATCTAACATCAGATTTAGGTCCTGGTCTGTAGATCACCACCACCAGGAATAACACCTGACAAAGAGGTTTCACCAACAATGCTGCCGATCAGTTGGCTTGCCGGGGCTGATACTTTTTCTTTTTAAGATTAAAGCTTCCTGTTGAAATTCTTGACCTTGGACTATTCTTTTCTGGTAAATGAAGAAACTGCATTTACAGTACATGTAATTTGCTGCCAAGCCACTTTTTTTTTAGAACCAGAAATACTGGACTCTTGAAAATAAAAGGCTTCCATTTGAATCCACTTCATTCAATAAAAAGCCAATTCCCCCATCAGAATATTTTCTTTTGCTTTTTCTGAGACATTTTTGATGATTTTTGCTGTGTTCCTCATCCCACATGCTTAGTTATAAGGTGCTCACTTGTTATTCATGGGTGTGGATTATGGTAAGCGTGAGCTAATTGTAAAGAAACGATTTACAAATGACTGGTGTTCATGAACATACCCTTTACTAATACATCTGGTGAGTGAAGGTCCATTTTATGTGTCATTTACTCACAGTTTGCTCGTCTTTTTATGAATGTTTCATGAATGAGACCCAAAGTGATCAGAAAATCCGAACTCGACATAAGTCTCATATTTTAGACTACTAGGTCTCACCGGTTCCTCGTCGTCATCCTCACTGTGTCTGTTTCCACGCACCAGGCTGAACTTGTCCTCATTCTCTTCTTCAGGAGGGGGACTAGGGGGACCATCCACCAGCGAGCGGGAGCGAGTGTGGGGCCTTGACAAGCGTTCTGGGTTCTGTCTGCGAACCCTGGGGGTTCCCAAAGAACGGCGGGGAACACTGCGAGGCTATGCAAAAGGAATTACACAATTAATCACAAGCCTGTTTAAATTCGTTGATCCAGAAAACTCTGACGTAAGTAAATAAGTTGCTTACAGCATTGGTCATGGGTAAAGACGTCCTCCTAGGGATGAGTCCAGGGACTTTGTTCAGCTCTGCCATCAGCTTAGCGAGCTAGAAGGCAGAGAAATGGCAAAGTTGTGAACTTCATGCTTAGACATACTTTATTCATGAGACAAAGCACCTGTTGCCATGTGTGTTCAACTAAAAGGATTCATTAGGAACATTACTGTCAGTCATCTACTTAAATACTCAAAGAATGATAGTTTGGATAATCTTCAGCGATTGGAAGAGTAGGAACAGCTTCTTTATGCAGAGCCTTACCATAGCTTTGTTTTCTTTAATGTTGAGTGCCCTCTTTGCAATGAAGTCCTCTTCATCTGCATCGCGTTCTGTGTCTTTGGGTGCGGGAGCAGACAGAGGACCTGCAGAGCTCCTTTGGTTGGCTTTTTTGGCAGGAGACTTCATGGCCACTCGCAGGGTGAAGGGCCGACGGGATCTCTTCTGGGGCTCTGATGTATCCGAATCGGAATCCATTTTCTGATGGGCACAAAAGACAACCGAGTACTGAAAACACTAGGGAAATGACTGCCCAACACAAAATCTGAAATTTTAACTGTGGTATGTTATGAGTAGATGGAATTTTCTATTTCTCACCATGGCATTCATTTCATTACTGAAGATGCTTTCTTCAGTGCCACTGCAAACCTCCTCCTCTGATGCTGACAGGGCTCCTATGACCATCTCCTTCTTTGTTGAGCTCCTCGTCTGCCTCAGAGGCCTCTTCTGGAAGGACAAACTACATGTTACCGTCTTTCGAAACCCTACCCGGCTTAGTTTTAGGCAACTGACAATGTACTACAACGGAATAACAAGTTATGGGTTTTTTGTTTTTTAATAAACACTTTTTATTAACATCTTTTCTTCACTCAATCACTTTCTATACCTGCTTAATCCAATTCAGGGCCATGTGGTGGCCACCTACCTCATTAAGGTAAAATCAAACAAATCTAATATATCTATTACAAGGGGGAAAAACATTTCCATAAACATACACCAATATTAATAAGTGCCTGACTGTGGTTACCATTGGTGCAAAGCCATCCGAAGTGAAGCTGTCACAGCTGTCCTCTGAGGAAGAGGAGGAAGTCTCCATGGGAACCAAAGGTGAGTTGCGGTAGCTCCTGAGGTTCATTCTGGTGGAAGGGGGAGGGGCCTGCTGTCTCTGTGGCGGGAAAGTAAAGGAGGAGGTGATCACTTGAACAGGGTAAAGTGTAACAATTCCAGATAAAGGTTTGCACTGATTAATGTAACAAAACATACTCGGTTAATTTAATTGAATATGCAGCATGTAAACGAGTGCATCAAGTGTATAATCAACTAAATCAGAGAAGTTAAAACAATTAGCATGCCGTTTGAACGAAACAGCAGACATTTTCATTAAAACAAACTCTAGGTTTAGGACTACTGGCATGTCGCTGCAAAAATATAAACATTAACTAATGCATATATATATTTACTTTACCGTATTTGTGCAGAGAATATGGGAAGAACTAAACCCTAAGAACCTCAGTATCACGGATTTGAAGTTTGCTCCCGTTTATTAAAAGGCTATGCCCTTTTTGTGCATATTGCATTGCAAAAGGCCTTCACACTTTATCCAAACGTCCCAGAACATCAAAGCCTTTGCATGTTAGAATTGTTCAGTTCATTCAGTCAGGTAAGATACGAATCACAACAAAGCAACACAACTATTTCATTTAACATCTACACTGTGCAAGAAAGAGCAAAAGTAGTGTTTGCATACCTTGGTGCGCATTGTGTTAATTTCCGTTACGAGCTGCTGCAGTCTCAGAGCGTGAATGAGCAGGAAATAGTTCAGCTGCACACCTCAATGTGGAAGTTCGCGGGAAAATGCCGAGAGGCGTGGTTCCATTCCGCGCCACGCTGATGTCCTGTAAGAAACCTAAATATTTACTTAACAGGTTCGATTAACGAGAACGTCTTTAAAATTTCACAGAGCTCATAAATATTTTACTACAAATACAAAATCGAAAGCTAAGTTGATGTTGAAAGGAGATCTACGAGATTTGTAGCGAAACATAGTTTTTTTCACTCGATACGTCCAGGACCCTTGGCGGTGGCGCCAAACGTATTTGCATAAAGCGTCGTGGAGTTTACTTTTTATAGCCTGACACAATATAATATTATAAGGGTAAAATTATAGAGTTTTATATTTAAGGAAGCCATCCCATCGTGTATAGATAATTAATGCAATTAACTCTACAACACATTTTATGATTAAGCAAAGTGTCCTGCACATTGCAAATTTAAGGTATATAATTTAAGTGACTAAAAACTACCTAGAACACAGAAAGATAGTCCATGTTAGCTGTCCGTGGTTTCTTCACTTTACAATGAAATACAATGATTTAGAAATGTTTTTTTTTTTTTTTTGCAGTTGTCACTGCATGTCTCAACTATGCCTTTAAATTTTATTTTATTTACGGTAGATATAATGTACAAGTATGGATTCTAATATATTGTGGCGTTTAAGAAAAATCAGGTAGACCATGAAGCTCTTCTTATTGAAAAAAACACACACTGGACAGCTCTTAAGAGAACTTGACTAAATTGACTAGGGTCTTTAAGTAATGAACACTCATAGGTAACAAACTATCTTCGTAAAACCAGCACAGCAGAATAGTCCAGCCAATACAAACTCCAGCAGGTGCTTGAAAATGGCAGGTACATTACGCAGTCAAAACCACATTACCCTGAACTGGCCAGATCTTCACCTATGGTAAATACCATTTTCTCTTTAGCTTCAGGCGGTAACATGACTTTCTATTATCCGCAGCATTAATCGAGTGAGGTGAACTACTTGGAGCCCTCGACTCTGTCTAACATGTCATCGAAGCAAGGCAGGCGGTGAGAATCCATCTTGGCAATAATTCATGCAGAACTGCTATTTTCTGCCTGTGTTTAAACATGCACCACCAACACCCCCAGACATCGCTGAAAGGTTCCTGGCATTGTCATTTCCTAGGTGTCGGCAGGCCTGTGTAAATGTGATGTTGGACCACATTGGTGTACATACAGTCCTCCTCTTTCACGCAAAAACATCACTGTATGCTTTATGTAAACCCCATATTTTTCATCTTTCATAATTTGAAAAACCTGTACAGTTTCACCACCACAGTTCTTTCACTGCCATCAATGTGGCAATGCTTTGGGTTTGCTTTGGGGTGGTCGCCAAGTCTCTTTGGTCCTGGACTCTTGTGCTGCCCCTTGCTGTGGTGGGTGAGCCAGACATTTTTGCTGCAAAGCCAGTGCAAAACCAGTTACTCCAACATGACCCTGACCGCCATCTAAAAGTTCAGATCTAGAATACACTGGCTATTAATAGGTGCTAGCCAGAACTCATGTTCATAGTCCATTTTTCCCAAAGTAACAGTACATTTTTGTTTCCCCACCATTGGCATGATTTAGCCAGATATTGATATGACTCCTGTTTCGGTGGCCAGCCTCCTCCCACCCACAGTCTCTCCAAGGGGTTCACACAACACACCAGGTCAAGAGTCTGTATTCACAAGCGACTTGACACACCTACTCCCAAAGGCACAAATAATCCAAAGTCCATCATGGCAGCCCAGATGGCCAACTGAGAATTTGGTATCCAAGGCTGATGGTGTGAAGTACCAGCCAATCCTAATCGATCAATCAGCCGGTCAGGTGGTTCAGGCACCTGATTGTGGCACGCCCAGTGGTCCTGTTTCATGCAGCACCCGCACAAAATCCTTGACCAATCTGACAGAGAACTGCTGCCTCAGTGTTGTTGTCCTCTAGCACAGCACAGAATGATGAGAGCTGGTGGCCGTTGGTGTAACAGAACAAGCCAAGCTGAGCTCTCTCTGATTCTATCACTGTCTGTTCAGGTTTGGTTGGTGGAGCAAAGCTGACATGACATAGTAGGCTCTCTGGAGTAAGTGTGTTCAGGAAAGTATGCATTGTCATTTCACGCTTTTCGGCCTCCAGTAACTGCGGATAAGCTTGCTGTGGCACCCATTCTTTTGCCCTGTTCTCTGCACTGATAGCAAGGCACGTTGCTATATTGAAGTTGCAGGAACTTGTCTGAAGCATTGTCACAGTGCCACCTGCAGAGTGGTAAGTGTAATGTTGAGAAGAACTTTGTCCTCCAACATCAGGTTGAGTTGCACAGCTATTGTCTCCATAACCCATCTGTACAAACAACCCAACAGCTGTAGCTATACCGAGAAGGTGCATCAACCTAAACTCAGGCACTAGCTGAACACTGCTGTGTTCTTATAGTGGGATATTTGACAATAGCCACCAACTGCTCTCTGCTGCTGGCCACAAAACAGCTTCCACCAGCTGCCTCTGGTGATGAAGCTGGCTGGCTCAATATGGTAGGACAGCAGAGCTTGGTACTTTTGAAGTGCCATCGGGAGTTCTTCAATGGTTGATCCACTTACTTATTTATTCTTGCACCAGGGCTCAACTGACCTTCCTGTATAGCTGCTCAATTTCTTGCAGCTGATCCCACTTCTGGCACCAGTGTGGCATTCTAGAAGAATCAGACACACCAGGAAACTTTCTTTTGCTCAGTTTTATTGAAAACAGCACGCACCAATTAGAAAAAAACTGATGCAGCAGAAAAAATGAGAATTTAAAAAGTCTAAATAAAAAGGCTTGAGTCTTTAATTTAAGTAATGAACACCTATAGCGATAACTTTAGATATAAACACATCTTTGTAAAAACCAATAGGAGTGCTAAACAGCATTAATAATTATTATTAAAAACAATAAATCTGTAAATTTATTAAACACTATAAACAAACAGTACAACAAACATGTACTCTGCTGAGTGGCATCCAGATAGTTTGGATGGGCTAACCACATCTACAAACCTGTTAAACAATATTAATGCCTAATATATGATGTATATATATGTATATATATACATATACACTGCTCAAAAAAAATAAAGGGAACACTTAAACAACACAATATAACTCTAAGTGTTCCCTTTATTTTTTTGAGCAGTATATATATATATATATATATATATATATATATATATATATATATATATATATATATATATATATATATATATATATATATATGACACTGGCTCAAAAAAAATAAAGGGAACACTTAAAACAACACATATAACCTCTAAGTGTTCCCTTTATTTTTTGAGCAGTAATATATATATATATATATATATATATATATATATATATATATATAAGATATATAATCTATATATATATAAAACTTTCTGTAACATGTACATACAGTTTGTTTCCCTCTGAATTAATTTCAGAAGGCAAAATCACACTGAACCCTGTTTCAAACCAAATGCAGCTTGTTTTGGAAAATTGCCTAGCTATAGTAAGAATTTGAATTTCAATATTTCAATATGTTCAAACTTTCAATATGTTTGTTTGTTTATTTGGTTTATTTAACGTCACCATCAGCATCAATGGCCTTTTTAATGGCAGACACAAGGTTATATCCACACACAAAGTTACTTCAAAGGTCATGCATACATATAATAAGATCAAGCCAATGTAGAGTAATCAATTAACCTAATGCTTTTGACAGTGGGAGGAAACCGGAGTAGACCACTCCACCTGGGGATCGAACCCAGGACCTTCTGTGAAGCGACGGTACTACTCACCGAGCCACCATACCCACCCCCTACATTCAAAAAAGGAAATTCAAATACAGTGGTTCCTCGGTCCTTGAGCAACTCAGAACTCGTTGAATTCTGTTCTCAATACATTTTTACCAGAAAAACTTGTCTCGGTTCTCGTTGTTTGCTTGCTTGCTTTAACTTGAATGAAACTCGATTCACAATTCATGATTCACGATTCACAATTCAGTACATGGTAATTCAGTTATTCAGATTCACAATAGCCCTAGCTCAGTGAAGATCGCTGCTGTGTTTATCATGTTTTTCTTTATATTTACATCTACAATACTGTATTCTTAGTGCAAATAACTCTCCATGGGCCCTAAAAAGGTTACTATTTTCAGCCAACCGAAAGGAAAACAGGAACTGAATCCTCCAGAACACAGGCTGCAGTTAGCATTAGAAGCTATGATAGTGCCCTGAGTTCACCAATAGAGTAAGTGTTTTGTTTTAACTTTTCACTTTCAATCCATGACTCACTAAAAAACATGAGATCTTATTATAAAATAAGCTTTGTGCTAATGATTTTGGAGAACTGTAGGGTAATGTTTTAAACATTAACTTACTTATCATTACTTATAGCATTCTGTCTTTGAGACAGATGCGTTCTGTAATGCATTAAGTACTCAATGCATTTTGATGAGAAAAATTTATCAGCACTCAATGTTTGTTCAGCACTTGTTGTACTTGCTAGAACTTATGAGCCGAGATGCACGACGCCCTTTCAAGCCAAAACATAAGACCACATGACAGTCTTAGCTCAGTGCAGAGCTCCACTCAAACCCGCTGTAAATCTATTGTGTTTTTTATATTTTTACATATATTCTTAGTGCAAACAACTCACCATGGGTCCTAAAAAGGTTAGTGATAACAGCCAACCAAAGCGAAAAACAGTGAGAACAACACGCTTAATGTATTTATAATAAACTATAGCGCTTGTATTTCATCTGATTACTATTTTTATGTTTGTGTGTATACAGGGTGTCTATAAAGTAAGTCTCACATTAATACATTTATTACTCACTGACCAACATACACGAGAGACTGTTTTCAGATTTATATGAGACAGGTTTTCAATGTGAGTCATATGGGTGACGCAACAAAAATCAACATACATATTAACAATGTTAAAGTGGGACTTACTATATAGACACCCTGTATATAGTGCAAGTATGAAATACAACTCCATTAATACATAAGCAATGCTTTATACAATGTGGATTTTTCTGGGGGTCTGGAACACATTAATTCAATTTACATTATTCCGTATGGCAAAATCTCTCAGTATTTGTTTTCGGTACTCATGACTTCCAGAACTAATTAATGTACCGATGTACCACTGTAGTAAGAATTCAGATATCAGGGTTCACCTGTACTGCAGTTTTCATCTTTTAAAAACTTTTTCAAAGGATAACAATTAATTCTGTGTATAATGCGAAACTCCTTAAAGAATCAATTACCCCAGTGTGTAAACTGACCAGTCTTAAATTTTAATCAATTTTAATTTAAAAATATACTAGTCAAAAAACATTATGAATTTATTATAACTATAATATCACCAATAGAGTATATTATAATACATATCTATATCTCTATATATATAGATATAGATATATATAAATAACTTTATAAAGTGTTCATATTTCATGGTTTAGAACATTTCTAACTGAAATATGGGTACTCAACTAGTCACCATCTAGCCAAGTGTTAATAAAGTGCTATTTTTGTTTTTTAAATATTTCATATTAAAATTGTTAAAAACACCTACTTACATCCCACGGCAAACCAACTGAAATTAAATCATTTATGGCCCATTGACATATGGTATTTCATCATGGTATTTTTCCACCCTGTAAACAAAATCCTTTTGTGTAGTGATTTAAACAATCCCTTAGTCCATTTACAAATCCTACGTGTGAAAGCCCTTAGCTGCGTCCACGCCCACCCCCAACTCGTCCTCCTCTCCGTGGACGGCTTCTGAGCTGTCTGAGGTCCTGCTGCTTGTGGTCCTGCTTGGCAGACCTTTTGCGTTCTACTTTAATCCACCCACCTTCTGTGGATTTGCCATTTTCTGTCTGTTCTTTCTGCTTTTCTACTCCTGCTACTGTTGCCATCCCTGGGATTACCCGTAATTCGTTCTGTGATACTGTGTGGTTGTTCCAGGGTCGCCCATCTTTGGATCCTCCATGATTTGTATGACTTGCTTTTTTATAAAACCTTCGGTCTCCACCTCCAGTCATATTTACAGAATTGATATGGTTCTTTCTATGGTAGTGCATGGATCCAGTGATATGAGCACGCTCTCTTTCTGACGTGCTCTCAGAGGTGGTACTGGATGGGCTGCTGTTCTTTGAATCCAAATGCACTGAGGAAAGTTTGGTTGAAAGAGTAGGGGAGGAGCTTCGGGAGCTGGCACATAGTGAAAGTGGACTGCGATTGGGTGATCTTTGCACGGCGGAGGCATAGGATGCCTGGTTGCCGAAAGCAGACAGGAACTGTGGAAGGGTCATGCTGCTTGCCTGGCTGCTTGACGCAGCACTCTTGCGTTCCTGTGCTAGGTTTTCCCTAAGCTGCTTTGTCCTCAAACTGGAAATCCACTGAGGATCAACACCTGGTGGATAACACAAAATAATATTTTCTTTGTCAGTCCAGTATTTAAGTACTGAATTAGACTATTCCTATTCCATGTATAACCTACATAGTAGATCATATGTTAAGTAAAATGGAATGTGAGATTTAGCCACAGATGAAAGCATGGCTTCTTATACTGTGTGGAATTTTAATGTTACCTGACAACTTTCTCTATATGTTTACTAAGACTGAAATACAGGCTTAACAGCACATCACCATTACTGCATGCCAACAAACTTGCTCAATAGTATCTCTATGGGGTAAACAACCACCAGATCAGAGTTATGCATTGTAATGCTATGCTGCTTCCACATTTCATTTCAAATAAAAGAAAATCAGTTCATCAATTTAAATGACAAACTTTTCATTCACAGTGTCCATCGAATAAATGAGACGACCATCACCTGAGCTGGAGTTTATCCTGTTGCACCATTCTCCATTGGATGTTGTTGTTTCAATGAGCAGCTCCACAGCTCTGATATCATCTGCCATGCTGGTTGGGTTCCACTGTACCAAGTGCACATGTCTTGTGCTCTTTGGAGACCTGACATCACTCTGATGAGACAGTAAGCACAGCGTGGGTTATGCACAGATCTAAACAGGAACCGAGCCCTACAATCTTCTTCTAGTGCTCTACTGCAAATTTGACACAACTGAATAGGTATATGGGAAACAAGGTCAAACCACACTCCAGCTGGTTGGACAAGCAGTCTGTTTAATGGCTTAAAACAAAAATCCATTTACAATTTACCAAGTGAAGTGCAAAAGGGTGAGGAGTATGTATCAATCTGGCCAAAGTAAAGAAAATGGATGTCAACGTTTGTATACTAGAAATCTTGCCCTTTTGAATGTACTTATCATTGCGTACTATTAAGAAAAAGCATAAACAGAGGTACAGAGGTGTGTCAAAAGGGACGAAACATCTTCTCCAGATGCACTGTGCTAATTTTGTGCTTTTTCTCATTTTACTTACCTCATAATTTATAAGGCACTCAACCGCCTGCTTGTCAGGTATGCCCACAATCCACTTGTCCATCACAAATGGTGGCTGAAATGAAATGAAAATAATGATGTCCAATGTCAGTCTATGATGCATATTGTGCATATAACTGAGATGGGAAAACATACCTTGGTCATCTTTGAGACTTCCACATCTGGTCTACTTGCATTAAAAGTAACATCTTTAATATAAGCTATTGCAACTTCATCACCATCAAGCTCCAGGTACATTTTCCATTTGCAGTCCTGCAGAAGACAGGAGGAGAACACAACATGACATTCACTATGAACAGTAAGACAAGCAGCTGAGGTGGCTTAGTGGTTAGTGCCAGCTGCTGGATATGGCAGATTCTGAGGGCCTAGTTTCTAGGCAGGGCTTGCAATGTGAATGTAGGGTGATGTGTTCACAGAACCAGGGTGTACCTCTAGCTACCCCCAGGGAATTCTGGATTAGGCTGGAGACCCTCTCCAACAACCAAAACTAGGATAAGCTGGGGTACAACAGGATTCTTTGCTTTTTCCTCTCAGTAGAAAAATCAGGGTATATACACTCCTGGGCAAAAAAAATGTGCCAAATGCCAAACAGCAAAATCAGTCAATCAATCATAGCAAACTCATAGCAAACAGTTGATGAGTAGTTGAAAAATGTTTCCCAGTTAATTTGTGTTTAATGTGAGACCAAATATTATGTATACGGTTTAAATCTGAATCCAGCCAAAACATGAGCCTGGTGGACTGTGGCAGTTTACCAACTAACTAATCTTTTAAGAAAAAAACAAGACATGGGATATTTTGGAAGATTTTGAACACCCAGACATGTATTAGTTTGGGTTTTATATCAAATATTTAAATCTGTTCATGATTTTATCTTTGTGTACAGGAAGAATATGTACAGTGGGGCAAAAAAGTATTTAGTCAGCCAGTGATTGTGCAAGTTCTCCTACTTAGAAAGATGAGAGAGGTCTGTAATTTTCATCATAGGTACACTTCAACTATGAGAGACAAATTGAGAAACAAATCCAGAAAAACACATTGTACGATTTTTAAATTTTTTTAATTGTAAATCATGGTGGAAAATAAGTATTTGGTCACCCACAAACAAGCAAGATTTCTGGCTCTCACAGACCTGTAACTTCTTTAAGAAGCTCTTCTGTCCTCCACTCGTTACCTGTATTAATGGCACCTGTTTGACCTCATTATCTGTATAATAGACACCTGTCCACAGCCTCAAACAGTCAGACTCCAAACTCAACCATGCCCAAGACCAAAGAGCTGTCAAAGGACACCAGGAAGAAAATTGTTGACCTGCACCAGGCTGGGAAGCATGAATCTACAATAGGCAAACAGATTGGTGTGAATAAATCAACTGTGGGAGCAATTGTAAAAAAAAGGAAGGGCCTGGACATGTACTGGCCTTAGCAGGGGGACACGCCTGGCACTGCAGGATCTGAGTCCCTCTCGGCATAGTGTGTTACTGATGGTAGCCTTTGTTACTTTGGTCCCAGCTCTCTGCAGGTCATTCATCAGGTCCCTCCTTGTAGCTCTGGGATTTTTGCTCACCGTTCTCATGATAAATTTGACCCCACGGGATGAGTTCTCGCGTGGAGCCCCAGATCGAGGGAGATTATCAATGGTCTTGTATGTCTTCCATTTTCTTACAATTGCTCCCACAGTTGATTTATTCACACCAACCTGCTTGCCTATTGTAGATTCACTCTTCCCAGCCTGGTGCAGGTCTACAATTTTCTTTCTGGTGTCCTTCGACAGCTTGCACAATCACTGGCTGACTAAATACTTTAATCTACAGTTGGCCAAAATCATTAACACAAAGCTTATTTTATAATAAAGTGTAGAACAATCTCATGTAATTTAGTGAGTAATGGATTGAAAGTGCAAAACACTGTGTTCTGGAGCATTCAATTCCTGTTTTTCTTTTGTTTGGAGACGTATTTGCACTAAGCATACAGTACTGTAGATGTAAAAGTAAAGAAAAACATGATTCACAGCGCAGATCTTCTCTGAGCGAGAGCTATTGCGAATCTGAATCACTGTGTAAAGAAATGTGAATCGTGAATCAAGTTTCGGGTAAAACAAGTTGTGCGGCTTGACTTGTACAAATTTAAGCAAGTGTGTTAGACGAGTTCTGAGGCGGTTGAGAACCGAGGTACCACTGTGTTTTAAGGTTTGGTCTATGTTTTTGTCCTGAAGTGTAGAGGAATGCTCACAGCAAGCATTGTTGTTCTGGCACTATGGCCAGTTACAACAACAAAAAAACTGAATATTTTGGAATTGACCTGGATTTCTACATTATTCACTCATTTAAATGTGGTCTGATCTTCATGAAGTCATAATCACTGACAAATTATGTTGTACTTTTCATGTCTTTATCGAACATACTTATTAATCATTCATAGTCCAGGTTGGAAAATGTATTTGGTTGTTAACCATTTTATTTAACTGGCTGAACCTCCTTTAGCTGCAATAATCTTTTCTGTAACTGCAGATCACACGCTTATGATTTCTGGATTGGGATTTCTTATATGAATTGCTGCCATATTACAGTTTGGTTTGATATGGACTCTTGACTTGAGCTTTTCTTATCTGTTGTGAATTTGCTAGCACCTTAAACCAATTGTAAACGTGGAATGTAAACCGGTTCACTGTGAATATTAGCTACTCCATTCCAGTATTAGTGTCTCCAGTCCAACGATATTAACAAGAACATGCATTTCATAAAATAAATTGTACGACTCATACCATGACGTAGAACACCTTTTAACATTAGCTAGCTACCTACTGAGTCCAAATGTCTTCACTGAGTGAGCTGATGCGTTTACTCTTTAAATGCTCCAACATGGAGGTTGTGCGCCCATTCCAACTAAGGTTGGACTTACAAATAGTACAACTGAGAGCAAAATCCTCCCAAACTTTGGATGATTTTGTTCTCGAGGCTGCCAACGCGCTTTTATTAACTCTCCAGTAAGCGGTAATGTCAAAACATTGTGATACTGTGCTATTTCGAAACACGTGTGATGACATCAGCAACTAACTGACTATTAAATTAGTTGCCAATTAGTCGATTAATCATTGCACCCCTATCTAGGACTCATATTCCCTTGCATATTAAAGCACAAACCCATGTTAATACTAATTAAAATCTGTACTAACTATTGATTAGCAACCAAGAGATTAAACCACACAATTAGAGCACGGTACTACTGCCATATAGAAATATCTTTTCACAAGTTTCCCACGGTAACATATTTACACCAGGGAGGTCTCAAAAGCTTCAAACGCTACATACTGCAGTTTTAAAATGTGCGCCTGATTCATATGCATCTCAATTCACGAACAAGGGTTAGTGTGTATATAATTTAATGCCAACACCAATATAGTTCACTGGATAATCAAAATCTAGCATAAGAAAATGAAGAAGTAAATTTAAAACAGTCAGAAAGTAAGTAAGTGAGAAAAAATGTGTAAGTGAGCTCCTAAGCAGCCACTCACATTATCAATGCAAATGCAGTTCTCATCAGAGGGCATGTCTGAAACTGCTGGCCGGGCCTGGGCACAGTGCACATGCTGAGAGAGCAATAATGATTTCTCCATTTCTCCAGTCCTGAGCACCATTCACAGGTCATTACTTAAAGAATACTGGTCCTGCTGCAAGCCAGTCTTCTGTATAAAGAGATCAGAGCAGTACCCCTCACTGGGGAGCCACTAACACACATGCACTCATCTGTACCTCCTCACAAGACTGTTGTATGTGTATGTGTTTAAAGGATGAGCTGAGGGTGTGCTTTGTATGTATGAGTGTGTGTGTTGGATGGATCTCAAAGCAGCAGTGTCAGGTCCTGCGAGTGTGTATGTCAGTAGCCATGTCTTGCTGCAAAGGTGCCAGACCCCTCCTTATTGGAACAGGCTGCTAGCATGTTGTCCCAGCTCTGTTGGGCCCGGCCTAATCACACCAGCAGAAACAATGCACCGTGATGGCGGCCAGCGCAGCAAGCGTCTAATGACGCCTCATACATAATTCAGCACCTTTCCCTCGACTCAGCGCTGATATCCTCATTAACAGCACACTCGCTGCCTGTCAGATGGCCAGTGCACAATCGTAGGCCCCTCATTTAGTCTTTGAGAAGTGCAGCTGCTACCATGACACCTCCAGCAAAAAGGGAGAGCAGAGAGAGCAGAAAGAGAGGAAGAGAGAGATAGAGACATGGAGAGATGGAGAGTGGGCGGGTGGTGAGAAAAAGAGAGAGTGGGGAAAAGTGAGCAGAGCGGGTTTGTTTTATTTAGTCCAAAAGAACCTTCCAGTTTGTAAAAACAAGGCTGACACAGAGCCTGACACCAGGCAGGGGAAAATAATTAGCTCTCATTTTCTCAGCCTCCTGTTTCCTTCTCCCTGCTGAGTTTCCTCCCCAGTAAACCACCACATGTCAGGAGAAATGGGAGGCAATTAGCGGCCTCGCTTCAGCCCCGCTGCACACACTGAAAGGGGACTATTTATGATGGGACAATGAACAGCTGAAAGATTAAATAACATTTGCCTTTTGAAAAGAAAATGACTTCTGGCTAAATGGGCCATTTTTGATTAAATTCGAACAGCAAGTGGAGAAGCGGCCTTTATCGCCTCTTTGAGACCCGAACAAAGCCTTCGCAAGCAAGAGGGGGTGGATGCTATGTATCACTTTAGATGGAGGATTTATTTATCCTTTTTCCCTGCTTATTTTTAAAGGAGAGGAGACGAAAAAAATCAATCTTCCGAACAGAAAATGTGCTCAGCGAGATGGTGGTCAATGACTGATGGGAGAACAACAGGCATCTTTACTTTAGGAAATGGCAACTTCAAGGCAAGTGTTGCCATCTTGACACTCTAAACAGTCTGCCGTCTATACACTGATGACAAGTCATCACCCAGGAAACAAAAGGGCTCATTTTACCCGGCGGCCCGAGTAACAATTCTGATAACTAATGTGGTACACATTGCCAAACTATCTGTGGTATGAGGTGAAGTAGAAATTAATTATGAATAATAATGGCCTGGAGTTTCTTAATTTCCTTCCTCATAATACATACATATGACAGCATTAATTTGTGATTCATGCTCTAAATTTCAATCAAGTTGAACTCAAAACTTATTTGACAACTCTGAAATATTCTCCTGGAAATAAACTCAGATTCTGCAATATGTAGTTGCAGACTTGATGACTGTGAAGTACCTTTGGTCCTGTTCCTGGTTTCAAGTGATAGCCAAACACCAGTTCCAAATTAACAGTCTTCCTCCAGCGTGATTGCTCCTCCTCCTCTTTGACCCATTCATCCTGGAAGTGGCCACAGAGACATGTTAACAGACAAAACACGCTATTCACACCATACTTATCCTGCCTTAAACATGAGTCAGGCAGATGTCATATTTGTAGGAGAAACCAAAACAAGATGCATAGTTACCAAGCATGAAAAATAATTGTATTAAACAAGTAAAACATGTGAAATAAAGAAAAAAACAAAGAAAACATTTATTTACCAGCATATTACCATACTGAATTTACATGATTCTGTGCGAGAAGTAATTTAAATAATGTAACATATATTGTAAGATAAGGAAAAAAGAAACATGGTACAAAACTTGTTTCATATACACATGTAAAACATTGAATGATGTATGCAATACTTTTAAAAACATGATTTGTACAAAAAAAAACGGATTTTATACAGGTATGTGCTGCATAATGTCTGTTCAAACAACATCCAAACGCATATACATCCGTGGTCCAGTAAGGTTATTATCCTTCTTGTTAAGGTTATTAACCTACTTAACCCATAGATTACCTTGCCAGATACATTACACCAGCGTTAACTGCGGGTTAAGGGTCTTGCTCAAGGACCCAACAGTGGCAGAGGTGGGATTTGAACCCTGGACCTTCTGGTTCAGAATCCAGTACCTTAACCGCTAGACTACCACAGTTTATATTACATAAATCAATGTATGGGAAACACTGCAGTAACTTGGCTATTTGGTTACTACTGGCACACTACAGTATCACATGCAGCATTGCTAAGAATGGTATGTAATATCGATATGTACATCGCATGACCTGCAATTTCACAGAACGTATCGTGGATGTTCAGCAACACATACCTGTATTGTTATGTTGTCCAGCTTAGTCAGAGCACAGAAAGGGTAAATCAATTAAAACAGAGGTTGAAAAAAAATCAGGACATACCTTTGTTAATGGCGGGAAATGGAACAGTGCCAGGTAATCATTTGTTAATTTTTCTATTTCAGCCTACAAAAAAAGAAGCTTTTTATTCTCAGGAACACAGTGAGGTACATGCCATGACAGGTAATACTTCATAGATGGAAAAGCTTTTTAGCTAAATGACTGTTGGTACAAGGCAAAATATTGACACTGTACATGATTTTTAACAATATCACCACTCAAAGTATTATCCAGACTGCTTCAAGTCTGATTATTATGTATTGTTAAGGACCAGTGCCGGCTTACGCTCACCAGCCACTTTATTTGGTACACCTCGCAAGTACCAGGTTGGACCTCTCTTTGCCTTCAGAACTACCTTGAATCTCTGTAGCACAGATGCAACAAGGTGCTGGAATTGGGGATTTTGGTCTATATTTACATGATAGCATCACACAGTTGGTGTAGATTTGTGGGCTGCACATGAATGACGCAAATTTTTTGTTCCATTACATCCCAAAGGCGCTCTATTGGCTTGAGATCCGGTTGCTGTGGAGGCCATTTAGTATAGTGAACTCAATGTCATGTTCAAGACACCAGTTTGAGATCATTTGAGCTTTGTAACATTGGGTGTTATCCTGCTGGAAGTAGCCATCAGCAGATGGATACACTGTGGTCATAAAGGGATGGACATGGTCAGCAACAATATTCAGGTAGGCTGTGGCATTTAAACAATGCTCAGTTGCTATTAAGGGGCCCAAATTGTGAAAAGAAAATATCTCCCACACCATTATACCACCAGCAGCAGCACCATCATTGATTCAGACATCGGGATTAACCAGACCAGGCAACATTTTTCCAATCTTCTGTTGTCCGATTTTGGTGAGCCTGTGCGAATTGTAGCCTCGATTGCATGTTCTTAGCTATCAGAGTAGTTCTGCTGCTGTAGCGTATTTTCTTCAAGGTTTGATTTGTTGTGCATTCACAGATGTTCTTCTGCATACCTCAGTTGTAATGAGCGGTTATTTGAGTGACTGTTGCCTTTCCATCAGCTCGAACCAGTCTGGCCATCCTATTCTGACCTCTCAATAAGGCATTTTCACTCAGAGAACTGCCGCTCACTGGATATTTTTACACAGCATGGTTTTTACTGACCATTCTCTGTAAACCCAGAGATGGTTGTGCATGAAAATCTCTGTACTTCAGTTTCTGAAATACTCAGACCAGCCCATCTAGCACCAACATCCATGCCAATTTCAAAGTCTCTTTAATCACCTTTCATTCCCATGCGAACATGCTGATGCTTTGTTTGAACGTCAGCAGGTCACCTTAACCATGTCTACACACCTAAATGCACTGAATTGCTGCCATGTGATTGGCTGATTAGATATTTATGTTAACGAGCAGTTGGAAAAAAATGATATACTAAAGTGGCCAGTTAGTGTATATGATTCTGTGGAACCTGTTTTTGTGCACTACCTTCAGGTGTATGATATGCCCTTTGGAGCTGATGCCCATATCTCTCATATCTGCTTCAGTCAGGAGAAGCAGCCTTTGCCCAGTGATGTGGTTCTGTTTGAAGACATCAGCGTAGTGTTGCATCTCACAGTTTGCCTCTCCTGCAGCAACACATCCACAAAATACACATTCATAACAGCATGTGCCAGCACTCTAATGACTGGTTGATAACTATGTATTTGAGTGTTTCTGAATATAAGAATAAATTCAGATCTTAAAATTTCTCACCTGCACCAAAAATCTGTGACATCCAGAAGTGCTGTGAAATTGTAGAACAGTTAGTAACCAGACCAATTAATGTTACATTTTTTATTATTACATTAAGTTATTACAAAATTCTTATATGCAAATAAATGTTATATTTTTACAAGAAAGAGTATATGATTGCTTAATGTATTTCATGACATTAAAACTCATTAAAAAAAGGATTGTAAGGTGACTGATCTCTGTGAATTGGAAACAAGTCACACATTTGCCATCAGGAAGAACTCAGGCATGTAAATGTGTTTTATATCATTCTAAACAGAATTCATATGACAGTAATAGAGAACATGCCACACACATTAGATATTTAACAACAAATACAGTTTTAAAATGACTACGAAATCAAAAGAGATGTCCTGATGCTACCACAATTGCAGACATTATCAGAACATGAGTGATCAAACTGGATTCGTACTACAGTAATTAAAATGAGTTAAACTATATACATTATAAACTGTTTAGATTATGTAAAGGTACATAATATATAACTGATAAACAGTAACTGATACTGACCACATGCTCTTCTGTCCAGGCGTGGATGGCCAGGTTCGGAAGCAGCTACAAAGAGAAAGATAGTCAATACATATCACAGGAAGGCACTGATTTACTAAAAGTTTGTGTGTCAAACCAAGTACAAGCATTCTAACTTAATTAGCAACTTTCAATGCACAAAATAGCATGTCATGTCCATGTTGCACTTTATCCCATTAAATACTTAATAATTATTAAGAAACACAACCTGGACAAAGTGCAGATTTATTTAGCACCCACAGTGTGATGTACAATGTAAGGGCAGATACTAATGTGATGTGCAGTTTCTACTATTGCTTGTCATTGTGACAAGAAGTAAACTATGATAAAAAAGAAAACATAGAATAAACATCCATAAATGTCCAAAACAAAAGTATATCCCTTATAATGCAGTGCAAATCTGTTCTAGACATCTAAATTTGTTTTCTTGTTCCACACACTCCTTACATTTATCAGTACTGCCTCTGCCTCCCAGTTGTTCAAAATGAACTGACATACAGTTAATTTGAATAATTTTAAATTCTTACATTTATGCAAATCGCACCAAGATATTTCTACTTACATAAATACAGCTATTGTCATTTATTTTACACAGCCATTTATTAACCACTATATGCAGGCACAGTGTTCATGCCAGTTTGCGCTTCAATTCTTCCACCTGACTGGTTCCTAGTATAACAGCAATTACATATATAAATTAGGTAAACAATCATCTAGAAAGACATATTTCTCTCTATTGTAGCTAGGTTTTCTATTGCAGCATGCGCCAAACAGATTCATCTTTCACTACAAGGAGTATTGAGACTCGGCATCCACTTATCAGGAACATGCCCATATTTATGAGCCTGGATCCTGAAGTGCAGTGTGCCCACCCAACCTCTCCCCCAATGTGGGATTCCTGGCACCATAAAGCCAGTGTGCTCCCAGATACTTTCCGGATGTGTCTTTCTCCGAGTGCTGACTGACCAAGGGCGCCAGAGAGTTAAGTGTTCCTCAGGGCAGGGGGCTGGCTGTGTCCCCACAGTAGTTTATGATAGTTTTGATGGATTTCTATAGAGTATTTATCTTGTACATTACCTTTTTTGCACATTATTATTCACATAATTATGCTTAACAAATCAACTGCAATATGAGGTTGCTTTTACTAAATCAGGGCCTGTGTTTGCAGTAATTAACTTGATTTACTTGATATGCATAGCACACAATCGGCACTATATTCAGTTTAGTACAGCTCTTGTAGCTCAGCAGTAAGATCTAGGTGCTAGAACCAGCAGAGGTCATTGGTTTGAACCCCAGGGAGTGGCTTGAAACATGAAGGACAGGTGTTGTGGGTACCCTATGACTGACTGGTGCCCTGTCCAGTGTACCTCTGCCAACGCCAAGTGAATTCCAGGATATGCTGACCACAACCCAACCCCCCCACCACAGACCCCGTGACCAGGATAATAGGGAATTAAATAGAAAATGGGACAAGGAAATTTTGTGTAAATACATAACCCATGTTAAACTTTACACCATATGTCAGCTTTAATGGGTTTAATAATATATGCAACACCTTTGTATGACATGTCCTAGCAAACACTACAGGTACTGGTGTGTTAAAAAGGCAAATGGCAGTCAAAAAAGAGATGATGAATAAAAAACAGAACAATTCATCTGTGCACAGAGTATGCCAGTCCTCCTCTTGCTACATGTGTATGGATTTGAGAGAGAACAACTGTTGTGCTTCCCCTCTGTTTGGCGAGATGGATCCTCAGCTCCCTTGTCTGAGTAAGACTCATATCAAAGGAAGTAAACAAAATTATAATATTAAGAAAATCTGCAGCCTGCCAAAGTTCCATGACATGCATTTGCCTAATTACTTTGACATAATAGAGCATTTCAAACAGCCGTCATGTATTTCACAAGTGACTCGCATGGTTTTGTGAGGATGGGAAGCAGAATGCTGACGGCGGATGAAGGGAGGCGTGGAAAGAGTCAGCACAAATAACTCTGTAATTGAAATTCCTTTAAGAGCTCAGAACAGTTCAGCAGGGTGCGCTCTGTCTTCATGCTGTTATCCACGAGAATAAGGCCATTATTTGACCTTATCGTCAGTCAAATGAAAGAACACACAACCAGAGGTCGTCTTAAAAGGTATCGTTCACTTTAGACCATGTGAGAACCATATTTAATACTAGGTGTAACTGTAATTAATAAACTAAGCATGCACATTATTAAATACCTGAGAGATTATAACATTTATGAATCGACGGCATGACTGAAGGAGGCTGCAAGCAACTAACATGGGAGTTTTACCAGGATGAATTACAAACCAAACATCAATCACATGCTCAGCGAATTGGAAATAAGTGAACCGTCAATACTTCATACGAGTCATCTATGTCCTTTTTACGTCCAGCAGCAAGGGAATAAAACACACAAACAACAGGAAAGATTTTAGATGTATATAAATTATAACATTAAACATATAAAAGAACTCTGATGTTCATTTGCAACGTTTATTTACAAAAGAAGGAAACAGCAGCAGAAGAAAAATGTGGATATATGATTAGAATAATACTGTTCTCAAGACAAGCCAGGAGAAATTAACACATTATGGCTTCTTAAGCTACTGTATTAATACAAGGTAATACAGTGATATGCATTACACTTATTCTGATACATTTGAATATGTACTACACATTATATACAAAGATGTGAAAAAGTGTTTGCCCCCTTCCTGATTTCCTAATTTTTTGCATGTTTGTCACACTTAAGTGTTTCGGAGCATCAAACCAATTTAAAAATTAGTCAAAGACAACACAAGTAAACACAAAATGCAGTTTTTATATGAAGGTGTTTATTATTAAGGGAGAAAAAATCCAAACCTACATGGCCCTGTGTGAAAAAGTGATTGCCCCCTAAACCGAATAACTGGTTGGGCCACCCTTAGCAGCACAACTGCAACCAAGCGTTTGCGATAACAATGAGTCTTTTACAGCGTTGTGGAGGAATTTTGGCCACTCAGAACTGTTGTAATTCAGCCACATTGGAGGGTTTCCGAGCATGAACGGCCTTTTTAAGGTCATGCCACAGCATCTCAATAAGATACAGGTCAGGACTTTGACTAGGCCACTCCAAAGTCTTCATTTTGTTTTTCTTCAGCCATTCAGAGGTGGACTTGCTGGTGTGTTTTGGATCATTGTCCTGCTGCAGAACCCAAGTTCATTTCAGCTTGAGGTCACGGACATATATGGCCAGATGTTTGCCGCGCTCTTGGGGTAATTTTGGTCGGCCAGCCACTCCTGGGAAGGTTCACCACTGTTCCATGTCTTCGGCATTTGTGGATAATGGCTCTCACTGTGGTTCGCTGGAGTCCCAAAGCTTTAATGTCTTTATAACCCTTTCCAGTCTGATGGATCTCAATTACTTTCTTTATCAATTGTTCATAAATTTCTTGGCAAAAATCTTGGCATGGTGTGTAGGATCTTTTGGTGTACTTCACTTTGTCAGGCAGGTCCTATTTAAGTGATGTCCTGATTGAGAACAGGTGTGGCAATAATCAGGCCTGGGTGTGGCTAGAGACAGTGAACTCAGGTGTGATAAACCATAGTTAAGTTATGTTTTAACAAGGGGGGGCGGCAATCACTTTGTAGGTTTACAACCCACCATGTAGGCCTTCATTTAAAAACTGCATTTTGTGTTTACTTGTGTTGTCTTTGATTACTAATATTTAAATTGGTTTGATGTTCCGAAACACTTAAGTGTGACAAACATGAACACAGGAAAACAGGAAATCAGGAAGGGGGCAAACACTTTTTCACACCACTGTATTTATACCTTTGAATTTGAAAACAACTCTGGAATGTTGGTGGGTTTCCGCACATGAACTGATTTCACAACATGTCTATTGTATTAAGGTCAGGAATTTGACTTAGCCATTCCAAAAAACAATTTTAGTCTTCTTTAATAATTTTGCCGAAAGTAGAATTAGCTGTTAATTTGAGTCAGGTGTTTGTGAGTGGGTTGTGAGTGGGTGACCTGTTGTATTTAAAGAAGGATCTATCAAAGTCTGATCTTCAAAACATGTCTGTGGAGGTATATTAAGGCATGAACAATGGAGGTCCTTGAGGTCGTAAAGGAATCACTGGCTAGTTAATAGCTATGTTAATGTTCATGAATTAACTTCCAAGCATCACTGTATGAAGACATGATTTAACATTACAGACATTCACTCCAAATACTAAATATATACGAAATGCTTCTACAGTGGGATAACTAAGAACACAAGAGTGTGCAAAACATCACATATTTCTACAGAAGGGAATCTCTCTCTCTCACTGTCTCTCACCCTCTTCCACCTTCACTCTCTAGCATTTCTTGCCTATATGAGTATCTCCCAGCGTCACTGCTCAAATTGGCCAATCTTAATGTCAGTGAAATGTCACTTCGCAGTTTGCTCGCCCTTCAGCATGCTGCTATATGTTCACTTTATTTCCCATAAATGACATCCATAAGGAGTCTGCAGACGTCGGACCGGCTGGGCTAATGCAGTCCATACATCGAAGCGGACAATTACCTTAGCTCATTCGGAATTTTTCCATTTAATAGCTTTCACAATGCTCAATCACAGACTATAAAGAAATGAAAAACAACAGTTTAGATGCGTCTACCTCACTACCTGATAAACTATGCATGTTTTGATGTGACCAAGCAATGAAAGTACCTAAGAACAACACTAGTCTCATCTTTGTGTGTAATCAGATCTTCCTAGGCAGACAAATGGCAGTTTCCTGTCAGAAATCCAAATATGCTTCAGGAGGACCACTATAATTTCAATTTCCAGGAAACCTGCTGTCTTCTGTGGATTGCCACCCTGTCTGGCTGACCAGATCTCAACTATGATGAAGTGCTTCGAGCAGCTTGTTAAAACCCATATGCTACTACATTCCCAATCTGTTTCTATAAATCCTACCAGTTTAAATCCAACAGATTTAATGTCACATTCTCATATACCTGGACACTCAAGCCATAATACTGTTTCCTATTCTGGCTCAGCATTTAATACTTAGCAGCAGTTAAAGTATTGGACTACTCTGCTGCAACTGCTAGGCCATTAATCAAGGCTTGTAATCCACCATTGCTTGAATCGTACCTTGTAGGACTGTATAATCTGTAAGTTGCTATAAATATTGTATATATTTACACATATCAACTGAATTTTTGATATGTATGAGCTCAGAGTTCAGATCTCCCAGCACACAATCCCACCCACCACAAAGCTGCTACCTGCAAGATGTTATTTCAGAGCATCCAATCTTGTACTACAACATCAAACAATCATTTTTACTGCAGGCTATCAGGTTACAAAATAACCTCCATTCCTCTTACACATCATATTTGAGTCACTTTATTACAAGGCTGCTGTTGATCCAGTTTTGTTTTCATTCATTCATAAATGTTGTCACCTAGACAGTTTGTCCTGTAATGAGACAATCATCTACTTGTACACAACTTGTAACTTCAGTTATACTTTAATTAGTGTTATTTAAGTATTTTTAGTTGAAATTCACCTCATTTTGTGCTTAGACGTTATGTTTTTCTATGATGTAGAATCTGAAGCTTGCTAAGGATTTAGTTGTACAAGTATACCTGACATACCATGAACATGATAAATAAAAGCCTTTTACAAAAGGTTTGTTTGTTTAAAGGTTTGTGTTGTTACTATTGTTATAAAATGGTACTGTAAAATGTTACTGCAAATCCAAAAGTAATAGCTGCAACAACATCAGTTCATACATATATATCTACTTTACAAATAGCACTAAAAGTCATATAAAGCAGTTTTTACAACATGTGTACTGCAGTTCCTTACATCTACGCCAAATATGGTTCCAAAACTAAAGTTTCTTCACTGACACCTGTAAGCCAAGATGTGCTATTCCTAATCGCTGTCACTGTCGTCAGACCAGCTAATGGCAGCCATGCTGATTTTGTGTCCCTCTCGCATGGAGCAGGTCTTTGAAGAGTTCTCCGTGGCTTGCATGCCGACCTGCATGGCCGAGTGAAGAACAGGGACAGAGGGGACATCCTGAGCGAACACATCCTCGAAGCCTTTCATCATGGCCTGCAAAGCCAAATCGCCCAGCTCTCCATTACAGCAGCGTGTTATCTGACACGACAGCTCTGAGCTGCGTGACTCCTCCATCTTAGTCTCGAAAAAAGACTCTGAACTTATCTTAGCGGCCAGTGGAGCAAAGAGCTGAGAGGAGAGTGGAAAAACCATAGAAGATATAGAGAAAGGGGGAAAAAACGAGAAATGAGTAAAATATGATAAGGAAAATTATACACACAGAGTGGAACAGAAATTAAGTAAACAAACACATAGATAAAGCATGAAATTAAATTCAGAATAAAACAGAGAAAGGTGTTTGTTTGCTCACAAAAGTAATACAACAGGGTGGAAACAAGGTAATCTAACATGTTTGTGCCATTTGTGCCTTTACGAGTTAAATTTGTTATTGTCTCTCCGTCTGTGCTGGGTAAGCATACAACAGCAAGCCGTATGATAACACAGATTACTACTATATCTAGTCTGTGTGTGTGTGTGTGTGTGTGTGTGTGTGTGTGTGTGTGTGTGTGTGTGTGTATGATGCAAATAAGCCTATACAATGAATTTGGAAGAAGTCATGAGAAAGTTTCTGGAAGAGTTACTAGACAAGACAGCACAGTGGTTAGTGCTTTCACGCCTCCCAGCTCCAGAGATTCCCGGTTCAATTGCCACCCCAGAGTCTGTGTGTGTGTGTGCGTCCTGTGATACTGGCACCCTGTCTAGTAGTCCCTGTCTTGTACACTGTGCAGGTATGAATATGAATGAATACATCAACAAAGTTTCTAGAAAAAATATGTAGAAGAGGAGGTGCAAACTTTGAACTTCTGTCAGTTTGATTTGTTAAACTATTATTATCTTAACTTAAACTCTTATATCTGGAATATCTGTGAATATCAACTACCGTATTTTTCGGACCATAAGGCGCACTTAAAATCCTTTAATTTTCTCAAAAATCGACAGTGCACTTTAAAATGCAGTGCGCCTAATGTATGAATTATTTCCGGTTGTGCTTTCTGACCTAGAACCGATTGTAGATGGTACACAGCGCTCATAAATCTGTCAAAATGTTTTAGCACGGCCTTGGTAAGTTACAAAGCTTACGGCCACCGTAGTGCGCAGCATAGCGGAGTAATACGGTATGTGCTTCAGCATTAGGGTACGTGCATTCATTAATTTATTTTCAAAGCGGATTTCAAACTCAATGCTATCAGTCACGCAGTACAACATGGACATAGAGCAGCTGTGAGAGAATTCAACATTAACGAATCAATGATACGGATGTGGAGGAAGCAAGAAGACGCCCTGCGCCAGGTAAAGACCAAACTGAGCTTCCGACAGGACATTAAGAGTTTTGTTTCATTTCATGCGCCTTATAACCCGGTGTGCTTTATGTATGAAAACAGATCCGTTAGCAGTCGATCACTGATATTGTGCCTTATAATCCGGTGCGCTTTATAGCCCGAAAAATACGGCAAATACTGTACATTGCTAGTGTAAATTACAGTTCTTTGTTACATTCACATTAACAGATACAATTTAATACACAATTTCCCTCTGGATTAATAGTTCTACCTATCTATTTATCTGTCTGTCTGTCGTAGACACCCCTCCTTATTCAAAGCAACCTACAACTGATCTGAGCATTAGAGGTTTGAACTCACACCTTTGTAGTCTTACTCACCGGGCCTTTATCTGTCTTCTCATTGGCAAACATTTGCATTCAACCCTATTACAATCTATACACTAGGGGTGTAATGATACACTCTCCTCACGATTCAGTTTGAGCTCACAATTTGAATTTCTCATGATTATTGATTTTACATTCAATAAAAGGTATTCCTTTTTTATTTCGGAAGTGTAAAAACTGTAAAAATTTCTTATATAGCTTTTTAAACAAAAAGCTTTAAATGAAATATTTAATAACTAGAAATATAAATAACTAAGTGCTGTCTTAAATAAAAAATTAGATCCTGTTAAGGAGAGGAGATATGAAGGAAGATATGCCATATATGATTGCGCACTCTCGTGTCCAACAACATTGTTATGCAACAACATTATGAGATGTCCATAAAGAGGAAGGTGATATCTCCGCAATTACATTGTGACATTTTTTCATCATGATGCATTGTGTCACCCGTACTATACACTGTGCCAATGTTAGTGCTTTTACGTTACAAAACATACAAAACATAGTGGTTGTTATAAAGCACTATTTCTCTGAAACAGGCATACTATAATTAATTTGCCTTTTTAATTGACTGCTGCCAACATATGTCAATGCTTCCATGATACAACACCATTGCCATGAAGGAGTGTTTGGCCTGCAATGATGTTTTAGCTAGTATGTGTCAAAAGTAACAATCGCAATGCCAGGACCCAAGGTTTCTCAGCAGAACATTACTCAGAGCATCACACTGTCAGTGTTATTCACTTCACTTGTCAGTGGTTTTAATGTTATGGTTGATTGCGTATATAAACCGTAAAATGGGATGTACTAGAGAGGACACTGTTTGATAGGGGCACCCATCATACACAGTTCATTCCCTCCTTGTTTCAACATTGTTCTAAAACACCAATTTAGGGAATGGTTACGTAAGCAGTGCGTAGTGACTGTGTGAGTAACTACAGGCTGTGCGGTATGAAAACGCTGGACGTTGAAGGTGCGAAGGCAGAATGAACGAGAAACAGAAAAGACTGACCGGAGTGTTCGACTGATCTATGAGTTTCTTCTCCCACATCTTGAGGCGACGCTCTCTCTCCTTCAACTCCATCTCTTTAGTGCTCAGGTCTCTCTCCAGCTTCTTTAAACGTTCCAGAGTCGCCTCAATCTCACGCCTCCACACAGAAAAGAACCCACACACATCAGTCTCCATAGCACAGGCTCACTCATTTACATACACCAAACTACACACAGAGTAAACAATCCAAACAATTGCAGAAATACTGTTTGGTTAAAACCCCCAAGCAGTTTATTGTGTTTTATGACCTGATATTACATTTTCAATTCCTTTTCATGTTTAAACACCCAGACAACACAGGGGGTAGATGTATGGATGCTATAGCTAGGACATCATCCATCATAGGACCAGGGGTCACTGTTTCAGTGCCAGGGGATGATCCCCCAAAGTTCATGTGACCGCCCTGACCCTCAAGTAGTAGAGAGGGAGAACTTTGCCTTATGACACTTGACCCGACTAAGACTCCAGCCCATGTCTCTCGTAGTGGGCTGTGCCACCTGAGCACCTCAACAAAGCTTCTTGTTTTTCCCCTGCTTGTACTGGATGGAGTGACATGGGTCCCTATCCCGGATTTCAGGTACAGCCTGAACAGGGTACCATAACTGCTCCAAATCTTTCATGTTTCACTTGTGTTTGTATATGCTGCCTGGAAAATGTGGGAAGTCATTGATTTTTAGTGTCAGAGTTACTAAAACAAAAACAATATCTCTAAAAAAAATGGTAAATGTACTGAACTGAAATGGAACATATTTAGATGCTAACTGACACGTCTGAATTTTTGTCTATCCTGCTTTCACTCTTTTTGCTTTTTTATTTGGTAACATGAGATATTCATACTTAAGGTTACAAGCACTTAAATAGTTGCATATGTATATACAATACAAAGCTCAGCCGAATAAGTGGATATACAGATAATACTTGTGTCTTCTGTCGACACCACTCCGACTACAAGTAGTCATTTTCTAATTGCCATGAGCATAATGGCCACCAGAGGGAGCAGTGTGTAGTCAGTAAATTTCTCTCACTGATTATTTATAGACACATGGAACACCCCTGACCTCTAGTTTAGAACTTACGCCCTCCCATTGTCCCCAAGCCAGGATTCCACTCCTACTCCTAACTTGCAGTGTAATTGGTTTTCTTGCTTGTCGCTTAAGTAACAAACACACACAGAATTTCACAGTCCTGTGTGCCCTTGCCTTACTTGTTTTGCAGACATCCCATTTGTCCTATTACTTTCTCATTCTTTCTTGAAAGAACCTGAAAGACAGGAAGCTCCTGTTGTCCTCACAGGCCCTCTTACAGTTAATCTTACTATAGCTTCATGGTTGCCAATTATCTCAAAATCTTATTTCAAAATGCTGAACCTAAAGTCACTAAAAGCCTCCTACTAACATGAGTTCCACTGCTACACAATAAGAGCTTAATTCTTAGCTGTCATAATATAATTCAGTTATACTTTACACAGTACCACAATATACAGTACTGTGAGATATATTATGCCAGCTTGTAGATGAGATTGTAAACCAGTCTACACATTTTGCTTCACTTTTCGTTTCACTCCAAATCTAATATCCTTGCTGGACTGCAATGAAAAGTGAAGCAAAACATGTAGACTGGTTTACAATCTCATGACTGAGTCTGACCATTTATTTTCACACTTTCCTCATTCCATCAATCGAGTACATGGCATACAATGTACAGGATGTGTGTGGACATTACCTCCATTGTGCTTTGTTCTGCAAAAAGGAGTTGCACTGGTCAGAAAGCTGTCTGTCATTACACATGGCCTCCAGGATAGACAGGATCTCTTTAAACAAGGGCCTTTTCTAAAACAGACCAAAAATATATTCAATTAATTCAAATCACACTCTATTTTAAGTACATGTTTTGAAAGAAACCCTGTTTTAATGCCACATTCATATTCTTTTAATGTAACTATTCGGTGAATGCACTGCTTTTTTGTAAATATCCTGTAGTCAATTATTTAAAATTAGAAGACTTTGTTATATTTGATACAGGTTCTCATCACATTGCAGTAGCTGACAATACGAATATACGTTAAAAACAGGTTTCTGTGGATGCCCCAGGTTCTGTATACAGGAAATCAAAACAGGCAAAAGCACTTCAGTCAATCAGCACAGTCAGGCAAAGTCCTCCATTCAGTATGTGGTTCTACTCATCTGATGATCATGTTCGAACACGTGAATGAACAAGTTGTTTGGATGTAACTTTGGAGAGAACACTGAAGGGAGGAGCGGAATTTGTTTGGCAGTTCTGAATCAAACTGTAAGCTTTAACTTGGCAAAAATCAAGACTTTAATTTGGAAGCTTTGTTTTTATTGTAGCATCATAAAAACTACATAGTTAAAAAATGTTAACTCTCTGTTGAAATGCACTGATAGGTTGTTCAGATGAAAAATTTTAAACTGTCAACAATCTCACACCAAAATCAATCCATTTCTCTGTGTGCCTCCTCTTACATGGCACATATACTTATTCTGGTAAAATGCCCCAATATCTGGTCTAACCCTGCTCAATGTGGATGGGAGTACACGGCCTGACATGACCAAGGGCCCTAATGTGCAACGTGGGACACTGGTGCCAAACTTGGTCCCACTCTGCCCAAAATCAGTGGAAGGCAATGGCATAGTAACAGTTGTTACTAGCACTGTAGCCCTTAATCTATATAATTTGAATACAATCAGTAATAAGTCAAATTTATTTGGTGGAATATTTTTCTTATTCTTACCACTGGATTCGTTTCCCAGCATCTTCTCATCAAGCTTGCAAAACTGGCAGGACAGCTGCTGGGAATGGTTAACCTCTGCAACACACAGTCATTACATTACAATCCAAGTCATCTCACAACACACAAGCAACATATCCAACTACCTGAAATAAGAGAGCAATTCAGGATAAATAGCGTAAAAAGAAAATTGCTATCACATAAATCAAATATTATGGAAACTTTACAAAGTCATATAAATTCACATATATATAGTGATGTCACACCGATAACAATGACTATATAATGATATTAAACATACATGAATAAAAAAATATTAAACTTCAAAAAAATGATAAATTTCTCTCTTTAAGATATGTTTATGTTTAAGATACATAATGCAAGTCACTTGTAGTGGGGGGCTCGAATTTTTTCTCATCAACAAAAGGGCGAAACTGCAGAAGTTTGGGAAGCACTCCTATATATGGGTCAAACATCTCCTAAACTACAAGGATTTGGGGTGCTCTCAGTCTGCATCGGTTAGTACCTACTGACAGTGCTCCAAGGAGGGGCAAACCAAAATCCAGTGACAAGGTGTTGGCACCCAAGGCTCACAGATGTGTGAATACATGAATCCTATGTCAGGTCTGAATGAACAGAAGAGCTACTGTGGTACAAGTCACAGAAATGTTTAATGCAGCTTATGGGAGTAGTGTGTTTACAACATTCGGTGCAGCAACCCCTGCTGAGTATGGGGTTGCCTAGTCTCAGACCAGTCACAGTGATCACCATGATAACCAGTGTCTGTTGAGAATATGCACAGCAGAGCTCCATAGAGAATTCATGCTCCAAAATCACCTGAGTGGGCACATCAGGCTGACACTTACAATAGAGTGTCAGGCCAAAGCAACAATGCTCAGTACAGAGTCCTGCTGTTGAGCCACGCTGATGTTCTATGCTGCTAATTGGAGATCTCACTGCTGTCTCCACTATTGTCTCTCATCTACACTGCTGATGGAACTATTGCCTATTCTGCCAATGTAACTGCCACCTACAGTGGGGCAAAAAAGTATTTAGTCAGCCACTGATTGTGCAAGTTCTCCTACTTAGAAAAATGAGAGAGGTCTCTAATTTTCATCATAGGTACACTTCAACTATGAGAGACAAAACAAGAAAAAAAAATTCCAGGAAATCACATTGTAGGATTTTTAAAGAATTTAATTGTAAATGATGGTGGACAATAAGTATTTGGTCAATAAATTTGGTTCAACGCAATACTTTGTAACATAACCTTTGTTGGCAATGACAGGGGTCAAACGTTTCCTGTAAGTCTTCACCAGGTTTGCACACACTGTAGCTGGTATATTGGCCCATTCCTCCATGCAGATCTCCTCTAGAGCAGTGGTGTTTTGGGGTAACATGGACATTCAACTCCCTTCACACATTTTCTATGGGGTTGAGGTCTGGAGACTGGTTAGGCCACTCCAGGACATTGAAATGCTTTTTATGGAGCCACTCCTTCGTTGCCCGAGCAGTGTGTTTGGGATCATTGTCATGCTGGAAGATGCAGCCATGTTCCATTTTCCATGCTCTCACTGATGGAAGGAGGTTTTGGCTTAAAATCCCACGATACATGGCTCCGTTCATTCTTCCCTTAACACGGATCAGTCGTCCTGTCCCCTCTGCAGAAAAACAGCCCCAAAGCATGATGTTTCCACCCCCGTGCTTCACAGTAGGTATGGTGTTTTTGGGATGCAACTCAGCATCCTTTTTCCTCCAGTTTAGTTTTTACCAAAAGGTTCCATTTTGGTTTATCTGACCACATGATATTCTCCCCAATCCTCTTCTGGAGTCATCCATATGCTCTCTGGCAAACTTCAGATGGGCCTGGAACATGTACTGGCTTAAGCTGGGGACACGCCCTGGCCACTGCAGGATCTATAGTCTCTCTTGGCATAGTGTTGTGTAATGATGGTAGCCTTGTTACGTTGGGTCCAGCTCTCTGAAGGGTCATTCATCAGGTCTCTCCGTGTAGTTCTGGGATTTTTGCTCACCGTTCTCATGATTATTTTGACCCCACGGGATGAGATATTGCGTGGAGCCCCAGATAAAGGGAGATTATCAATGGTCTTATGTCTTACAATTGCTCCCACAGTTGATTTATTCACACCAACCTGCTTGCCTATTGTAGATTCACTCTTCCCAGCCTGGTGCAGGTCTACAATTTTCTTCCTGGTGTCCTTTGACAGCTCTTTGGTCTTGGCCATGGTTGAGTTTGGAGTCTGACTGTTTGTGACTGTGGACAGGTGTCTTTTATACAAATAACGAGGTCAAACAGGTGACATTAATACAGGTAACGAGTAGAGGACACTTCTTAAAGAAGAAGTTACAGGTCTGTGAGAGCCAGAAATCTTGCTTGTTTGTGGGTGACCAAATACGTATTTTCCACCATGATTTACAATTAAATTCTTTAAAAATCCTACAATGTGATTTCCTGGATTTTTATTCTCATTTTGTCTCTCGTAGTTGAAGTGTACCTATGACGAAAATTACAGACCTCTCTCATCTTTCTAAGTAGAGGAACTTGCACAATCAGTGGCTGACTAAATACCTTTTTGCCCCACTGTATGCTTCTGGAAGCCTTCAGTTATTCAAACCAGAGGTCTCATAGTTTAGTTATTTTCAATTATTGTTTCTTCTCTCTGTTCAATAAATCTCCATCAGCACCAGAATCTGATCTCTGTATTCGTTTTGTTACAGTAGTACAAATACCAATTAGAAAACACATAAATTAATTGAGATAAAACATTTACATTTATGCCACTTATCAGATGCCCTTATCCAGAGCAACTTACAACTGATATAATCCAACCACTTGTGGGTTAGGGGTCTTGCTCAAGGACCTGACAGTACCAGCTTGGCAGAGGTGGGATTTGAACCCTGAACCTTCTGGTTTATAGTCCAGTACCTTAACCACTAAGCCCCACATCCCATAAAAGTGTGCTGACCTCTACGAATCAGGCATAGACTATGATAAGAGCTCCACACACAAATGTTACCCATGTTTTCTCATTTACAGTAGAATGAACCATGGCTGTACATGTCCCAGTTGCAAATAAAATGTTTTCTCATACACAAACTGTAAGTATTCAGATTTTTTAGATTGTGTTTGGTCTTTGTGTTTACCTCATTCTTCTCCACAACAAGCCAGGCTACCTGCAGCCCCTCTAACCCCTTAAATGGAATCTCACGAGTCAGCATCTCCCACAGAACCTAACACAAATACATGGACAACACAGTATATGGTACACTGTTTTGGAGTAGTTACAAAGATTCACAAACATTGGCACTTTATATAATTATTTATAATTATATTATTATAATAGTTCAATTAAATTCACAGCATGCACACAGCACAATTTAAATTACAGCTTAAAATACAGCACATTTCAGTCACATTTTTTTTCCACCTATGTCACCCCACAAACCCAGACTCACCACTCCATAGGAGTATGTGTCGCAGGTTTCAGATACAGGAAGGCTCTGAATGACCTCCGGGGCCATCCAAGGGAATGTGCCCACCAGAGACATGTGTGTGGTGTGAGAGTGAAACTTAGATGCTCCAAAATCACAGATCTGAAATTACACAAGTTTATTATTTACTCTGCACTTTTAAAAACAGACACTGAAGCAAAGCAGCTTTACAAAGGAGAACAGAACAAACCAGTATGTAATTCTGACACCCTAAATAATTTGGAAAGGACAAAGAAAGAATTTTTTTAGATGAGTATGGTTTATGTATGGCTTCCCTGTTTAGATACATTAGGTAAGGGGTGGGAGCCAAATCTTGTATTCATGGTTTTTCGGCATAGTGTAATCGGGTCTTTTTTGTTTAAATTGTTTTGCAATTAATAATCATCTAGTGTTGGGAATGATGGTTTTAGGATTTGGTATAGGGACAACTCTGTGAATGTCCTTGAGTGGCCCAGCTAGAGCCCCGACTTGAACCCAATCAAACATCTCTGGAGAGATGTGAAAATGGCTGTAGACCAATGGTCCCCATCCAACCTGACAGAGCTTGAGATGATTTGTAGAGAAGAATGGCAGAAAGTGCTTCAACTAAGTATGTCAATGCAATATTTTACTTTTTCCTTTTCAATAAATTTGCAAATATTTCTAAAATTATGTTTACACTTTGTCATTATGGGGTATTGAGTGCAGAATGATGGGGAAAGCATGATTTTTGACATTTATTTTAGCCCAAGGTCACAACAAAATGTAAAAAAGTGACAGGGTCTGAAGACTTTCCAATGAACTGTAAACAGTCAGATTTTACAATCGGTATACAGTATAGAAAAACATAAATTAAGCTCTTGTAAAACAAGTTAGACAAACACATAATTACAGTAACATGACTAAATGCAATACTGTTTAACTGAAATAGCTTAACTTCAAAATCATGTCCATTTATTCCTACTGGCTACCGCAAAAGCCCATGTGCATCGATCCATGAGCAATTTAAAAGACTTATGAAGCTAAATTACCTTGAGTACTTTGTCTGCTGTCATGACCACTGTAAAAAATACATGATACATGTATCAGAAACAGTTGTAATTTTCCTACAGAAAGGCATTTTTTAACATACACACAGACTCATAGTTTAACTTAAGTACCATTTCGAGACTTGAGATCCCTGTGGATGACTTTTATCGGTGCCTCTGAGTGTAAATAATGCATTCCTGCAGATAACAGATAGAAGACTTCCTTCAGTCATAAATCACAACATATCAGCTTCTCCAGCACTCAACCTTTCCAATAGTTACTATGTGTCATGCAATTTTCTGGTACAAAGAAGCGGTTCAAATGTATCCCTGCACAAAATCATCAGATCAACGTGCATAATTAAAAAAAATACAGCTTGACATAATAAGGAACATCAGAGACTGGTGTGAAATTGTGTGTGTGTGTGTGTGTGTGTGAAAGTGTGTGTGAAAGTGTGTGTGTATAGGCACATGTTCATGTTTACCTTTAGCTATCTCTGTTGCCCAGGTCATGATCTGCTTCATACTGATTTCTTCACTCGCATCACTTGCTAGATATTCATATAACGATCCAGCACTTGCATACTCTGAAATACACACACACTGTTACCATGAGACACAGCAGTCAGTAAAACTTAACAAGTAATATGATATTTTTTTAGAGCATACTGTTATATTTGCTTCTATGTATAAAGTCAGTACATAATGACTACTGTACAGAGATTTTGCAATTTTGCACTTTAATCAATTACTCTAATTACTATACTACTATATTATATACTATATATATATAATACTATATATCTAATTACTATACTTTACTTATAATTATTTGTAAAAAAATTAAATAAAAAAATTAAAAATAAAAAAAAAAGTAACATGCAATATGGTACAGCAGTGTGAAAAAGTGTTTGCCCCCTTCCTGATTTCCTATTTTTTTGCATGTTTGTCACACTTAAGTGTTTCAGAACATCAAACCAATTTAAATATTAGTCAAAGACAACACAAGTAAACACAAAATGCAGTTTTTAAATGAAGGTGTTTATTTTTAAGGGAGAAAAAAATCCAAACCTACATGGCCCTGTGTGAAAAAGTGATTGCCCCCTAAGCCTAATAACTGGTTTGGCCACCCTTAGCAGCAACAACTGCAACCAAGTGTTTGTGATAACTTGCAATGAGTAATTTACAGCATTGTGAAGGAATTTTGGTCACTCGTCTTTGCAGAATTGCTGTAATTCAGCCACATTGGAGGGTTTCCGAGCATGAACGGCCTTTTTAAGGTCATGCCACAGCATCTCAATAGGATTCAGGTCAGGACTTTGACTAGGCCACTCAAGTCTTCATTTTGTTTTTCTTCAGCCATTCAGAGGTGGACTTGCTGGTGTGTTTTGGATCATTGTCCTGCTGTAGAACCCAAGTTCGTTTCAGCTTGAGATCACGAACAGATGGCTGGACATTCTCCTTCAGGATTTTTTTTGGTAGACAGTAGAATTCATAGTTCCATTTATCACAGCAAGTCTTCCAGGTCCTGAAGCAGCAAAACAGCCCCAGAGCATCACACTACCACCACCATATTTTACTGCTGGTATAATATTCTTTTTCTGAAATGCTGTGTTACTTTTATGCCAGATGTAATGGGACACACACCTTCCAAAGAGTTCAGCTTTTGTCTCGTCAGTCCACAGAATGTTTTCCCAAAAGTCTTGGGGTTCATCAAGATGTGTTCTGGAAAAATTGAGACGAGCTTTAATGTTCTTTTTGCTAAGCAGTGGTTTTCGTCTTGGAACTCTGCCATGCAGGCCATTTTTGCCCAGTCTCTTTCTTACGGTGGAGGCATGAACACTGACCTTAACTGAGGCAAGTGATGGTGGAGGCATGACCTTTACTGAGGCAAGCGAGGCCTGTAGTTCTTTGGATGTTGTTGTGGGGTCTTTTGTGACCTCTTGGATGAGTCATCGCTGTGCTCTTGGGGTAATTTTGGTCGGCCGGCCACTCCTGGGAAGGTTCACCACTGTTCCATGTCTTCGCCATTTCTGGATAATGGCTCTCACTGTGGTTCACTGGAGTCCCAAACCTTTAGAAATGCCTTTATAACCCTTTCCAGACTGAGAGATCTCAATGCTTTCTTTCACAATTGTTCCTGAATTTCTTTGGATCTCGGCACAATGTGTAGCTTTTAAGGATCTTTTGGTGTACTTCACGTTGTCAAACAGGGGTGTCCTGATTGAGAACAGGTGTGGCAATAATCAGGCCTGGGTCTGGCTAAAGACAGTGAACTCAGGTGTGATAAACCATAGTTAAATTATGTTTTAACAAGGGGGGCAATCACTTTTCACACAGGGCCATGTAGGTTTGGATTTTTTTCTCCCTTAATAATAAACACCTTCATTTAAAAACTGCTTTTTGTGTTTACTTGTGTTGTCTTTGACTAATTGGCTTGTTGTTCCAAAACACTTAAGTGTGACAAACATGCAAAAAAAATAGGAAATCAGGAAGAGAGCAAACACTTTTTCATACCACTGTAGTTGTGGAGATATACTGATCCAGAAAAAAATGCTTGGTTTGGATCAGATTTGATATATCTCTCAATATACTGATGCATTTTATGTCACAAAATAATATTTTACACCATCCAAGTATTTCAAGTGGTCTCTGGAAAAGACAGACTGGTGCATCCACATTTTTCTTTTCATATTATGGGGCTCTACTGACCACATGGTATTGCTATATGTCTCAAGGCAACATAATAACTCAAATCCATCTTGTCAGTGTACCATGTGTGTTATGCTCAGTTAAACCTTTTATCCATGACAATGAGAGAGTGACCCCTACTGTCCCATAGTCTCAAAGTGGGAGCATGGTCAGCGCATTTCAAGGAAATCCAGCAAAAGGTGTAACTATAAGCGCAAAATATATCAAATCATGAGATTTATGCTACACCATGCAACAACTGAGTTTCCTTTAAATACAAGGAAAACACAGCTGAATCCAAAACACCCTTAGCTTCCATCACAAGCCTACAATCAGAAACACACCAAAGGGCACAACAAATATGAGCCTTTAGACTCCCCAGACACAAACCAATCACATCCACCAATAGCAGCACCTCACCAACGTCAAAATGTTGTGTACCTCTGTGAAAAACCTGATAGTCAGCTTGACATTTGTGAGACACATGAAGAGCAGCATCAAGGACAGTTTGATGCTTTTGCTAAGGGCAAAATACACCTGTCCAAGGATGTCATAAAATGTAGATAAATGTAGATAAATGCCAACAAAATCAAAATACTCAGAAATGTCATTATACCCTTGAAAATGTGATATCCTAATCTATTATTCACTGTGTGCAGGTTGAGGCACACCCTGGACAGTGTGCAGATCCATTGCAATGTTCTGTAAACACACCAACAGACCTTCATGTTCATTTGAATGATCACCCAAGATTTGAGCCCAGGTGCGCAGGCATTGTCATTTCCATGGCTCTTAGTATCGAGTCACCAGAGCTTCTGGAACAGCAGGTACAACACAGCAGGAAATTCTCTAGCCAGTTCTGATTCAAATATGTGGGACTGTGGTGGCTTAGCGTACTGGACTGTTGACCACAATGTCCAGGGTTCACTGTTGGATCCTTGAGCAATGCCCATAACCTACAATTGCTTGGATTGTACAACTGTATCAGCAGTAAGTCTCTCTGTAAAAGGGCGTCTGCTAAATGCCTAAATAAAAATGTAACTCAACCATGAATGAAATGTAGTGTGTGTCAGTGAAGGTCTGAATTTCATGAAAAAGTATTAGCTAAATTACAGGTCAATAATATGAGAAAGAAATTCTAAGTATACCACTAACTAAACTTCCAACAGACATTAACTGTAAAACTGTAAATTCCAGTCCAGACGTCTCCACTGTGGACTTTGTATTTTCTTATGGGACACACCCTGCATTTGTTCCACATCCTATGCTTTTATGAAGACTTCCCTTGAGACTTGCCATAACCTTTACAAGGAATTCCCCTTTTTATGGGACCTGATTGTCTGTATTGGGTATAAGATACTGTATAAGATAATCTGTATTGGGCTGCAGCTGTAACTAACATCCAGATTTTATGAATATTTCTAATGACTCCACAGCCATACACTGTGTAGAGGTCTGTGGTCATAGAGCATACAGAGTCTATTGTTCATCAAACACCAGCTTTTGTTTTCGTCTGTAATGAAATATGATTAGACAGAGGGATTTATTGCCCTGCTGATGAGGGTGGAAACATAATGGCCAAGCTGCCTGTAAATGCCTCTCCTTTACCTGGTGCTAATTAGTCCTGCCAGTGAAAAACAGAAATGGCAGTGCTCTGACAACCCACACTCTATCTCTTGCAGCCTGCCTACTGTAGCACAGGCAACATACAGACCATAAATCAATCCAGACCAGGAAGATTTTCAAATAAAAGGAAGCTGAAAAACATTACCGTATTTTTCGGACCATAAAGCGCACCGGGTTATAAGGCGCGATATCCATGATCGACTTCTAACGGATCTATTTTCATACATAAAGCGCACCGGGTTATAGGGGCATGAAATGAAACAAAACTCTTAAGTTCCCTCGGAAGCTCAGTTTGGTCTTTACCTGGCGCAGGGCGTCTTCTTGCTTCCTCCACTTCCGTACCATTGATTCGCTAATATTGAATTCTCTCGCAGCTGCTCTATGTCCATGTTGTACTGCGTGACCGATAGCGTTGAGTTTGAAATCCGCTTCGAAAATAAATGATTGAATGCACGTACCCTAGTGCTGAAGCACATACCGTATTACTCCGCGATGCTGCGCACTACGGTGGCCGTAAGCTTCGTAACTTACCAAGGCCGTGCTAAAACATTTTGACAGATTTATGAGCGCCGTGTACCATCTACAATCGGTTCTAGGTCAGAAAGCACAACCAGAATTAATTCATACATTAGGCGCACCGCATTTTAAGGTGCACTGTCGATTTTTGAGAAAGTTAAAGGATTTTAAGTGCGCCTTATGGTCCGAAAAATACGGTACATTATATTTACATTTACAGCAATTAGCAGATGTCGTTATCCATATATACACAACACTGGCCACTCAAAGCTGGGTCACCATAGTAGTGGGCTAGTGTATTGCTACTGTGATTAAAAAGCTACTATTAATGCCTAATACTAGAACTACTGAATTTGGAATTTAGAGAATAACTCTGTCCCAGCCATCTCTAGCCTTGTTTCCAATGCCAACATCCCCATAATTTGTCAAACAAAATGCTTCATAACTTCAAATAACAAGCTGTGCTTAATTTCCAGTAACCATTATTTGTTTAAAGGTCTGCAGAGCAGAGTTTTTTGTGTTTCAATATCCAATATCCAGTTTAAGACTGTCTGAGTGATATTACTCCTGTCGTCTGCGTCAGTACACATTCTGCTTTGCAGTTCTGCTAAGCACATATTAATCACAAATAGAATAAAACACATACAAAAGCACTTTGGATGAATTACAGGAGCAATAAAACAGTTTAGTAACTAATAAAACCTGAAAATATCTTGTCTATATGTAAAAGTCTGGCCTATGTTCACAGCATTGTATGTGAAAAATCATGTTGAAGTTCAAGATATGTTAAAAGCTTTTCACATGTAAATTGCAGTGCATTATATTAAAGGTCTAAAGAAGGACATTAAGGCCATTAACAATGGCTGTGTGCTCGCAATACAGTAAATAAAGACACTTTCACGTTTATTCGTCAACTGGGTGATTCCACAAGGGTGCTGTTAAAATTCTACATATACTCAGCAACGCTGATATTACCAACTGATGGATGTAATAACACTGTATTAACAGGAATAGAGATAGTGTGGCCATTTGCAAACAGCAATAAAGAAGTGATGAAAAAGTCTAAACAACTGTTGAAACTGGTTTAATAATTTATCCAACGCAAACAAATCCTCTGCAAAGAGAGTTATTAATGATGACTTGCAGGAAAAAGACTAGAAGATGTAGGAGTTGTGTAAATCATACCTGTAACGATTCCGTAGTTTGGAGCCTCCAGGATAGCACCATAAAACTGGATAACATTTCGATGACTGAGGACACTCAAGATCTCCGCCTGCGGACAGAGGCAACAGGTTAGGACCAAAAATAAATCACATTACACAACATGTGGACTGAGTATTAAAAGCCATGCTATGTTAGCTGCATGTGACATTGTGTTTTCATTAACTAACCCTATTCGAGGAGTGTACTACATCAAACTCTTCCGAACACGTTTAAAGTTCAGAAAGTTTACTTAGAAATTTGAACGGTCTCCTAGCATCAGGGTTCAATGCGAAATCCGCCTTTCTAATAGTTTTAAAAGCATAAACTGGCACAAAATTAAATAAAAACACGCCGTACGCCGAGCTAAAATTACACATTAAAAATAAGTGCCAAATTGACAGATCCATCACTTCAAAGTCATTTGGAGCCAAACACAGTTCTCACCTGAGAGTAATATGATTTAATTATCAGATAATTCCCTTTTAAAGAGACAGTGTGTGAATTTCTAGGAATGAAACCCTTAGCGCCCCACACACCCTCTTCAGAGCAAAAAGGAAGAATATTCAAGACTGGAGGATACAAAAGTCAGCACCAGGCGCTACATGCAGAGAGGCAATTAAAATGATTATCACACTGACAATTAAAACTCGCATATGAAAAGCTCAAGCAATTACATCGCCCACCTCTTTCTCAATCTTCAGCAGCTTTTTCACTGCCACCTCTTTGTCCTGAGAGATCCAGCGGGCCCGGTACACGCTGCCGAAGCTCCCGCCGCCGCAGTTCTCATAGAAGTGGATGTCAACGAATTTGATTTGAACGAAAGAGGCGCCCGGAGACGCCATGGCATAATGGCACTTTTAAAACACTCCGCTCTCCTGTAAAGGCAGTGAGTAGGTAGCAAAATGAGACAAAAAAGCAAATCAGAGATGAAGTTCATTCAAGTCCTCGTGTGCAGTGATGTCCAGGTCTGTGCCGCTCTTGTGTATTATTGTAGAGTGACACAATTTAAGGTTATCGCCCAGCCACGTTCACACATACACACATGCACACACAACTAGAGTTACAAGAGGTCTGAGCTCACTGCTCTGCCAGTCACAGGATGGTCTCTAGTGTCATTGGCAGGAGATGGGTGTGTTCAAATGCCAGATTATGAGCATAACCATGTACCCTCTACAAGCAGACCAAATGTGAGTAGCTTGCATTTGTGTATGTATTTTTGTATAAGTTTGTTATAAATGTGACATTCATCTAGTCATCTGTACCCATGCTTTAAAGCACATTTGTCATCACTTCCGCTAACCTGTGAATGAGTCAGATTCTTTTAGACAACTCACAGGCTGATCCCTGTCCATGCTTCAGGCCTAAGGCATTCTTGGCATTAAGCAAGCTATGCTCACACTGCACAGGCCATCCATCTCCACCGAGTGTGCTAGACTGTTCCAGAATAATCAGCCCTAGTCCAGATCAGTTTATACAAACACAAAACTTCAGTTTATTCACCGGACTCAAGCTTAGTTTGATTCTTAAACATTACACAGGTTAAAGGTCTGAATGAAGAAATCAATTTATATTTGCTTCACACAACTGGCCCCTAGGCTTACCTATTAATTTGCTGTATATGTGAAGTGGAAATAAGGGTTTGCTCAGAGGACCACCTTCTAAGCCTTATCGAACCTAATCCTTATTAATAACATCTCCCAAAGGCCACAAAAGCCACTGACTATAACAGTGCAGCTGTACATAGCACGTGTTTTTCAGCTCTGTCTAACGAATATACAGCATATTCCTCCATGTTTCCTTGCAGTGATAAACGAATACATTGAAAACAATTCCATTTAAAGCTTCTATATTATGAAAGACTGAGAGCATTTGCTTTCTTAAATACTTTAGCTAAAGTTGTTTTCCTTACTTGCGTATAATGTCCTGTCAGTGATGGGGCAAATTAAGTTCACTAGAATTGACTAGAGACATAGAACTTAAGATGGCACATTATGTATTAGAAACAATGCAATCTCAGTTACATTTACACATCTTCCAGATGCTCTTATTTAGTACGAAACAATCTTACAATGTACAATCCAAACAGCTGTGGGCTAAGGGCCTTAGTTGATATGCATTGGTCAGGCTGAAGTAACAGTCCATCACATGATCCTTCTGTTCTCCTCATATTATTGGGACTGCAAATGGCATTGACTTGTGGACACATCTAAGCCAAGCTCTCAGGTTGACTGCACATGTTGCGCAACGAATCGGAGGATCCCACAATTTGTCCTGGTCAACAGTTTTATACCTGAAGTAGAGCTCATCGCTTATATGAAGTAATGCTTTATGACTGTAGATGCAATTAAACCCACCCCTTTAAACAGCTGGAGCGATCCAGATTTCATATTTTTTTACCTTCATGACTCTCCATGCAATGTGAGAACAGAGTTCCCCCGACATCCAGTCCATTTAAATACAAACTGAAATTAAGTCAAATTTATCTATAAAGCGTTTTTTTGCAATGGAGCATTGTCTCAAAGAAGCTTTACAAAAGTCCAGGCCCAAAGCCCTAATTGAGCAAGTCTGGGGTAACTGACAACATTCTCTACGTTTGACAAGGAAGAAACATTGGGAGAACCAAGAATCAAAAAGGGACTCAACCTCCTTGGGCAGCCTAGATGAGATATATAAGTTACCTAATTAATAAGGTTTTAGAGATAGTTTAAAAATACAGAAGCTAAATATAAAAATGAGAGAACATATCTATAAAATATAATAAACAAAATACAATATAATGATAATACAATATTATGAAGAGTATAAAATACAGAATATAAAACTAAAGAACGTAAGAATAATTTCATACTCCATTTGCATTCTCTTGAAGGTTTTTGACTCACAGTCACATCCTAGAAGGTCCGTAGCCGAATATCAGTGGACAAAACCACTTTTACCAACACGAGGCATCACCTGTCTGTAAAATCACAGAGATGAGCCTCTGGACTCTAAAATTATCGGAGGACCACAGAGTTTGTTGTTTGCAGAGATTTCTGGTGTTGTCCCATGTGCTGTTCTTTTTTAAAGGTCTAATTAAGTTTGCAGTATTAAACTGACCTACAGTGCTTTTACGATTCTAAGTGCTCATGCAACTAATTGGCTGCTACTGTTGTTATCAGGTGGCAGGCTACTAGTGCTGGGTGGTATGACCTCAAACTACATTGATTACCATTAATGAACGATTATATTGTTCTTTGTTGTTGTTGTTCTTTGTCCTCTTTGTTCACTGACAAGGGCTGTACTGTAAATATGTTCAACTATTAAAACTGGACTTGTTTTCTAATGAAAGAGTGCATATCGCTGTGATTTGTAAACTAACTTAAGGAAACACACAAATGAGCAATTTATGGTTGTTTATTGAATATTTATTGAATCCTTCATGATTTAGTAGGATGTGGCATCAGTTATATCCTTCCATTTTCTTGAATCTTTTTCATATTGTACAGTGCTTGTACCGTATTTTTCGGACCATAAGGTGCACTTAAAATCCTTCAACTTTCTCAAAAATCGACAGTGCGCCTTAAAATGCGGTGCGCCTAATGTATGAATTAATTCTGGTTGTGCTTTCTGACCTAGAACCGATTGTAGATGGTACACGGCGCTCATAAATCTGTTCAAATGTTTTAGCACGGTCTTTGGTAAGTTACGAAGCTTACGGCCACCGTAGTGCGCAGCATAGCGGAGTAATACGGTATGTGCTTCAGCATTAGGGTACGTGCATTCATTCATTCATTTTCGAAGCGGATTTCAAACTCAACGCTATCGGTCACGCAGTACAACATGGACATAGAGCAGCTGTGAGAGAATTCAACATTAACGAATCAATGGTACGGAAGTGGAGGAAGCAAGAAGACGCCCTGCGCCAGGTAAAGACCAAACTGAGCTTCCGACGGAACTTAAGAGTTTTGTTTCATTTCTCATGCCGCCCTTATAACCCGGTGCGCTTTATGTATGAATTATACCCGTTAGCAGTCGATCATTGATATCGTGCCTTATAACCGGTGCGCTTTATAGCCCGAAAAAATATGGTACCACACAGTAGGGAAATGCATCAAGAGAAGTTTTCAAAAAGTATTAACCAGAAATTTTTAAAAAGAATAAAAACAAAATAATCGGCATGGCCAACATTACGTCAGTTAATGTTTCTGAATGTTGGTTTCGATTCATTTTCGATCAGTGGCCCAGCTCTACAGGCTAAATCAAATTTTTGATTTTCCCCATATCCAAATCAGCATCCTGATGCCGTTGCCATAGAACAGATCGGGTCGGGACATCCCTAAATATATGCAAATACAAAATTGGAATGTCTGGTAGACACACAACGTCTCTGCTCCACCACCGCAACAGGAAGTATACTGAAAGCCAGACGTGGCTACAACAGCTCTGTCAGAAACAGCTAAACTGCACAACAAAAGTGTATCTGCAAGACATCACTGATGCCATGACTTTTACCAGTCCAAGGATACGATAACCAAACACAGAAAATACACAGTCCATTGTTCTGTCAGTGCTTGTCCATTGAGACTGCATGCATGTTTCATATTATGAACCTAAGAGCAGTGAGTGTGGCTGAAATAACATCATTAAATAAAAGACCTTTCAACATACTCGCCATATTGCAGTGATAAAAGTAGTGGACAAGTGTTAACTGAAGCCTAATGGGCGGTAAGGTTGGGTGCAATATTTCTATTTCAGGAAGTTCTACTCTCTATGGCACAGCAGTAAATAAAATATATGTACAGAGAAGAAATATTAGGGCAGTTGTGGTACAGCAGCTGTGACAACAAACTTGACTATGACCTTTTACTATACACATTTGCTTGAATATCATGTTGTAAGATTCTATCAGCTGTTGTAGGTGTAATATAACCACTTTGTGTTTATCAACCCCTATTTCTGTCTGAATCTGTAGCACATTGCGATTACCACTTACCACAGACAAACCTTCAGTCACATTACTGATTGATAAAATGAAAACCACTTTACTTGAAATGTGCTTATAATGGAAATCTAATGGCAGATGCTATCATGAACTGTTTAGATAAAGGTATTTGAAAATTGGTGCATATCTGTTTCATTTCATTTCATTTCATTTGGCACTATGCAAATACATTTGTAGTTACATGTTAGTGATTATTACCTAAAGATAGCAAAAAAACTTAGAGAAAATGTAAGTTAACTTACTGAGTCAATTCTGTATTGCTCTATTGTTGAAGAAAAACTAAAGTTTTTGTAGTACTCCAGTTTTATAGTTAGAGTTTCATAAAAACCATTTACATTTTTACATTTTACATTTACATTGTATTACAAAACCGCTTTGGTAATACATTCTCTCGCGTTTTTCCAATCATAAGATTCTATTTTGAATGTAATGTGGTTGGTTTTTTTACATTTCATTATATATTTACATTAACATTGAATAGACCTCAACAATCATCCCTCAACCTCCATTATGTATTATTTAATTAAACAGAGCGGGTTTTTTATGGGGGTTTTTTTCCAATATCTGAACATATGGTAACAGTTTTGGAAATCACACGTACCACTGATAGGGTTAAATATGAGAGAGTATTCCTTTAACATGCCAGGAAATAAACGGCTCAAGCATTTGATTGCACAATCTTCAGAAGAAAACCACAAAAAAGCCAGCGGAAGAGAGAAGAACGAGTCCGAGCATTACTCCTCATGTTAGAGGAAATGGTTGCTCGTATGATTATGGCTGCTGTTCTTTATTTAGCTGTGCAATTCACCTCCATTGCCACTTCACACAGCATGTATAACCGTAAGAGTGGCCAGTGTATACTTGCTCCCATACCAAAGGTCAAAGACTGAAATTCATTACCTTAGTGCTATCCTCAGACATCCGTTCACAAACGAGTCTGAGTGTTTACATAGCATAACAGCATCGATACACAGTATCTCGACAAGCTACACTCAGTGAAACTGTCATTGGATGTGTCGTCACACTCAGTATCAAGGGACATGCATTATCAGAAGCTCTAGACACCTGTTCTGATGATAGACACAAGAGTAAAAACAGGAAAAAGAAACCAGAAGCTCAGAAACTTGCCCCCATCCCCACTATGAAGTTACTCAGTCTGAAGACTGCAATGAGCACTAGCACACCATGAAACCCGCATATTTTCCAATGCACCTTATACATTCTCTCTTTCTTACACACACACACACACACACACACACACACACACACATAATGAAGGACAAATATATGCTACACCAACACCTAAACCCAACCCCAACCTCAGTAACCTAAAGCAAATCTTAAAATCCAAATTTTCAAATAAAAGTTGCCATTTTGTAAAAAAAAAAAAAAAAAAAAGAAGCAATTAAAGAAGTGTGAACCCACAAAACGATCCTAATAAGTGAAAATTGACAGGTTTTCCTAACATCATAAGAACATTTGGTCCTCACAAGTATAGCACTACTAGGTACACCCCCCTCCCCCCAAACACACTTTGTCTCATTGTCATTGTGGGGACTTTCCACTGACATAATGATTACTGTAGCTAATTAATGCTAGAACTACACCTAGCCTTAACCTCAGTAACCTAATGGAGATAATGGAGATATTTTGGAGATATTTTGACTATTTTAGTTTTTCAAAAGAAAGTTTGAAAATGAAAGTTTTCCAGCAAAATGTCCCCACAGGGTAAAAAATGTCAGATCTTTCTTATAGACATGAACACCAACCCCTCCCCAAGGGTCTAGTTCCCATTGGCACAGTGATTGCTGTAACTCTACATCTATACCTAAGCTTAACCTCAACTTTGGGTAACAAATTAAATGTTTTGGTTCTTTCAGTTTGCCAAGTAAAAGATATTTGGTCCCAAAGAAGGACTGGTAGAACATGTGATGTGCACACACACACACACACACACACACACACACACACACATACCTTATCAAGTTAAAATACAATTTCCTTTTCCTATCTCGAAACAATAATAAAACTATCTTACAACAGTCTTACATCATCATGTGTGTATTACAGCAATTTGCAAGAACAAGTGGGCAAAAATGCTTTTTCATACATGCATAAATTATAACACAAATCTGTCACACACAAACTGAAACCTGAATATCACCTGTTTCTTATTTGAGATATGTGCAATCTGAACATGTGAATTTCCAAAATGTTCAATGTAAGTTTTTTCCTTGGAATTTTACAATAAGTGAAATATTTTCCCCATTGTCCTTGGATTCATGTTAAACACAGCATCACAACTCTTTGCACATGTGAAAAAACAGGTTTGGCACGACAAAAAATTCTCATATTTTAAAATGAGGTATTTCATGCATGTATGAAGCATGAAGCTTACATGTTTTTTCACCCCAAATTTCATATATAGTATTCAGTACATCTTTGCCCACATTTGTCCTGTTACATTTTGTGGAGCTGAACCTCTAAAGCCTTCCTCTTATTTGTTGTACTCGGAGAACAAAAATAAATATACTTGTTAATTGACTTATTGAGGAAAATGATCTAATATTATACATCTATGAGTGGGAAAAGTATGTTAACCTCAAGGATTAGCAGTTAGTCTGAAGGTAAAACGTCAGTTATTTTCATTCAATGTGATGGCAATCAGGTGGGAGTGGGTGCTCTTTTATGTTAAGGAACAGGGATCTATTAAAGCGTGTTCTTCACATGCACATTAGTGGAAGTATATGGCATGAACAAGAGAAATTTCTAAAAACCTTACAAAAAGAACTATTGATGCTTCTCACTATGGAAACAGTTACAAACAGTTGTTTTAACTCCACCCAATACGCAGTCACACAGACTTTGTACAAATGGAGGACATTCAAGACCACTGTTATCCTGCCCAGGAGTGGTCAACCAATAGAGATCATTCTAAGAGCAATGCACGCAATAATCCATGAGGTCACAAAGAAACCCAGGGTAACTTCTAAGCAACTAAAGGCCTCTCACACTGACTAACTGATGTTTTGGAATGCCCAAGTCAAAGTCCTGACCGAAATCCAAACCAAATGTTGCGGAAGGACCTGAAGTAAACAGTTTATATGAGGAAACCCACCAACATCCCAGAGTTTAAATTGTCCTGTACAAAAGAATAGGCTAAAATTCCTCCAAGCCCATCTGCAGGAATGATCAACAGTTACCTGAAATTATTGTTGGGGTCATGCCAGATACTCAAATAAAAAGTGCATATACTTTTGACACTCACAGATATCCAATTGCCAAGTATAATATTCCTGTCTCATTTGTGTAACTGGTTTCTGTTTACAGACGTTTTAGGTCATCCAGGTTAGGTCATCTAGGTTTAGGTTTAACCAGACGTATTGAAACTCAGAATGAGTTCATAAACTTTCAAACAACACTGTGTTTAGAGTGTATGTGTACTGGAAGACATAGGAGTTCCTGCATGAACATTACTATTTACATACTATGTTTAAAACAACAATAACATGTATTATACCCTACCAGAGTATTTTGTAAATCCATGGATATAACCAGGTGCATTTCTTGCTATTCATTACGCATTGTACGACTAATGAGAAGGCTGTGGGTTCAAATCCTGGCTCGGTTACGCTGCTCCTGTACATACGCATGCGCAAGTAAAGAAAAAGTGGGCATCAGTGTTGCGTCACAAGTGGATTTGGATTAAAGAAGCGAAAGAAACATTTTGGAAAGACAGGCGAAAAACAGCAGTGGTGACTACGTCCTAAAAGCGCTGCAATGCCACTGTAGTCCATACATGTAACTAAAAATGCGCAACGCTCTGACAAAGGTTTTAATTCCCTGATTTCTGAGACAGTAGTTACACTGAGCCGATAAGAAATACCACCCTGAGAGTCCGAGATACAACTTCCTAGTCAAAAACCTGCTCTATTACGTAACGACAGAATGAACAAATAACTTCGTACCAGTTGTTGTTTTTCAGCACTCTCTCCACACCTGGATGTGTTTACTGGGCGCTTACAAGTTCACCCGATCTTCTGCTCCTCTCCACTCGCCTTTCTGCCGGGAATTCACGTGTTCCTCAACTACTTCCAATAATCTGACCTGTCAAACATCCAGCGGTGCTGCTGCTCACCAGACACTCACACGTGACATCAGCGCCGCATTATGGACAGAAACGGCATGACAATTTATTTACCTTTACAGTGATGTGTCAAAGTTTGTGAACCCTTTGGTATATTTCTGTAGCCTATTTCCTCATAAATATGGCTTAAAATATCATCCGATTTTCACACGTTTACGTTTATTCATTTATTTAACGTCGCTATCAGCATCAGTGGCCATGTTCGCGACACACACAAGGTTACATCCATACACAAGGTTATCTCAAGACTAGTCACTCATACACTCAAGTCAATGACAACTTAGTGTAGTCAATAACATGCATGTCTTTGGACTGTGGGAGGAAACCGGAGTAAACCCACGCAGACACAGGGGAGGACATGCAGACTCCACACAGAAAGGACCCAGGCCGCTCCACCCTGGGATTGAACCCAGGACCTTCTTGCTGTGAAGCGGCGATGCTACCCACCAAGCATTTGCCGTGCCGTGCCGCCCACCAATTTTCACACAAGTTCTAAAAGTAGATAAAGAGAACCCAATTAAACAAATGAAACATAATATTACACTTGGTCATATTACAATATTACAATACTGTTCCAATTTGTGAGAGGCAAATGTTTATGAATTTTCCTTTCAGTATGTGATGTGACCCCCTTGTGCAGCAATAGCTGTAACTAAACGTTTCTGGTAACTATTAATCAGTCCTGGACACCAGCTTGATAGATCCCAGTTCTTTAAATAGGGTGTCTACTCATACCAGTTTATAATCCCATTGAGTGAAAACACCTGACTCTATTTCCCCTTCAAATTAACTGCTAATCTTAGAGTTTCACATAGTTTTGCAACTCACAGATATCATTTTCCTCAACAAATAAATGACAGTATTTATTGAGGAAAAATGTTTTGTCTCATTTGTTTAATAGGGTTCTCTGAATGTACTTTTAGAACTTGTGTGAAATTCTGCTGATGTTTTATGTTATAGTTATGTAGATATACTGAAAATTCTAAAGGACTGTAGACTGTGGACTGTGGTAGCCTAGCAGTTAGGGTACTGGACTATGGACCAAAAGGTCCAGGGTTCAAATCGCACCTCTGCACCTCCTACCACAATTGCTTGGATTGTAAGATTGTATCAATTGTAAGTCGCTGTGGATAAGGGTGTCTGCTAAATGCTGTAAATGTAAATGTAAAATGTAAAGGGTTCACAAACTTCAAGCAGCACTGTACATTTACAGCATTTACAAGACAGAGCCAATCTATTTAAACCTTTGAGGGTTAATGGACTTGTGTAAGTGACAGTGTAGCAGAACAGGGATTTAAGTTATTTCATATTAGTAGTGCACAGCCTTAATCGCAGAACTAATTTACAGAATTTAGCAGGTGGCCTAATACAGAGCTAAGCTCATGACAGTTACGGTACTTACTCGGTGACTCAACAGTTACTTATCAAGGCTGAGATTTGAACGCACAGAATTCCAAGAAGAACTACAGAGCCACAATCACTGAGTCACCACTGTACACTTCAAGTCAAGTCAAGTCAAGTCAGATCTATTTATATAGCGCTTTTTACAACGGAGCATTGTCTCAAAGCAACTTTACAAGTTTAGATTATCTCCTAATAACTACGTCCAATCCCGAATTAAGCAAGCCTAGGACGACAGTGGAAAGGAAAAACTCCCTGAGTGTTATAGGAAGAAACCTTGGGAGGACCAAGACTCAAAAAGGGACCCAACCTCCTTGGGCGGCGTAGATGATAAAAATGTGAAGTATGCACATCGGCATTAAGTGGCCCAGGTATGGTGGGGCTGGATATGATGACGGAAGTAGCTTGAGTGAAGCTGCAGCAGATGAACATCATGTGTGGGGCTGGTACTGGTACCGGAACACAGCTCGGAGAGAAAACACTTATTTCGTATGTCACTGTTATACAGTATTAAGCAAAATGAGAGCGTTCAACCACACAGTTGCTTCTGGCAAAACAGTTGTTTTATTAGACTAGCTATTTACATGACGCACACATATTTTGCAATACCTAAATCACCTATTTACAGACTGCATTGTACAATGGCAGCAAAATATCCACCCAAACACTTTTTACACAATGTTTCACAATTACTAACACAATGTATGCAAACAAGTTTGTTTCTGCTTAGACCCCACTTATCTTGGTCAGGGTAGTGGGGTGGGGGGCTGTGTGGTTGGAGTCTATATGGGAATTCCTTGGCTGAAGTGGACCCTTGACAGGACACCAGTCCATCACAGGACCTGGCAGGGGTTGCTGTTGCAGTATGGGGGGATGATCCCTTCTCTTCAGCCTCCCCTCTGTCAGACACGGACAATCGAGCCTGTATGATGGACTCGAACCCAGGTCTCTGTGGTGGTGGGATAGCAAATTGTCGCTGCACTACTAAAGTTCCTTGTGTGGAAACTTAGAAAGTACAAAAGTGCATTCGTTTTCAGAAAATTATCAGTATGTTGTCAATCCTTAATGATTTAAGGTATGTCATGAATACTGATGTGTCAAACCTATGTGTCAAACTTGCTCTTTTAAACCAAAATCCCCCCAGAAATCATTTTGTGCTTCACTGACCCACTCTGTGTTTGTTTCTTCAGCATGCCAATCAAACTGCTCTTACTCCAACCAACTCTAATCATTAATTTCTAATGGCTTCACAAGCGACACAAGTTTTCAACATTTTTCTAGGCATATTTTTGGCTTGATCCAACTTATACAAAGAACTCTCATTAATTTTTTTTTTAAGTTGTCTCAATTGTGGGTTTTTCTCCTTGACTTGAACAAAGGGGGCAGATCCCCTCAAACACTTGCTTAATGTGAAAATGATACATATGCTCATTTGAACAATTTCTTTTGACTGACTGTGTACATACATAAAAAGTGCCAACGGTTCAGACACAGGCTTCTTTGGGTCCTTCGGCTTCACAATTACATGATTTCATACTGAGGTGCAAATAAATAAAAAGTTTTAGAAGCCACTTAATCTATCACACAGAACAGAACAAGTAATAGGCACAGACTTAGCAGATCTGATTCGCCCTGAAATTACTATCCCAGCACTCTTTAATCCAGTCACTATTTACTGCACCTGTAGGGTATGTGTGTTTAACACTAAATGTGTTTGTCAGTACTGGGAAACTTACCCAAAACCCAGATTATGGAAGCATAAGGGCAGTTACTGAGTCCATCAAATAACTGTTTAAACATGTGGCTATATAGTTCACAATCAAACTACAACCCTCTTTAATAGTAAAGACAGACCTGAAAGACTTTTTATGAAGTTTTATCTGACCTTTGAATACTGTTGTGATAAAACAATGTAATTCCCCTTAATTACACTTTTTAATATGAGCAGACATATACAACTGGCAAGTACACATTCCTCTATGGAAAATCCTATTCTCTGAAAGGGTGAATTATTCAGAGTTAGATCTCAGTAAACTAATATATTTGAGGGAAATATTCACCATTGCCTGGCCAAACATTTGCCCTTATACTTCCATTATGAGTAAGCTTCACTTTGGATTCATTATAAAAAGAAGTCTGGAAACATGATTTAACATGTCAACATATCAAAAAATATACTATGTACTTAGTACTTAGATTGTCTTAGATAATTCACAATACATTGAAATTAAATAGACTGTGTATTTTGGAAATGGCACATACAGTGTGTATTCCAGGATTCTTAGTGATCATAGACGTAACAGTGCTGTATGCTTATCACATATGCAGTATCTTCACTGGCAGTAGTGAAGCAGCATGGTCATTGTAGTTCTTTAATACGCAGGACTCAGGGTCGCCGGGGCTCCAGCTTGTGAGAGAGCTGTGATAGAGTACGCTGATTGTCAATCACACTGATTTGCCGCACATATAGCCGAACATCCTGGTTGTTCTTAGCGGCCTGAGGTGCTTCATGGTCTACAAGTTATTTCGAAAGAGAAGATAAAGGGCTCATATTATAGTTCAATTAAAGCAGAGTAATGGCTTAGTTCAGATAAATCAGGAATACATGTGTTCATGCTGTGGACTTACTGAATGGCTGGCTTCTGCAGTATCTCACTATCCGCACTGTATTAGCAATCATCCTCTAAAAAAAGCATTTATGCATCAAGACAGATTACATATCAAAATAACAATACAAATAACCAGTGTCATCCTTTTAAATGTGTATAATAACAGCTCAGAGTTTAACTCACCATTTTCTCAAAGTTCACTAAGCTGTCAGTGAAAGTCTTATTGCCCTCATGCGTGAAGGTCATGTCTGACAGGACAACAAACCCATTAGATAGATGAAAATTATTATTTTTTGCTTTATATCCCACTTTAAACTCTGCTAAAATAAGCATATGTTTTAACACCATTCACCGTAGAAGGTTTGAGTTTAACATCGGTGCAAGTAGATTATGCATAATTCAAATCATAACCCAAACCACCTATGCTAAGTTATGATTATGCCTATTCTCTGTTATAACCCTGTCTACCCTGTCTACACTCTGGTATAATCCTAGCTATGTTAGGTTATAACCTGACCATGCTTTGTTATAATTCTATCTACACTCTGTTATCTACCTATCTACTCCGTGCCTTTACACTGTTATAACTCTGCCTACATCCTGTTATAACTGTGTCTACATCATGTTAAAGCCTTGCATACACATGATATTGTTCTAGCTATGCTGTTATAACCCTGGCAATGCTCTATTACAATGCTTGCTACAAACCTGCCTACACTAAGTTATAACCCTGACTATAATCTGGGAGGAAACCGGAGTGCCCGGAGTAAATCCACGCAGACACGGGGAGGACATGCAGACTCCACACAGAAAGGACCCAGGCCGCTCCACCCTGGGATTGAACCCAGGACCTTCTTGCTGTGAGGCAGCGATGCTACCCACCGAGCCACCGTGCCGCCCCTCCTATATCAAACTTTGTGTGTTCAATTTTATTTTACAAACAATTGCCAAGACAGAGTTGATCTTTTCTGAGGAGTGAAGACTAATGGCACTGTCTCAAATGACTTCCTCCACCCTATGTACTGCACTATGTTGGATATGAAATGTCTTCTTTTATTATCGCACCATTAATTCCACTTGTTTCAGACCGTGACTTGATTTTAATGTGGCAGCTGCTCTCCCGTCTTTTACTGAATCTTTTCGGGTCTACTTTCACCCCGGCATATAAAGTGAATGAATGGGTGTAATCAGTGTTATAAGAGTGTAGTATGACAGAGCATAGTCAGGGATACAGCAGTGCATAGCTAGTATTGTAACAGGGTGCAGGCAGAGTTATAAAAGAACGTAGGCAGGGTTATAACAGACCACAGTCATGGTTATTATTGTAGTTAGGGTTATAACCAGGGGTGAAACCTGGCTCGGAACAGGGTGAAAGTGGGTCTCTGGACCTGTGATGTGACTGCTAACCACTGTGCCACCATACTGCCACATCCTTACTATGCTCTTGTTGTAGTCCTAGCAATGACAACCCTATCTACGCTTTGTTATAACTCTTGTCTGTTGTGATAATGCTATTATGTTTAAATGGAACTGATGGTGTTGAAGGCAGTTGCAGCCCCACCTTACTCACCTTTGATGAGTAAAGGCATGAAGGGAATGATGGGAGGGTCCAACTTTGCCATAGTGAGGCGATATGCTCTGTGGTTCCTAGAGGGGTCCTGAGTAAAAGAGAGAGACAGAGAGAGAGAGAGAAATGGTATTTACATTAAGGCCTCAATAACTACTAAAGAAAGATGCAGTACTGTATGGCGTAAGTAATCACTACTCTTACCATATGAAGGTTTATCAAATGGTATTTTTTAGAATGTTATGTGACATTTACTTACCATCAAGCTTTCAAACTCCCCATAACACTTCTTAAACTTGCTGGGCAGTTTCTATAAGGAAAAAGGGCTAAGATGTTAACACCTAGATGATATATGACCTTTCACTCAAGTGTTAACATCAGACATGTGTTTGGATGAAGCATGATCTCACCTCCCATGTCTGGCTGAGACGGCTAACAGCTGGATTACCTAATCCCATAGTGATAGCAAAAAATGAGTTCAGATTCCTAAACTCTTTACAGCTGAGAGAGAGACAATAACATTAAAACACATATTAAAACCGTACAGATGATTTTACATATACTTTGCTTTATGAGCTATTTGCATACTGAGATCATTTAAATACCAATAAACATTTACAAATATTGTACAAATATTGTAACTTCATACAAATTGTAAACATTACGTGAATAATGAGAAAATGAGAAACTCACTGAGCAGCAATCTTGATGAATTTCTTGAGCAGCTGGACACGTTTGCTGAGGGCCGTGCAGAGGCACATCTCTGTCACCACCCAAAACTGGATCTCATTAAAGCGACGTAGGAATAAATCTAAATTTGCAGTTGCCTTCTTAAAGTGATGCCGGCCAAATGTGTGGTAGATCAACTCATGCTGAAACAGACGACAAGTCAAATGATTCATTTCTGCTGAAGGACTTCTAATTCCACACAATCAAGGCCACAATTTCTGCCCTCCCACATGTTCCCTGGTCAATCGTAGGCATTGCTGTGAAGTGCAAGTTTCTAGAACCAACAACAGGTGACAACAGACACCAGTGGTAGGCAATAGGCAACATAAGTTCACAGAGCAGTGCTGAAGCATGTAACACATTTATGAGAACTGTTCACTGGGGTTGGGTTCATGGATTGAGTTTCCATGGCAGGCAAGCCACACACAAGTCCAAAATTGTTTTGCAAGACCCGAAAACCTTCCGTGAACACCTGATCACCTGAACACCTGACCCAATTGCTTTCTCTTGCCTTATTCCTTACTGCATGGCAATGTTAACCGAATTGTTTCTCTCCTTGTTAACATCCTTCACATCCTTTAAATGTATTTTATATACTGTTTATCATACTTTATAGCTCGTTGCAATATAATAGAACTTCCTGTCTTACCATATACAACCACAGTAATATCGGTTTCCTTGAAATTCACTTGTCTCACATATTATAAGGTACCAGATGAATATGTGTAAAAGAAAATATTGGCATGTACCTCATGTACACAGTTGAAGAGTTCCCAGTCATAAAGGGTCATTTGGCAGGCTAGGTCTTTGGAACTCATTAGCTCAAAGCTGGACATCGTACCAAAGGAAGGCCCCTCCTGCTCTGGCAATGGAGTCTACAGACAGAGATGCATGGTTAGTTTGTATACCTGGAAAAGCTGTGCATTTTCACCACCATCCTTGTGAAACAATACTAACTATGATGATACTGTTACAGTTCACCTAAATAAATGTGTATAATAAAAGGGCTTTTGGGACCCAATTCCAGTTAGGTCCAGATTGAAGGGGTGAACCAAGAGTCAAATAAAATAAATGGGGAAGCTATTTTTACATCTACAGTACTGCATTCTTATGCTAATGCAGTTAGCCTTAGCAGCCATGCTAGCACCGTGAGGTCACCAATAGAGTAAGTGTTTGCTTTCACTTTCAATCCATTACTCACTAAATTACATGAGCTTTTCAACACTATAAAATGAACTTTGTGTTAATGATTTCGGCCAAGTGTAGGTTAATGTAAGTGTTAATGTAAGTGTAATGTGTAATAGGCTCCGCTATGATATAGCACAGACAATATTGAACTCATCGGTTCATGATATATGTAACTTGGATTTGATGGATTTGTTGGAATATATACCCTTCGTAAATCAGGGAGCACCTGTACAATACAACTCCATTAATGCATATAATGCCTTATACAGTGTGGATTTTCTGGGAGTCTGGAACTGATTAACTCAATTTACTTTATTCTTTATGGGAAAAATTTGCTAGTCGTTTTCGGTACTCGACATGCCTTCTGGAATGAATTAATGACGAGAACTGAGGTACCACTGTATACGGATTTGAATATATAATTTATGGCTCTCCGGTACCAAAGAGTTCAGCTGTTCCCTGGAGCAGACAAACAGACGACCATTAATACTGAGGGATGAGAAGATGGACACTTCATTGGGCTTCAGCACCACTTTATCTGTAAAACAATATAGACATCATTTGAGTGTTGACCAAATGTTAGTGTTAAAATAAGCATCAAACATAATTTTATTACAAAAACAAGATGAAGGAACACTGCTCATACACCTGCTAAATAATCAGTTAAGACCAAGCTAAGACCTGTATGGACATTACTTAATATTCTATGAGAGTCAATAAATCATTATCAAAGTTATTTGCCAAAAACCGCTGGTAGCATTTTATTAGTATACCATATATGATTACAAACAAACATACATATGCACACACTCTGCCTCTATTTATCATTTTCATCCTTCTGGGTCGAGAATGTTTTACCCAGCCAGTTGTCATAATAGAGCATGTGCTGTTCTGTAACCCTGAGAGTCCAATCTCATCTTCATCATCACATACCCATAAATGTGGCGTGCTGCAATACAGCTGCATACTAACCAAGGGACATCTCATTTAGTCTGAATACTAAGTTCACCACAAAGTCTATGACAAAGTATCTGTAGTCATAGCATGAACACATCTTATCAGTGGTTATGTATGGGTTTGTGCACAGGCCTGTGTTATGGTTTGGAAGGGAGCATTAAGCCATGGTAAAGACTGATGAGGAACTGGAACAGTGCTTCTGTAATCTCCAGCCCCCACAGCGGTGTGCAGAATTTTATATGGTGCAGCAACAATGATAACACTGCTGAGAGTAAAATGTTCATGAGGCAGTCAGCCAGAGGCCACACACTCCAAAGTCATTAACAAAGCTATTTATCAAATAAGCTTGAAATGAAAATGTTGTCATATGTTATTATTATTATTATTATTATTATTATTATTATTAAGTGATAATGTTACAATCTGATCACTTTATTAGGTACACCTCCCTGTTTCTACACTCATTGTCCATTTCATCAGTTCCACTCACCACATAGATGCCCTTTGTAGTTCTGCAGTTATAGACTGTAATCCTAAAGTTCTCTACATACTTTATTAGTCTCCTTTACACTGCTCTGCAATGGTCAGGACCCCCACGGGACAACCACAGAGCAGGTACTGTTTGGATGGTGGATCACTTGATCTGGAAACTCATTGTCAAACTCGCAAATTACTTTTTCTTTGTGACATGGTGCATTATCATGCTGGAAGTAGACCTTAGAAGATGTACAGTGGTGCTTGACAGTTTGTGAACCCTTTAGAATTTTCTATATTTCTGCATAAAAATGGCCTAAAACATCATCAGATTTTCACACCATTAGGGGTCCCATTTGGGCCACTAGTGGCCAGTGTTGACCCTACCTGGCGCCGTGAGCACCTTTGACGCAATCACACTTGCGCTTACTCCAATTTAGCGTGCAAGTGGCGACACCTGTTGTTGAGCCTATATAAACACATATAAACACTATATAAACAGTGTCGCACCATTGCTTGAGCAGCTCGTTGCTATGCTTGAGCAGCACGCTTCTCAGCTGACGCAGCCCTCACCCGGCTTTTTGGCACTTTCGGTTTGTTTAAGGAACAAAGGTACGTCTGGGAGTTCGAAGACCTTCAGACAGGGGCAATTGCAAGATTGCACGGTAAGGTAGGGCCTTAGTTTGTAGAGTAGGGCCAGCGTTTGTTTACTTCTTTGTGTTTATTTCCTTTGGGCTTCTCTGGCTGCTTTTGAGCCTCGCCCTTGACATTGGTCGGTGGGTTTCTTTACCCAGGTCCCGGCTGGCTTTTGGGGGGCCATTCTGTGACTACAGCCAACTCATGGATCCAGTGTACCATTCTAACCCTCCCAAATTGCTCAGCCCTCGCTGCCGTAAACGGCAGGTTCCATCTGGGGTTCAGGTAGCCCTTAATGTGCCCACTACCTACCTGGACCCCCAACCACTCATGCTTGCCATGGATTTGCCCAGCATTTTTGATATTTTTCAGGGCTCCAGGCCAGTGGCTGAGTTTGGGCAACGAAGGAGTGCCTCCGTAAAAAGCATTTCAAGGTCCTGGAGTGGCCTAGCCAGTCTTCAGACCCCTTAGAACATTTGTGGAGGGAGTTGAAAGTCCGTGTTGCCCCAAAACATCACTGCTCTAGAGGAGATCTGCATGGAGGAATGGGCCAAAATACCAGCTACAGTGTATGCCAACCTGGTGAAGACTTACAGGAAACGTTTGACTTCTGTCATTGCCAACAAAGGTTATGTTACAAAGTATTGAATTGAACTTTTGTTATTGACCAAACACTTATTTTCCACCATAATTTACAATTAAATTCTTTAAAAATCCTACAATGTGATTTCCTGGATTTCTTTTTCTCATGTTGTCTCTCATAGATGAAGGGTACCTATGATGAAAATTACAGACCTCTCTCATCTTTCTAAGTAGGAGAACTTGCACAATCAGTGGCTGACTAAATACTTTTTTTCCCCACTGTATGTAGTTCTTCATATTACATAGTATAATGTTGCATTTTGTAATGCACGTAAAATAAGACTGTTTATTCAGTGACAGTTGTTTGTCATCCACATAATGCACTGTTCATGCCATTTTGAGGTGTTCTTTTTGTCGCCCTCTGTTGCTTTTGGTAGGAATACAGCTACAGGTACGATTTCACAAGTGCAATACATATATCGAGTGGATCAGCGAGGATGTTATTAACAATGTTTTGAGAAAGACTCGTAAATTTAAGAACAACCTTAAGATGGAGTTTACAATGTTCTTATTGTCACAATGCTTTTGGCAAATCCACCCTAGATGGATTTTTATGTGTGTGTGTGTGTGTGTGTGTGTGTGTGTGTGTGTGTGTGTGTGTGTGTGTGTGTGTGCATTCTCACCACCAGCTGAGCTAAGGTGAACCAAGAGAAGGTCGGCTTGTGATCCCAATTTATCTGATACAGCAGACACAACCTCTCTGACAGAGGCAGACACAGGCACTCGCATGGTCGTGTAAGTGTGGTCAATGCAGTACACCTTAAATAGAACTGAAACAAAGAAACACAGATGTGGTTAGCATCAGTGGTTTGAGAAAAGAATCCTTTTCTTGTCCAGTGATAACCAGTCAAGATCAGTTTGATCATCATCCAACTTCAGTGGAAGGTTAAGTTGATTATAGGCCATGTTGTTGTTTTTTTTCAGCAGTGAAGTCTTATTAGCAGCTAACTTTCAAGCCTGCTAGCTGCTAGCTTGTTACCTACATGACAACCTTGTGTGAAAAGATATCATGGTTATTATTATACATTTTGCTTTTGCCTCACTACCATGCTCCTATAAATGTTCTCGCCAGAGCAAAATGAACTCTGCTTTCTCACAGTGAGTATCTAAGTGTTTTATCTTATAATTACTGTAACTACAGAACAAAATGGTAGGATAGGAGGGAAGTAGATGGTGTAGTTCAAGTAAAAGCTAAAGAAGCAAACTTCGTATTAGCAAATGTGTCTTTAATTGGTGATAATTACAATTTAATTGGTCATACTGTTAAATTAAACAATTAAAATTAACTAAAAAAATTAAAAAATGAATTAAACTTCAGTAAAAGGTCAAAGAATGACACAATTATGGAAATTTCATTTTTGGAAATTTCGTTCATTTAAATAATTAAATTAACGAAATATTTAAACAATTAAAAACTAATTAATCTTCAGTAACATGTCAAGGAAAGACCTTCATTGTGTAGGTTGTGTATGTACAATGAGTAGAACAAGGTACGTTTACATGCAGTTTGATACAACAATCAAACCCTAATGATAACTCAATAAAGCACAATGGTGGTTTAATAAGCTAAATGGGGACTGGTACCCCATGACACACTGACACAGGGTGAGACCAGTGGAAGCACGGGTCAGTGAGTTCGCATTATCTCTGCCTAGAGGATGAAGTGACTCCAGTCTACCTGACTGTCTAGACCAGTGTTTCTCAATCCTGGTCCTGAAGCCCGACTGCTCTGCACGTTTTAGTGATTTCTCTGTTCCCAACACACCTGATCCAACTATTCAGCTCATTAACAAGCCCAAGCCCACAGGAAAAGCACTAAAATGTGCAGAACAGTGGGGCTCCAGGACCAGGATTGAGAAAAACTGGTCTAGACAGAAGCTACGTAATTATACATTTTCACATGTTTGGCAAACATAATTACATCAGAACTCCACTATCTGGATGTACCTGAAAGTTCTAGAAAACGTTTCAGACAGCATATTGGGTGGGGTTTCTCAATCTACTATGCCCCTAAAAATGTCCTTGCCACTGCAAAATGTACTCTGCTGTCTCATAGTGAGATTTTATAGCACTTACAAGCTACCTAATCGTGGTAATTTTGCTAATCGTGACACTTTGGCAGTCCTCCATCAAAGAAGTTGCAGGCATATTGTGAGTCAGCAAAAAAGATAAGACATGATAAGACATGGATTATTAAAACAGTAATTGCATTCTGATGAACCTTATATTCTCAACTTGTATGGCTGTGTAGTGCTATTAAATAAAGAGAAGAATCTCATTTAGGCTCAAATAGGAGAATGTCAAAAAATGATTAGTTGTGGTTAGTGTTGTAAGAATCAGGAGATTAACTTGACAAAATATTTTAAATGTTTGACAACACTACATCATGTATATTGATTTAGTGGAACATACAGAGCTATTAAACGCAATCAAAGCTGTCAGCCATCACAAAAAGTATTCAGAGAGTACTCACTTTCGTCTGTGCTCTTGATTGGTTGCCGTTTTTGCAGTTTCTCATCTCCCATACTGAACTGACGAAGAAGTACTTTGTGCTGACAGAAGAGACAGATAAGCTACTTTATAAAAAGCAGAATCTACAGTACAATTCCTGTAATATAACAGATGTACTATTTCTTCTAACCTTTTTCTGTGGGGTATTCCCATCTTCTGAGCTAAAAAATAAAGATAAATGGATACTGACTAATTAACTATCAGTTTAGCATAAATATCTAAAAACAAAAAAAAAGAAAGGTTAAATCTTACTTCTGTCTCAGGACTTTCTCCAGCTCAGGAAGCTGATCTTTGAGTGCAGGAATAACTTTGGTATCTTCAGACACTGACATATAAAATTCCTGCAAGACAAATAGTGCAAATGCCAATAACACTCACTTACAAGTATCATATAGCTTGAGCATATGCACACCTGCTTCAGTCTATGCATGGTCAGGGTCACAGGGGCTACAACACAAACATAAGTATGCCATAAATGGGACAACAGTGGTCACTGTTACAGGGCTGGGGGTTGATCCACTGACCAGCCTCTCCTCCCTCAGACAACAGTGCTTGCATTGACGCGCAACATGGTTGAAATTCACTGCCGAATCTCAAACCCAAGTCACCACAGTGGGGGACTAGTGTCTTAAACTAGCTCAACATTAATAAAAGAACTTAGTGTCAACACTACAATCTTATTTCAAGCTGTTAGCTGGTTGATAGATGCATTAAAAAACTAATTAGCACTCTAATAAGGTAAGCATAATATAAATAACTGAAATGCATGGTCATCCTTTATGTAACATAAGGGAACTATAATGGATTTGTCCTTGGTGTTTATGTGTGTAATGAGACCTGGAGGAAGGCCAGTGAGCTCTCCTCTTCCTGCAGGTGGGGGGTGTTGATGGCAGCCCACTGCAGCACCAGACGGATAACCCTGCGCTTGTTATTCAGAGCATAGTCCAACCTCTCCTGATCGCTGCCCTGAGATGCCTGTGCCTGGTAGGTTCAGCGAGGTTAAGGACACAATGCACAGTGCAGCACCTGACCTGTTACAGCTGCATAGGAATGTATGGACATTCCAGAAGTTTCCACGTGTTATGCATTGTGTAGTAAATATGTACAGAATGGAACTACGTAGCACAGTACAAATGGTGAATGTGCTTTGTTACACAACCTCAAAGAAGTTTAAAAATGCAATGACATAAAAAAAATAATATATGTTTAAAAAATAAAGTGATAAAGGATATTAGGCCATAAGGAGTGGACACAGTTGAGCATTTGGAATAAATACACAGTGCATAAGCACAAAGTCATCCAGAGCTGGATCTACAGAGAAAGAGGAAAACAGACACATTACAGCAGACAAACAAAAATGAAGGCAACCATCTGGTAGCACAATGGTCTAAGATGCTAGCCCACCATAGCAGGGACCTGGGTTGAGCCTTCCAGTCAGGTCAGTTTGAACTGTTCTGTTATATAAATGTCAGATAGCTTATTTCATCAAACAACAATCTGTGCATGTGTTTAGTCTTTAGTCCCTCAGTTTTTCCAAAATTTTGATCCAGAAGTCCTAGATCCTCTTTTGTAGGCTCCCCTCTTCAGCTCAGGCCCCTGGATTCCAATTGTGCTTAGGTCAGCAAACTGGACTATGTAAAAGCTTGATTACATGGTCAGTGGACTATTTTTGTTTGGTTTTGGATGCATGTCTTGAATCATTGTCCAGATGGAAGACTGAATTGTTGAAGCTTCTTGGAGAGACAGATAGACTGTCAATTAAAATCTACTGATAGTTCATGGAGTCCATAAAGTAATTTAGTAATTTTTCTTAACAATGTTCCCAGGATCACTGGAAGGTTTTGTTTGTTTGTTTGTTTAGTTTATTTAACATGTGTTCGGTATCAATGCTTATTTAACAACAGACATAAGGCTGCATCGACACACAGGCTTATATCGAAACTAGTCATACTCACTGTCACGCCCCAAGGTCTCACCCAAGTTTCCCTGCCTCTCAACCCGGCTGTGGGTGAACTGAGATCACATGACTACCGCGGACCAATTGGGGAGCTCCACCACTTCCGGATTATTGATTGTTTACAGCTGTGGGACTCCCTTATAAGCACGACTTTGAGAGACATTCGGGGAGGATTATTGCCTCGGTCTCGTCCGAGCGTACCGCGATTGCCTGTTTGCGATTCCGTCCGCATTTGAATTACCTGCCTGAGTCGCGTTTGGTCCACGTTGGACTTCCTGCCTGTTCGCGTTCCATCCGCTGTAGTTTACCTGTATGTTTCGCGTGCTGCCAGTGGTTGGTTAGCCTGCCTGTTTCGCATTCTGTCCGTGGTTTGTTCTCCTGCCGGACTATCTCCTTTCTCCACGTAAGTGCCGTGTTAGGGATCGCTCCTTGGCCGCTATCGGCCAGGAGTCATCCCGGCTTGACTGCGTGAGCTGCAGCAGCGCGATCACGCGTGCGTCAGCTTTCCCAGGCCATTAATGGGTAAGTGGCGCCACCTGCGATCCAGCCTACATAAACACACCTTAGCGACTCAGTGGCTGCCACTGCCTTGCCCTCGCTCACGTGACTGGCGCTCACGTGACTTTTCGTATGCACCCGGCAACTGACGCTCTGGCGCGTTCGCTGCTGCCTGCACTTTGGCTACTAGAAGGCTTATTTCATTTCGTTTGTTTGTTATTTTATTTTGTCAGGGATAAAGGTAGTCTGGGGGAATCAAGTCCCTCAGACAGGAGGCTGCTAGGAGGCAGCTCGGTATTGGTAGGGCCCTAGATAGGGTAGGGTCAGCCTTTTTGTTATTTATTATTTTTTACTTTCGCCGAGCTGCACCTGCAGCTCCATTTCTTTATCCCAGCCGTCTCTTCTCATGCCGTCACCCCTCCTCGCCAGATCGGGAATATTTATTCCCCGATCGCATTTGAAGAGGACACAGAGTTTAATAACCATGTCCTCTTCACTTCCCTGCGACCGTGCCACACTCCCGCGGCCGCGTTTAAACCGCCGTGGAGCTGCACATGCTCGTGGAAGCTCCGATCGGGTTCTACACGCTGCGCATGCACAGACCCGCAGCGCTTGTTGCGCAATGGAGGCACGCCGTAAGCGTGCTCAGAATAGCTGCACTTTACGGCGTGCAGTTTCTTTTATTTAGTTATATTTAATTATTTATATCTTCGGTTTATTTTCTGTTTATTTATTTAATTATATTTCAGTTATAATTACCAACTGGAGCTAACTGCAACTGGGTGCCAACCCATTTATATTTTGTTTTACACGGTTCGTCATCCTTTTTATATGGCGAACCGTAACATGCCGTAGCTCGTTCCGAGCGTCCCCACTCTCTCTAGTTTCCTGCATTTCCCCGTACGCATCCTTGGTGCTTTTTGTTCGGGTTTTTTGTCTCTTGGTTAGCTGTGCTGTATTTTTACTTGATTAAACTTGATTTAATTAGAACCTGCACTCATCTCTCCTGTTCCTGCCTCACCCGCGTTACACTCACTGGAAGGTAAAGAGCCCCATGACATCACAGATGCTCAACCAGACTTCGTAGTGGGACAGGGCATTTCTAGAATACTTGTCATACTGGGAAACACACAGAACTTGACAATCAGTAGCAGGGGCACATCTGTGCATAAAAAATATGCCTGGTAAACATTACATAGTTTAAGAGATTTAACACCAAATTGGGCACTGTTCTGCCATGGATGAGAAATGAAGAACAAATTAACACTAAATCATTTTTATTAATTGTATCGACTAAACATATAGCTATGAGCTATCACCTTGCCTGCAACTGACTTTCTTTGAAATATTTGTGGATGTCCATTACTCCAAAATAAAACCTAAAGAAACTGGCTCTGACTAAAAGTTAGACACTCAAGCTTTTGGACAGATTCTGGGTACTTGTAAAATGTAAACATGAAATTCGCTTAGATGCTTATTTGATTTCAATGTATAAAAAATAGTTGATGTCAATGGAAAACTCTTGTTAGGGCTTCTATATGTTAGCAGTGATGAGAGTACCTGGCTCTGGGAACTTGGAATCTAGTTTCATGGTCTCTAGGAAATGCTCCAGTATCTTCTCTGGAGTTCCTGACATCACAGTGTACCTAGAAACCAATATAAAATATCTATTCAGTGACAAAGAATAACCAGGAAGCATTTGATTAACTACAGTTGTTGGACAGTGGTGGCTCAGTGGTTAGTGCCATGGGCTACTGACTGAAATCTGTCACTGTTGGGCTCTTGAGCAAGGTCCTTGACCCTCTCTACATTAGGGACACTGTATCATGGCTGAGAGCTGACCCTAACTTAGATAACAAGCTGGGATTAGTGAAGAAAAATGATTTTACACCAGTGTGTGACAATACAATGTAATGACAGTAAAGACTTGGCTACAGTGTTTACCACATTCACCCATGAACAGATATGAAAACAAGACTAATAGTATATATGTAGCAATTCTAAACCTCCAAGATGAAAATAGTAACATCAAATATGTTTCCAGCAGACATGGTTCCTCATCCCCTCCCAAGTAATTGGAAGATAAATGTTCTGTTTGTTTAGCGTTTAACTTCACCCAGATAAAATTATGGTTATATGTTATTGAAGATTAAGGTTACATATTATTGCAATTAGAGATATATGTTATTGCAGATTTATTACAGTGATTATGTCAGGTTTTCATTGGCACTGCTCCTGCATCTCCAAAATTATTGTTTATATCTTGCCTACGAGGCAAAACGTAATTGTGCTCTGCTATGAGAGATGAGCACATTTGTAATAGAGCAATATATGGAACTGGAAAACATGTGTATTGTACAGATTTATCTATTGGCTAATTTGTTTCTTTTACAGCATACACCAAACAAATAAATACAGTCCAAAAATCTGAGACCACTATTGAAACTGCTTGGTTGAATTACTGTGGACAAGGATTCATACTGCAGCAGAATAATGACCTAAAACACACCTCCAAGCTTTGCAACAACTTCTTGAAGACCAAAGAAGATCAAGTAGAGCTGACAGTCATGGACTGTCATTGAACACAGTCACCTGACTTAAACATCATTAAGCTCTTATATGAGAAATTTCAAGAAAATTGCAAAATTCTAAATATCGGCCTATGCTGTATGTTAATATACAGTACTGTGAAAAAGTCTTAGGCCATTGTATTAGATATGCCATTGTTTTAGCAATGACCATATATCATTTTTTCTAAGTCTCTTTATTAGAATACTTTTTTCAGTATGGGAACAGTGAAAAGTCTAATATAAGCTAAAGCTCACAAAGACTGGAATGAAGATCAGTGAAAAAGGTATTACGGAGCGATGAACCCACGTTTGAAATGTTTGGGTCTAGTCGTCGTCAATCATATGTTATATATGGTCCTTATACCATGACTAAAACAACAAATCTAATGGTGAGCTAAGACTTTTGCACAGTACTGCACATGCACATTGATTTGTTTAACAACCAGTGATTCTCATATTTATCTTCTTGTATGTATTTTATCATTGAAAATGTGGTGTACTTGCTGTTACATCGATTTAATGGCAAATCTTTTAAATAGCTTTCTTACTGGTCCCCATATACAGAACAAGGCCATGTCTGGCCTGGGGCCAAGATATAAAATGAAAGCAAGAATGAAAGAAACTGAAATAAAGAAACAGGGAGTGAGTCATACTTAAGAGGTGATGAGCCTGCATGACTGGAGCTTCTGATGGTGCTCTTCTCCAAAACTAAAACATCCTCTTCATGTTCCTTCAATCGCACTGTATTAGCCTCTACATCCTACACACACACACACAATGCAATGAAATCTTGAGGCTGAGGAGGTTAAGAGCAACATGTACACACAGCACACAGAGGGACACCCTTATACCATACATTAGGGATGGAAATTCAGCACAAATATATCCCAATAGTAATGTCTTTACACCATGTAATCCAGGAAGATATTGACGTTGCTAAAAGTTTTGCAGAGGTTCCAACAAAATAATACAATTATGAATGACAAGAAGTTCAGAAGTATATTATAAAAATGTTTATCTAGTAAAAATGAATCAATGATTGCAAAATGGTTGCTTAGTGCTATGGTGCATTGCAAAATCACTGACATCCAGGAACACCTATGGTACTTGAGGTAGTGGACTATTGTTCATAAGGTTGAGGGGTCAAGTCCCAGCACCACATTTCAGTTGTAATTTGCTTTGAGTAACAGTATATCTTTAACATACTGCTAAACAAAAGTCATATTATAGTACCATCTAGGCCCAACATACACATACATAGACACACACAGAGACACAGAGGTTGATGCCAAATGGTGTGGTCAGCATGGTGGATTACCACATTTGTCAAAGCAAACAGAAGAAAAGTCTAGTCAGCAGATTAATTGATCCTGGGATCTATGCACACACTCACTCACACTTAAAGCACTGCTGTGTGCACGCATACTGATTATCTTTCATACAACAATCAAAGTGAAGTTTAATACTGACAATACACTTACAGAAAATATATTTAAAAGGTTATAATTCCCAGTAGGCGTCATGGAATTAGAATTTGTTGTTGTAGCACCTTAGAATTACCACCAGAGGGCGGCGTTATTCAGACAAAACATAACGGATTGTGCACTCATGGTCTTACCGCCTAACCTTTATATTCATGTTTCCACAGCTGTATACATTAGGGTTATGCAATTCAGTTTACAATTCAGTTTACATTTTGTGAGCTCCACACAGCTTCATTACATTTTAGGTCAAATCCTGTCACAGCAGACATGTTTCATAAACACACAGTAACTCTCAGACTGGTTTGCTTTGCTTTTCCTGAGCCAAGGCTCCTATTGTCTAAGCAACTAAAGAGGAATTTTCCTGTTTGAGTCAGCAAACTACACAATGGCATACAGATGGACACAGACAGAGTGGCAGGGTCAAAAATGCACCCAAACCATAGTATCATAAAGTGCACATGACCTCCACCACCTAAACAAAAAACGGATAAACACAGGGTGATCTAGCATTTTGAATGAGCTCTTTTCTTACTCTGAGTATTCTGTTAAAGTCCTCTTTGTCCACCCTCAGGAAGTGGCAGTTATCCTCTCTCAGGACGATCGAAGCTGCACGAGGTGCATCGTTGACCAGGGCCAGCTTCCCAAAATCATCCCCCTCATGTAGTGTGCAAACCACACCCTGAACACAAACATAGCACCTTTACACCCCACTTCTGCTCACAGCATGACCACTGGCAAACTAAACAGAAGATATAATCCTATACGTGTAATAGTAATTATAACTAGAATATAATTCCTAGGATAAGTTTGTGACCCCCTAGAAAGGTTTTAATTTCTGCATTAAATATGTGGTCTAATCCTTATATTAGACACAATAGACATAGTCTTTATAAAGCAGTAACACAACCATAATTGGTACGTATTTATTGAAAGATACTCTTGTTATAAGAACTAACATAACCTTTTAATCCATTCTCGGATTTCCTGCATGGCTTTTTTTGCCAGAGCAGTTCAACTAGATTAAAGCTCTGTACTCTGACTTGGCCATATGAAAACACAACTTTCCCCTTTAAAAAAACATTCTGTTGTAGATTAGTTTGTCTGGGTCACTATCGTATTGTCCATTAGGTGAAAAATCACTATCTTGACATTGTTCTGTAAACTGTCTTGATATAAATTTTAATTAACCGAATGGTCACAGACAACAGGTTCATGAGCTACAATGGTGCTTGGAAGTTTGTAAGCTCTTTAGATTTTGCTGCATCTAGTCCAGGGAGGCTTATTATTTCTGGAATAATGAATAATGAATTTTACCAGCAAAGAAAAATATCAGTATATCTGTCCATGAACTACTACTCAAGAGAATATGGGTCCTGCAGCAAGACAGCAACCCTAAACTGTAACGATGATACAAGCCCTCCAGCTTGTATCATCCAGTTTAGCCACCCTGTCATCCTTCTGTTTCAACAGCAGGTGGGGCTGTTACTACCTGCTGTCCTTTTCTATAAATACCCCTCTTCCTGTGCACTTCCTTTGTCTGGCTTCTTCACATTGTGGTTTGCCTTGGGTCCTGTCTGCTCTTGGCTTCCATCCCGGTTTGTCTCCTGCTCTTTGTCTTTGTTTCTTTATATAATTTCTTGTTCTATGTTTAAGCTGTGTGTGATTGTTAGCTCTTGTATGTTATACCTGTTAGCGTTAGCCTTTCTGTTTGTTTTGTTGGCTTGTTAGCCTGTCAGCTTGTTTTATGTGTTACTGGTTGTTAGCTGTTTCTGTTTGTCTTCTAAGTTTAGGTTTGCTTGTTCTGTTTATGTTTTGCACCATGTTCACTGTATATACACCTCAGTCATTTGCACTTACATCAGCATCCTTTGGCCTTCCTTGCCAAGAGCGTGACATAAGCACACAAGGTGTTCTTCCAAACATTTTTAGAGAAGAGAAAAGTTAAAGCTTTGGAATAGCCAAGATAAAGTCCTTAATCCAACAGAATGCTGTGGAATCAATTCATGAGAGGAAACCCAACAACACCCGAGAGCTGAAGCAGTTCTGTAAGAAGGAATAGGTTAAAATTCCTCCAAGCTGATGTGCAGGACTGATCAACAGTTACGAGAAATGTTTAGTTGCAGTTACCTGCACAAGACAACTGAAAGCTAAGGTTCACATACTTTTGCCACTCATAGATAGGTAATATCAGATCATTGTGCTAAATAAATAAATGAACACATACATAATTTTTATCTCATTTGTTTAACTCGGTTCACTGGATCTAATTTTAGAAAGTGTGTGAAAATCTAATGACGTTTAAGATCATATTTATGCAGAAATATTAAATTCTAAAGGGTACATGAAATTTCAAGTACCAGTTTAAAGCAGCAAAACCAGCTCCAAACCATGTAACTCTTTCACCATGCATGCTGGGATGAGGTTAAAGTAGACATATACAATATAATGAAACACCCTCCAAACATAAAGTTGTATTTCCATCCAAAATATTTTGCTAATCTATTTTTTAACTGTAATATGATTACATATAATTACCGTATTTTTCGGACCATAAGGCACACTTAAAATCCTTTAATTTTCTCAAAAATCTACAGTGCGCCTTAAAATGCGGTGCACCTAATGTATGAATTAATTCTGGTTGTGCTTTCTGACCTAGAACCGATTGTAGATGGTACACGGCACTCATAAATCTGTCAAAATGTTTTAGCACGGCCTTGGTAGGTTACGAAGCTTACGCCAACCGTAGTGCGCAGCATAGCGGAGTAATACGGTATGTGCTTCAGCATTAGGGTACGTGCATTCATTCATTCATTTTTGAAGCGGATTTCAAACACAACGCCATCAGTCACGCAGTACAACATGGACATGGAGCAGCTGCGAGAGAATTCAACATTAACGAATCAATGGTACGGAAGTGGAGGAAGCAACAAGACGCCCTGCGCCAGGTAAAGACCGAACTGAGCTTCCGAGGGAACTTAAGAGTTTTGTTTCATTTCATGTGCCTTATAACCCGGTGCGCTTTATGGTCCGGAAAATACGGTAGTTTAATTTTGAGATGATGATCAGGTGAAGCAGCATCTAATACACTAGCCCAACTGCGGTGAACCAGAGTCAAGTCCTGGAGGTGCCTTCTGGATTGGTCTGCCATCACGTTATGGTGCACAGCTGACTGTTTCTAGGTGAAGGGACACCAGTCTGAGAATCATTCTTCGGCACTATAACCATGACATGTTGACCACGTGAAGGACTGGCTTCCCTGTTCAGGACATGCTTAGAACCCCCATGAATATTTAAAGATTAGGGACAATTTAGAATATCCCAATTTAATAAAAGTCTTACAATACAATGACAACAGTTCTCACCTTTCCATAAATGACTACATTAACTGAACCCTTCAGGATGATGTACCATGAGGTTCCTTCCTCTCCTTGATTAAACACTAAAAAAAGGAAAGAAGCAGAATTCAAGCAGTTACAAAAAACAAGACCTCCCCAGAGAAAAATATTTGGTAGGTAATTGGAGACTATTACAGAACATGGTTTAATGTTATAGGCACAGTGGATATTGCTTTTTCCTCACAGCTCCAGAAATTTAGCTGCTGTCTGTTCTGCATGTTCTCCCAGTGTCTGTGTGAGGTTCTTCTGGGTACACCATCCAATGACACGTGTTAGGTCAAATGGCGCATCTAATTGTCCCAGTGTGAGTGGGTGAGTGAGTGTCTGAGCATATGTGTGTGTGCACTTGTGCCCTGCAATGTAATACCACCCTGTCCAGGGGTGGTTCCTTCCTTGTGCTCTGTCCTGCCTGCAAACCTGAACTGAGCTAAGCCGGTAAGGAATGTGAGTGACTAGTCGAACTAGCTGTTTTGACTGCTGTAAACCATTTGTCGAGACAACCAGGATACTTACATACTGTTCCTGCTTTTGCATGGGACTCAAAGATTAGGACACCTGCTAACTCCCTTTTTACCTGAAAGAAAGACGCATTCAACAAGAAATTCTTGGATCTGTTTTAATATCTACACCAATATTTTCAGAACCTGTTTATCCAGCTACAATTCACACCTGTCTATCTGAATCACATAAAACCACACAAACACAGGCCGGACATCTTTGGACTGCGACCCTATTTACACATGGTTCTTAATTCAGGATTTAGACCTCATGTATTTACACTAACAGTCAAATGTTCTTCCAAATAGCAATATTTAAATCTGATTACTACATTCCACATATCATTCTTATAACACTCTCATTTCAATTATCCCACAACTTTGTGATGCACCTAGATTATAAGGTTTTATTGTTTGTTTTAATCATTTCTGCAGGTATATTTGCAATGATATGCTGTAGCAAAACTGATATAGCAGAATGAGGGTGCCATTGAACACTGAACTTTACAAATTATGTGCAATATTATGGTATGTCTAAAGAGGGTTTGGGGTTGAGAGATGCATCCTGGAGCGATGGGTATACAGGTTGTTCTTCTTCTTGTTGTTTTACAGGCAGTTCAGTTCCTTTAGCTATTTACTGGCATTGTGTATTTTTAGATTTCTCTTTTTTCTTCTAGTTTATTGTGTCATTATTGAATACTTCTTTAATTTTTGTTGCTGTATTGGGTTCTTGTATTGTTGTACATGGGACATGCCAAGAGTATATGCTTATCAGTTAGTGTTACACAAATGTTTGACATTTTTCTGTTTCTTCCCCTTTAATTATATATATATACAGTAGTACCTCGGTTCATGACCACCTCGGAACTCGTCAAATTTGGTTCTCGACGCATTTTGACCTGGAAAATTTGTTTTATCATTACTTATCATAGACTACGTTATATACAGTATAAACCGCTCTACCAAACACTCATTAAACTCCTCGGTTCATGATACATTTAACTGATGATGGATTCGTCAGAACATATCCCAATCAAAAATCAGGTAGCACCTGTACAATACAACTCCATTAATGCATGTAAAGCCTTACACAGTGAACATTTTCTGAGGTTCTGGAAAGGATTCATTTAATTTTCATTATTCCTTATGGGAAAATTTTGCTCGGTTCTTCTTGTTTTTGTTTATTGTCAAGTCTTCTGGAACAAATTAACGATGAAATCCGAGTTACCACTGTAGATGTAATTCTTGTATGTCTGGTCCTACACGTATATGTGCTTTGGTCCATCTGCTTTCTTGGTATTTGGGTATACTAGTGGATGACAAATTAAACGAAAAAAAAGAATCAGTAATCATTATGCTAAGCATAAATGGCTTGGTCCACTTCTTGCTATGACGGAACAGACACTGCAAATCAATACAAAGATATTGTGACTGAGTATTTCTGTTCTGATTTACATGATTCCTCCGTGGATGACAAGGACGACAAGTCACTGAATGGTTTTGATGAAAATGAACATGATGTAAATCATTAGCTATGGCCTTTGCCATCACCAAATCTCATTACCAGTTGAAGATTTTAGAGAGACTTCTTAGACAGCTCTCTTCAGCAGCATCAGCAAAGTGGCAATTAAGGAAATTACTCCTGGAATAATGATGTTCTGTTCTTTTAGTACAATTCCAAAGACTTGTAGATGGTGTACTGTAGGTGGTAGCTTGCAGTAGCATAATGACACCTCATGTTGTTGTTGTTTTGTACTGTCACTGGTCTGTGTTTATTTTTAATTTTTTCTCTTGATTAATTTCATGCCTGAATGCAGCACACTTTAAGCAATCATTCCTTATTAAGCACCACTCGTTAAGGGATTTGCAGGAACATTAACATCATTTACTATTTCAAAGTGAACACTTACTGTTGTAGAAAGGTGAGACAAGGCTTTTATATGTAGCAGTTCTTCATAAATAATCTCTAAATCATCTACTGTCCTCTGGCCAGGCCTAGAACAAGAGAGAGGCAGAGAATATATGGTTTATGGAAATGGAGTAAAGACAATAAAAACAGAGTTTTAAGATCTTCTGAGATAGCTAACAGATTATTCAATTACAAACAAATGCAATCAAACATTATTGTCCCCTCAAGCTTTTCTCCTTTATAGCCATAAGTTTGTAGATGTGTGCCTGATCAGTTCTATTTAAAGAAGATCCAAACAGAAAGACTGTCAGGACATGAGTGCATATAAAACATTTTACAGTGGTTATATTCATAGCTCTTCCCATGGGTGTAATTTAACTCTGGAGGTCATTCCTATTTCTAGGGCAAGTACATACGGTTTTCGAAGGATCATGCGCATGTGGGCATCGGGTCCCATCTGAGACAGGAAGAGAAGGGCGTCCTGCAGTTCTTCCTCACTCTCTTTCTTCTCCTCCTCACTGGGTAGTGGCACATCCTCTTGTTCATCATCCAGGAAGCGATAGAACAAGTACTTATCCTGGAAATTCAGCTCCTGGTCAACTGCACCACAACAAAGAATAGCACTGGTAAATGTACAGAAGAGAAACACCTCAACACTGTCTCCTCAGCCCCGTACTGAACACATTCTGCAGTGTGGCAGGGAGGATTATCCTGGTGAAAGAGCCCACTGCCACGATGCAAGTATTTAAATAATCTGTAAGTATGTATTGCCTGTTAGACTAGAGACTAAAGCATGTTTCCATACAATAAATACTAAGAGCTTAAAGATCAAGTTTACAAATATCCAAAGCACTAGGGGTGTAATGATACACTGCTCACGATTCAGTTTGAATCAATTCTCAATACAGAGTTCATGATTCACAATAAGGAGTTCACAATTCCATTTTCTTACGATAAGACATTCGATAAAAGACATTCCTTTTTTATTTCTCAAGTGTAAACAATGCAAAACAATGTACATTTTTTTCCAACAAAACCTCTTAGTTTCCTGCAATTAAAACAAATTTCTAGAATCAGATGTAAAAATTGTAAACAGTATTGTACCTTCACCATACCTTAAATATTACCTTTTTATTTCTGAAGAATAACAATTAAAAATAATAAGATTATAAAAGATAATAAACAATAAAGTCTTCTCAATGCATATTAGGCGCTTTCGCACCAAACAGTTGTGGAGACTAATTCAGGAGGAATTACTGGTGTACAAGTATATTTAAACATGGTGGTTGAGCTCAACACAGGCACTTGCGTCGGGACCAATCACCACATACCACCACTTGAAGTAGGAGCTAAAAAGTCCCTATACGTGGCGTTCTTAGAACTACAGATGTTCTCGGTTCCAGTTACACCCCTACAAAGCACAAACGAAGCATAACAGAAGTGGAGAAAGAAAAGCATTATCCTTGGCATAGCTTGAAGAGGCAAGTTTTCAGGTATTGGTAGGAGGAAAGGAAGCGCTGGACCACTTTATCTCATCTGGGAAGTTCATTCCACCAATGAGGAGCCAAGACAATGAAACATTGGGATCTTGCCTTGCAGGGATGGTTAGATCTCAGTGAAGGATCTGCCACACTGAAGCTGATGATATGAGTTGGCATGCAAGGTGTGTAGTTCTGCATCACAGAATGTAGACAACACAGAGCTGAACCTTTTGCGGCCTGGAGAGCTAGGACAAAAGTTTTGAAATTGACCTTAGCTGCAACAGGAAGCCAGTGGTGTGATCTCTCTAAAGGACTTGCATGAAAATATGCTTCCTGTGCCAACACAACAATTTAGGAATAATTTCTTTTGGCTTTGTTTTCCTTATTCTTCTACGTTTTTTTTTTTTTTTTAATTGTTGTATTGTTTTATTCCCTAGAACCTTTATGCTTGTGTTTAGCATATCCTTCTGACACAAACTATACACTGAATCTATCAACCACACTAATAATTGTGAGAATAAAGTTGTTTAACAAAATGCTTTTTTCCTCCTTTAAGTAAACAGTTGCTACATGCTAAATGTCAGAATATTACATCATGTGCCAGGGTATCATTTGCTACATATTACACAGTCTTGTTTATATATTGTTTGCATAACCAGTTTAAAAAAAACATCTCATTAATGTTCAGCAGGAAATTATGCACTCCAGGCTTACAGCATAGTAAATATGCAGTAGAGACAATCATGAGTATATAAATACCGGGGTGTTCACAAGTAACACTAGTGTGCAATCATGAAAGTTCATCAAGGTTATTAATACATGTTACATATGTAGGGTCATGGTTTTGTTTTTTGAGTTAAGCAGATATAACATAAATCACTACTGTCCCTCATATACAGAGGCTCCCAAAAGTATTTGGACTCTTACAAATGTAACAAGAATGTTGGTGCAGTAGAAAAGAATATTCATTCATTCATTCATTCACTTTCTTATCCATGTAATCCTTTACAGGGTTGCCGAAGAGCCAGTGCCTAGCCGGTGGAACAGGGTGCAAGGAAGGAACAACCATAGACAGGGTGCCAATCCATCGTAGAGCACATACACTCACACACTATGGAGCTCGGCGCTGCCAACTCAGGGATGGAGCTAGACACGGTAAGGCCAAAGAAAAGGTCGAGTCGCCTGGCTGAGCAAACAGATGCCAATGCCCTTGGCACCGAGGTCGGCAGTAGCAACCAGTGTGCAAAAGGCTCAGGTACTAAGCTAACTTGCTCAAATACGGAGCTAATGGGCATGGAGAGCTCCGGTACAGAGCTAGGCAGCGCTAACGACTCAAGTACGGAGCTAACGTGCACAGGTACGGAGCTAGGTGGCGCTAGCTGCTCAGGTATGGAGCTAACATGCTCAAGTATGGAGCTAAGGGGAGCAACGTGCTCAGGTACGGAGCTAGATGGCGCCAACGGCTCAAGTACATAGCCAGATGGCGCTAACAGCTCAAGTACGAAGCTAACGTGCTCATGTACGGAGCTAGATGGCGCTAACGGCTCAAGTACGAAGCTAACGTGCACAGGTATGGAGCTAGGCGGTACTAGCTGCTCAGGTACGGAGCTAGATCGCGCCAGCAGCTCAAGTACGGAGCTATCAAGCAGCGCTGTGGCACGCAGCTCATTAGTGGCCGGAATGATGGTTGGGATCTGCTCTAAAATGCCCAGCAGACTCGGATCGGGCTGAGGGTGTAGCCACAGTGGCAGGAAGACAAAAAGATCCATACAGGGCTCGGGAGGGTCAGGGTGAGTGTATTACACTATATAGACAACAGCAGGGTTTAATTTGTGAACTTAGCTAGTCAGACAGCTCTAAGTTAAGCCACAAGTTGAGCTCTGACACCTCACTATGTAGTACAGCATATACACCGTGGATTAATGGTATTTACACCATTTATAGCACACCACATATCAAATAGGAAGCCATTTTGGCATAAATGTAGTGCTTTGTAAATATTTTAGAATTACCCAATGAATACTTATGTGTTTTTAAATTTTAATTTCTCTTCAAACTAAAAAGGACGATACACTTCAGCTCCATTTTGACATAGTAGAGAATGCTTTAAAAGTCAGGAGTATGACAGGGAACAGGCTGTGACTGCTCTTTTTAGCCTTTCTTGATGAAGACAAGTAACATTCACTGTTGGGTGGGGTACTACACATAATTAAATATCTTAGTCTCAGTTGCTTTGCCTGGTGGAGGTCAAATGGTGCATGGTACTGTATATATTGTATACTGTATATATTGTATATATTGTATATAGTATATATATAAACCACAATTTATAGTGTATTACTGTTCTGACATGCATTCTCATATACAATTACAGTTACAGTAACGTCATCCAACTTTAGGACAAACTTTACCGCCTAATTTTTTACAAATTAAGAACTAGACAAAAGTATGTCAACACCCAAAAGTTATACCCAAACACGAGTATTAATATGGAGATAATGGTAAAAACAGCTTTCACACTTTTGAGAAGAGTTTTACTAGACTTACTAGACTTAGAAATGGCGGATTGCTGCCTTCGTTTGCAGTGGTGTCATGAGTGAGAAATCTGCACTGAGAGTTGAGTACGTAGGCCTCGTGATAAGCACTTAAATTCTGCCTTTGCTGTGGAGCAACACACTGCGCCAACTGCTGGTGTGACTATCTGGGGAGCCATCATATATGACAGTAGGCCACCCCTACTAGTGATATGAGGGGCACCAACAACTCATCGATATGTGCAGGACATCCTGCCGCTACATGTGTTGCCTCTCATTGTAGTTTCCAACTGGCCCTTTTCAGCAGGATAATGCTCATTCGGACACAGCAAGGGTTTCACAGGAATGTCTCTACCATACTGCAACACTTCCTTGGCCTTTTATTGCCAGTCAAGCATTTATGGGACCAGCTGGGATGCCAGCTTCAGCAATCTACGTGTGTGCAGTATGTACAGTATCTGTGGCCGATCTACTAGGGTACTAGAACCTCCTTCCAATTTTTCTGGTTTACCCAATAAACCTATTCTTTTGATCTGATATTGCAATCACTTATATATCATTACATTTATACAAATTAAGTTTCATTCAATTCCAACAACTCCTTAGTGTGGTTTTTGTTTTTTTTGTTTTTTTTTGCCAATGAGTATACTTCTATACTTAGGTGGGCAGAGCAAAACTTGATGAACAGACAACTTTGTTTTGTTTTGGAGCAGGAAGCCTTTGAAAGTATCATGAAAACTACTGAGGTGTTCATTACAACCCATTCTACAGCCACTATCTAAGACCATTCAAAGACTGTATGCTTTAAATTATGAACCTTTTAGTGGTGAGTGAGAGTGGTATTTCCCTAGGTGTCCACATACTTTAGGCCATATAGTGTATTTTATTTAGTAATCAACATCATTTGTATGTTATTAAATATAGCCAAATGCTTCATTTCCAAGCTAATATCGTTAGAGTGAAGAGTGGACAACAGGAACTATCTGCAGTTTATTGTTGTTTTGAAGAGTGACAGACCATGGTTGAGAACTCCTTCCTCCAGAAGCACCTGCCACATCCCAACAGCCTGAACCCGTGAATGCACACAGGAACCATGCTGCATCTGCCAGTCAACCAGCTCTGTGCCTATGCAGCAGCGCCTGAAAACAGCAGAAACACACAGAAAACGTTACTCAAATTGCATCTGCAAAGGAGTCAAGTATTAGTCTCTAAAACTGGAATCTCACTGCTCCACAGTAGGTCACCTGTACATCTTCAGGTGGTACTTCCTGTCGCGTATCATGTGAGGTGCCTGGGAGACAATGATATTCCTCAGCACTTTACCTGCTCGCAAAATCTTCTCAGATGGAACCTTTAAATTACAAAAATATCTCAATCGCAAGGCAGTGCAGAAGATTACTTTATACATCTCCATAACTGCCACTGGGATGGATTTAGTACCTGTGTAATGGGTTTGGGATGGAGTTGGGTAATGTTCTCAATAAATGATTTCTGGAAAACAAAATGGAGAGGCAGACATTGATGATACATGGCGGTAAGTGAACTGAGAAACAAAAGAACAGAGTGAGAGAAAGATAAAGCTTTAACTATGGGTCCCCTGATCCCATTTTCAAATCTAACACTAAATAACACTATCATAAATGTTTCATCATTTTCTATCGACAGTCTCATATGCACAAACCTCAGCTACCTCTCAGACAATGCCATCGGGAGACAACATCAATAAATATTGAGTGTGGTCTGAGATGTTCATACTCTTGCATCTGCAGTGTGAAAATGCACAGTCATCACAACTATCCCAACACATCAGAGGCTGTTACTGAACAACACCAATTTATAGTGCTCATACATCATGCTTTATGGTCTTCAGAATGAAAGCTTTTTTGGAAAAAGCTTGGTTCTTTCCTGCAAGACATTACAAATGGCTACATTAATGGCTCTGTGCCACAATGCACATAAACTGTAAAACATAACAGCATGACTGCTGAACGTTTTGGGTCTGTTATTAGTCGTTAAATGTGGCACTCTGTATGGTTTAAAACACAAGAGTTTACTAAAATCACATTTTTAAAGAAAAATACATTTCAATGCTTTTAAAAAATAGATGAGTTTGATATTATGCAAAAAATATGTTCATGGCCCTGATAATGATTTGCAAAGAAATAAACAAAAAAATAAGACAACCCTGGATGGTGCCACGACCAAATCAGCAGCCACACCAAGGAGCACTGAAACTCGAGATCCTCTGATGAGACGAGATTACCAGAAACTCACTTCCAGAACATGTGTGGGCACCAACAGACCTACACCTAGACTTGTAGTCTGGTGAACTGAACTTGGAAACAGTCCCAGGAACACATCAACATGCCCAACAGTCCAAAGAACCAAAATCTAACAACAGACCTCAACCTGCCAGATCTGGGATTTGAACCAGGGTGGTTTAGCACTGCAAACCAGAGCCACTCTGGTTTGTATCTCACTTCTGGCAAGGTGACGTCTGTTGGTTAGAGTTGTGTTAAAGTCCAGGTAGGGGCCTGTTGGCACCCTTGAAGTTTGGATTGTAATTCATATGTTTCAGATGCATTTCTGAGGTCTCCTGAGTCTCGAGGGCTCGTCCCTGTTTGACCAATTCACCCAAATTCCAAAAAAACATGAGATTCATATTCATAACGATTCATAGTTTGAAATAAAGTCTTAAGTCTTTAACACTGAATTACAACAAAGTATTCACAGTGGCCAAAACATCTAAATGGCTTTTGATTAACGATCTAAAGATTAAGCACTGTTTCATCTGGCATACATTCAAAAAAAACTGTACAAAAATAACTTTGTGACTGGAAACATCTAGTGCTTCCCTGAATAAGCTGTATTGTTGTATTTCCGGCAAAAATACATAACCTGTAATTATGCTTGGTTCATTCCAGAAATGTTTCCCCTTCAGTATATTTGGTCATGTAATAGTAGAAGCAGAGGCCAAGCAGGGACATGAGCATGAACTGAACAGCATGGTACAGCTACAGGAGGTACCTAAAAGGCACCATCACCTCATGCAGCTATGTCCTGTTTACATGGCAGCTCACTGCATTTTTAACACCCATCCAATATGAATTATGCATTGTACCATACAAGTGTTGTAAATAAACACTATCAATTATGCATTACAGTGTCTAAAAATAATATCATTCAACTTCTCCATTTAAAAAAAAGCTTTTACCATTTAACAAGCATTTAAAAGCATTTAACACAACCTTGCACTTAAAGGCCAAATAGACAAGTGCTACATTACTTATTAAGTTGAAAAAATATTGTGCCTTTACAGAAAGAATGAAGTGCAGTTTTGGATTGGACATTTGGATTGTGATATCCGTAAGCCAGCTGACTCCATTTCCCTAGGGGATGACCGCTCTCCAACCCTAACACAGACAAAGTGTTAACAACGGAATACTAACTGCCGCTCAATTTTCCGGCATAGACAACTTTATTCACATCTCAAAACATTGTTATATTTATAGGCCATGTTTTTGTCTCCCTCAAAACATCCTTCAATACAAAGCAACAGTCTTACGAAGAAGACCAACTGATAAGAGATGCAGCAGGAAATCTGATGGAGGCCAAAATGGCTTTGTTTATATTTAGACAAAGCTCACAAGAAAGGTTGCATTCTCGCATTATTTTGAGAAGAGTGAATAATGGAAAGGATGTTTTCATTAGTGCTTCCACAGACATAAAGCTAGAATTGTGTTGGTCTGTAATCAGACATAGTTATATGACACTTAAACTGGGGAAGTTTATTCATACCTTGGTTAAGTGTCTGCTCACTGATCCTACAGAGATGTTACTCAGTTTCTCTTTGTCAGGCATCCCTATGAAAACAATTCAAAGCAAACAGACTTATAGATCAAGGCTAACAATTGTTTTTTTTACCAAGATAAAAACAGATCACTTTATTTAATAGAGAATGTCAACCAAAAAATCTGTTTAGACTGTAGCAAAAATGTAAAGGACAGCTCTTAAATGCAGCCTGATAGTGAGACGTGCAGCATGATGGAGATAGTTGATGGCACACGTGGGGAAGGATGTGTGTAATCAGTAGAGGCACATCCTCAGGGAGGTCAGGAAGAGAGGCTTTGTCATCTCTTAAGGTTACAACAGTAAGCTCTTTCTCCTTCAGGACAACAAGTCCATTTAGACCATCCGGCCATTTATTTCTCTTATGTTGTTAAAAGCACAGATTTCCCCTCAGCTGAGAAGTGGCTCTTTTTATATCCTTTAAGAGATGCTAAAAATACCCAAATAAATAAATAAAGTTGTAACAAAAAACAGCAATCAGAGCAAAATGTGATTCTTTGTAAAAAAAAAAAAAGCACCTTTGTATGTTGACATTAAGCATATGCATAGTACTGTGGAAATGTCTTAGGCATTCTATGTTTATCAGTTTATATTCTGCTTATTAAGTTTTAGTGGTCACTGCACTTTGTAGTTCTACAGCTACAGACTGTAGACCATATGTTTCTCTACATACTTTGTTAGTACTCTTAGTTTTATAAGGTTCTATCTGTGAGAGCAAATCAACCCTTCGAATACACATAAGCAGACCAATCAGGTTCTGCTTCCTTGCCAATGTCGCCACACTGCTCAATGACTGCAGGAAAAGGAGTGGAGAAGAAAAGCTTGATGAAGTTTGTTGTTTTTACATAATTAAATCATGTTAATAAAAAAATAGGTAGTAGTTAATATGTACTTTCATTGTTTTAAATAATAATAAGATTAAATGTGGCAGAGCCGGTGTCTAGCCGGCGGCATAAGACGAAAGGCAGGAATAAGCCTGACAGGGCGTAAATCCATTACAAGGCAAACGCACTCTCTGCGATCCTGTTCAGGATTAAACGGAGAATAAAGTGAATGAATGAATGAATACATGAATGAATGAGTGTATGAAGGAAGAACACGAAATGTTCATTTGAATTGAAAGTGAGCTGTCTAATTATCAGTGAAAATTTCCAATGGCGTGTGACGGCGGAAACAAAGTGTGATTAACAAAGCATTAATTTTAATAAACCAGTTGTAATTAATAACTAAATAAAAATAATAACTGAAACATTGCCTGTTATTTCTTATGTTTTATAATTCTGAGCCTAAAAGAAAATTAAATGGTATACATCTGAATCGATGCCTTAATTATAACAATCATTGATTTTCTTAATTCAATCATCTTTTTCATTTTTCTTCCAAAATAAGACCTTTTGGTGCATTAGAGTCACATTTCTGATATAGCGAAGTGCTGTCTAATCTAAAGGAAAGTTCTTGTACCTAAAACTGACCTCTGCACTGGACAACATATTCAGCAATGGCCTGTTACGCCTCACTTGCGATGCTTTTTTGAATAAGAAAATGATTTGTCCTAAAACACGAAATGCCATAAAAACTAAATAATAAAAATGTCATAGAAAACATTGCATTTTATTTTCTGATACATGTAGACAATCACTAATTTCATGTTTTAAAAAGAAATATGAGTTAACTGTCTGCGTTCCTTGAAAACCATTGCTTCTTTTTATGTTTTGCCAAATAGAACCTTATAATTCCAAGGAGAAAGTGAATTCTTAGTATTAGAAGGTTCTATCTGCATTTAACCTGTTCCAAAAAAAACTCATTTACAAATTTGATAGGATTTTGATATTGAACATTTAGAATACATTTAGGGTATCTGTCATTTTCACATATGATAGAAACTTGTTCCACATATGAGTTTTGCTATTTGGAATGCAAAATCTTTGAAGTTCATTATCTCAAAACTATTCAGAATAGTTTTGATAAAATAGATTTTATAGCAGATAGAACCTTATAATTCCAAGGAAACGAGGTCTCTATTGGTCAGGACCCCCACAGGACCACCACAGATCAGGTACTATACAACCTATATAATAAACAATCTATGAGGAGTTAATCATTTAAAAGTTATCTACCTGCCTTTAGAGGGATGTTAAATAATCTAGCTAGACTAAACGTAAGACTATGGAAGGAGAGAGACTCACTGTCTGCGCTGGGCCCACTCTCCATAACTCCATAGGGAGGGGCCAGGAGACCAGCCATGCACTGACGATACTTCTGAGGAGAGATCAACAGAACAACACCACAAATATTACACTAAATGTTGAAATACAGAAGAACATTGCTTTCAAAAACCAAATTCAAATACAACAACTAAAGAGGTTAACTGCATTTGATATTACAACAGTGGTGTTAAAATGGCAGATGAAAATCCATTTAACATTTCGTATATGCATATTAACCATCTAATATGATATGCAAATTTTACATTTTTCAAGTCAATATCACAGTAAAAGTGTGTTTGAATTTAAATGCAAAAACATATAGTACATAGTGTATTATTTATTTGCCAGTACATATGTTCACTCTGCAAATGACATTAGTGAATTATAATTTCAATACCCGTTACAGCTCTTAATTCATTAGAAAATATTTCTTCTTACCTACAAAGCTGTGTATAAAATGCCCCTTGACTGAATTACTCCATCCATACACATTGGGTCATATTCACAGATCATAGATTTTCTTTGTTGGACTCACAACATTTAGTATTATAGCTCTCAAACTCTCTCTCACTGAGCCATTGTAGTATCTTAGAAAGGCCTACAATTTCTCCCATGACAACTTCTTATGTTTCGTCTTTTATCTGTTCAATGTTATGTTACCTATTTTAGCAGAAAATGGCACAGTAAATGAACTGAAAAATCAACAATCCCCTCCCTCAGACACAGTCAATCGAGCATGCATGTGACACCTGCCCAGCCAGAAAGCACCACAGGGACCTGACTCCCTGCAGTGCATATTTTCATAATAAGATGTATCCAAAAGTGGCAGGAAATTGGTTTTAAACTTTTTCACGTTTAAAGTATCCCGTGTGTTTTACAAGGATTGACACAGAGACTAACCAGTTAAACAAAGCCTCCAGTTTAAATGTGATGGAGTCCAACACAGTTTGATGATTTCCCGCTCAAAGTATACCTGATGTACCTTACTACGTATTTCCACCTAGATCAGTAGTAAGCCACCACTTTTTTTTGTCTTTTCTGATGAATATATGATTTCAATGGATTGAAAATGTCCTTACCAATGTCCAAGACCATTCCTAAGTTACCCTTCATTGCTAGCATGTATTACAATAAAAGCTCTAAACATGTATGTGAACACCTGTATCTGCATATATTCACAGACATACACACACAGAGAAGTACAAATTAGTCCTAAGAACAATTCCCAAAGATATCAGTGACATTTGGTATAAATTAGAAATTAAAGCTGGTCCACATTGCAGAGAAATATTAACTGCTGAGAAAATTACAACCCCTAATAAGAAAAAGTTGGGATGGTATGGAAAATGCCAATTCAAAAACTATTACGATTGTAGTCCACAATCGATGAATCGGTATTGCAGATCTGTTTTGGAAGAAATGGATGCTGTGTGCTGCAGACCAAAGACCAGACTGTTATCAGCAGCTAGTCTAAAAGCTGAGGTTTGTCATGGTATGGAGTTGTGTCAGTGTCCTTGGCCATTTACACAGAAGGTCATTTACACTTCAGTGATGGTAGCACTAATGCAGACATGAAATATCTTGGGTTCATCTTGTCTGCAGTGAAATATAAGAAACTGCATTTTTAAATTTGAATTTTCCATACTGTCCCACCTTTTTCTGATTTGGGGTTGTAGATTATATTCTTATATCCTCTGAAGTACAATTCTGTACTTCAATAAAGATTAGTTGCACTTGGATGACACCACAAGGGTGTTTTCAACCCACAAGGGACTGCAGTGAATTTGGCACTTAGTGCTAACCAGAGCATACAAAATAAGTTGAGAAAACTTATAATGGATAACTTATAATGGATAATGGAACAACTTATAGCTGGATAATATATCTAAGTGCACTGGTCCCTGGATGCTTATAATCTCTAATCTAATCTATCTGAGAATAAAAAGGGGATTAGGCAGTATAACAACCACTAAATCAAAGATACACGTGCCCACGAGCAACAGGAAACAGTTTACTATCTACATTATGAATTTTGTAATGTACAGTGGTGCTTGAAAGTTTGTGAACCCTGTAGAATTTTCTATATTTCTGCATTAATATGACCTAAAACATCATCAGATTTTTACACAAGTTCTAAAAGTAGATAAAGAGAATCCAGTTAAAGAAATGAGACAAAAATATTATACTTGGTAATTTATTTATTGAGAAAAATTATCCAATGTTACATATTAGTGAGTGGCAAAAGTATGTGAACCTCTAGGATTAGCAGTTAATTTGAAGGTGAAATTACAGTCAGGTGTTTTCCATCAATGGGATAACAATCAGGTGTGAGTGGGCACCATGTTTTATTTAGAGAACAGGAATCTATCAAAGTCTGCTCTTCACAACGCATTTGTTTAAGTGTATCACAGCACGAATAAAGGAGATTTCTGAGGACCTCAGAAAAAAAGTTGTTGACGCTTATCAGGCAGGAAAAGGTTACAAAACCATCTCTAAAGAGTTTGGACTCCACCAATCCACAGTCAGACAGACAAATGGAGAAGATTCAATACCACTGTTACCCTCCTAGAAGTGGTCGACCAACAAAGGGCACTCCAAGAGCAAGGCGTGTAATAGTTGGCCAGGTCACAAAGGACCCCAGGGTAACATCTAAGCAACTGAAGGCCTCTCTCACATTGGCTAATGTTAATGTTCATGAGTTCACCATCAGAAGAACACTGAACAACAATGGTGTGCATGGCAGGGCTGCAAGGAGAAAGCCACTGCTCTCCAAAACGAACATTGTTGCTCGTCTGCAGTTTGCTAAAGATCACGTGGACAAGCCAGAAGGCTATTGGAAGAATGTTTTGTGGACGGATGTGACGGAAATAGAACTTTTTTGGTTTAAGAGAAAAGCGTTTGGAGAAAGAAAAACACTGCATTCCAGCATAAGAACCTTATCCCATCTGTGAAACATGGTGGTGGTATCATCGTTTGTTTTGCTGCATCGTTGTTTTGCTGCATCTGGGCCAGGTCAGCTTGCCAAGACTGATGAATTCTAAATAATTACAGCAAATTCTAAAGTAAAATATTGGAACATATGTCCGTGAACTGAATCTCAAGAGAAGGTGGATCATGCAGCAAGACAACGACCCTAAGCACACAAGTCGTTCTATCAAAGAATGGTGAAAGAATAATAAAGTTAATGTTTTGGAATGGCTAAGTCAAAGTCCTGACGTTAATCCAATCGAAATGTTGTGGAAGGACCTGAAGCGAGCAGTTAATGTGAGGAAACCCACCAACATCCCAGAGTTGAAGCTGTTCTGTACGGAGAAATGGGCTAAAATTCCTCCACGCCGGTGTGCAGGACTGATCAACACTTACAACTTTTAAGCACCACTGTACATCTTTATATGGAATACACTTACCGGTCACACTTGTGACTTTGTATCAAGCCGGTCAGATGATTCAACTACACATTAAAACAGTTATCAGAGATTTACAGCTGGAGGCAGCGGCAGCAGTGTGGTGACATAATGCATTCTACACTCATATTAATGGAAAGGACATTTCTTTCACTAAGGGATGGAGTAGAATGCATCAACACAACACATGCACATATGATGATTATGGATGACAGGTATAGTGAAACTATTGCACTACGTACACCATATGCTGCAAAATAAGTAACTGCTTCATACAGTACGTTACTAATTAACACTACTAAACTGGGATATATTGCATAACCTAAGTCCAATTTTTGCAATTATACTGTAATAAAGGTAAAGTTTTTTTTATTTCACAATAAAAACCTATTCATCCAATTTATCAAGTTTTTCTTTAAATCCACCAGTGTGGCTATGTCTAAAAACAATACAATTGTAATACAACAAATTAGCACAAAAGCAAGTTTTTGATGACACATCATGCAGTGCACAATATGTGATTTTGGACATAACCAAGCCATCTAATTACTAATAACCTAGCTTGAATTAGTTTGTGATTAAAATTAAAGCAATATGGTACAACAATATGGTCAAAAATATGTCCAATCACACCCACTCCTAAACAGTTAATAATATGAACCATGACAACCTTAGACAAACAGTGGCAATAGACAATAGAGTGGGTTGTATAGAACAACTCAGTGATTCAGTAATACTTTGTTAGAGTCCACAAGTCAGTTCAAGTCACTTCAGGACTGTGCTGGTCTAGTGGTTAAGATACTGGGCTATGTAGAAGTTCAAATCCCACCTCTGACAGTCTACCACGGTTGGGTCCCTGAGCAAAGCCCCTAACCCCCAAATTGCTTGGATTGTAAGGCTGTATCGTTGAGGTTCATGACGTGCATGAACTTTCTGCTCTGCCCCTAAAAAGTCCATAAATAAATGTTCTGCCAATTAATGGAGAAATGGGCTGGCTTGTGTTGATCCCTGTCCATACCTCCATCAGACACCTTTGAGATGAACTTTAATTATAACAGTTAGTTAGGGTTCAGTCAGTCATGTTCCAAAATCTAATCAAAAGTTTGTCATAAGAATGAAGGATGTCGTAGCAGAAAAGGGAGAAAATCAGGTGTATAGATGAAATGTTTGTCCATTAACCTGTGGCTATAGAGTGCATGTATGGTTGGAAATGGAGTACATTACTGTATGAAGAAATCACATGTTTACAATTACATTTGGTACACGTACTGAAATAAAGGTAAATGTCACTAAAAAAAAAATGAAATCTCAGTAGGGTTAGTAAGGAGCACGTTCCAAAATCATACCATTTCTGTTGTTGTTGTTTATTCACAGATGCCAAGACTTTCACATTTTACAGTTTCTCCCCGCATCGCTCTCTTGCTAATCTGCTGTCATTCTGGCCAACATATTCAGTAGCATTTGTTTGAACCAGGATTCATTTGCATTTCAGAGTGTATCCTGTATGCTTTCTGACACAATCATTGTCAAAAGAAATAATTCAAACATATGTAAATCTGTTATTTGCAATGAGCCATTCTAGAGCAGATAATTATTAACCATGGTGAGTAATCACATGCACCGCTGGGTCCAATAGTCTATGCAGACAGTTGGGGGGGAGTTACAGTAGGATTTGTGCTTCTCTTCCAATGGGTGCTCTTCCACTAACAGAGAGAGAGTGTATTTGCATGCTTGTGAATAAATGTTTCGTCACAGCTATATACCTGTGCATTGTTACAAGATTACATCAGAACAAAACTAAAATGTGTGTACAGTCAAGTGTGGCTTGAGAAATGCCATCATTATTTGTAAGCATATTTTATGCATAAGTGTTGAGATAAGCTGTTAAGAATTTTTGAACACGTGATCCTCATGTTTTCAAAAACACATCTTGTAATTGTAACTGAGAGGTGCAATGGCAAACCACAGGGGGAGTTTGAGGGGCAACTGGACCAGAACCAGTGTGTCACAGGAGAACGACCCAAAGAGAAAGTACTATATATACATACTTCTCGCGTACATACTACTCTGTTCTCTAATGGTCAGGACCCAGACAGGACCACCACAGATCAGGTACTATTTGAGTGGTGGATCATTCCCAGCACTGCAGTGACACTAATGTGGTGGTGTGTTAGTGTGTGTTGTGCTTGTGTGAGTGGATCAAACACAGCAGTGCTGCGGGAGTTTTTAAACACTTCAGTGTCCCTGTTGGAGTGAAAATAGTTCACCAACCAAAAATGTCCAGCCGCCAGCATCCTGTGAGCAATAATAAAAGACAAGAGAATGACTAACACAAACTGTGCAAAACAGATGAGCTACTGTCTCTACAAGGTGGAGCAATATGATAGATATATCTAATAGAGTGCACAGTGAGTGAACAGTGTTATTAAAAAATGATACAATATTACCCATCCTGTATGTGACAAAAGTATGTGAACCTTTGCTTTCAGTATCTGAAGTGACACCCTTGTGCAGCAATAACCAGAACTAAATGTTTCCGTTAACTGTTGATCAATCCTGCATATTGACTTCATGGAATTCTGGCACTGGGATGTTAGTGGGTTTTCATATGAACTGCTTGCCTCAGGTTCTTCCAGCAGAAGTCCTGACATGTTCCTTTAGTACTTTATGACATAATTCAGAATTCATTTTTATTTCAATGATGGCAAGCCATCCTGGCCCAGACACAGCAAAACAGGCCCAGACCATGATACTACCATCACCATGTTTCAGAGATGGGTTAAGGTTCTTATTGCTGGTATGCTTCTCATTTAAACCAAAATGTTTTGGTCTGCTCCGTCCATAAAATGCTTTTCCAATAGCATTCTGGCTTGAACACATGATTTTTAAGAAACTGCATACGCACAACAATGGTCTCTTTGTAGAGCAGTGACTTTCTCCTTTCAACCCTTTTATGTGCACCTTCATTGTTCAGTGCTCTCCTGATTGTGAACTCATGAATATTAACAAATGTAAGAGAGGCCTTTAGTTGCTAAGAAGTTACGCTGCTCTCCTTTGCCACCTCAAAGGACTATTGCACACCTTGCTCTTGGGCTGATCTGAAGTTGTTGACCACTCCTGGGGAGGGTAGCAATGGCTGAATTTCCTCCATTAGTACACAGTATGCCTGTCTGTGGATGGGTGGAGTCCAAACCATTTAGAGATGGTTTTTTAACCTTTTCCAGACAGATGAACATTAACCACTCTTTTCGGAGGTTCTCAAAACTGTCATTTGTTCATGCCATTAAACACTTCCACAAACGTGATCAAAATCAACCTTTGATAGATCCCTGTTCTTTAAATACAACAGACTGCTTACTCACACCTGATTGTCATCCCATTAATTAAAAACACCTGGCCCTAATTTCACCTTCAAATTAACTGCTAATCCGAGATGTTCACATACTTTTGCCACTCAATAATATGTAATATTGGATCATTTTCCCCAATAAATAAACAACAGAGTATAATATTTTATTTATATTATATATTATATATAATATTATATATATATATATATATATATAATATTATATAATATTTATTTAAATTGGGTTCTCTTTAATCAGCTTTATGACTGAGGTTTGAAAATCTGATGATGTTTTAGGTCATATTAATGCAGAAATTTTGAAAATTTTAAGTGTTCACAAACTTTCAAGCACAACTGTATATGCTACAAATGAAGTAATTGCTAAACAATACATTAATAATACAATGCAATACATTAATAGTCAAAATATTTTATTTAGGGTAAAGCCAATTTTGCATAATAATGAGAAAGTCATTCATTCACTGATATGATCTTACATGGTTCAATCCAAGTAATAAAGGGTTAAGGGCATTATTCATGGGCCCAAGATTTACAACTTGGAAGTGCTTGGACTTGAACCGTCAATCTCCTAGTCCAGTACCTTAACCAATGCCTACCCACAGTCCCACTATATCCCAGTAAAGAAGTTCAGTATGTTAAAGTATTATTTCTTCGAATAAATATATATGACAGACTGTATTCTTAACGCAGTTAGCAAGAAGCACATTCCAAATCCTATTCACTTTTGTTTATTCATAGATGTCAACACGTCACACTTGCACATTTCACACTTTCACCCTGCATCACTCTTCTGCTGCACTGCAACAATCTCATGGCCAATTTATTCAGCAGCCAGGATTCATTTGCATTCATTTGTGTATCCTGTAAGCTTTCTGAAATGACTATGTTGTAAAGAAACTAATCAAACATATCTAAATCTGTTATTTGCAATGCACCATTCTACAATTGAACACCATTAAACATGGTGAGTAATCTCATGCACTGTTGGGTCCATTAGTCTATGCAGACACCAGGGGAGTTACAGCAGGCTTGTGTGTCATAATGTAATAATGCCCATAGTGATTTTATCTTCATGTTTCATAATTGAAACCAATTCATGTACTCACAAAATTCTACCTGTATGTATTCTTTCTTTAAATTAACCATAAAAAATGGATATATTTAAATAATTCAATTCTACTATGTTTTATTTATTTCCATTATGTTTTGTAGGTTCTACTTCAACATACCAAATTCAGCTGATAAAGCTCTTAGTGAGTATCTGATGAGTTGCTAACTATTTAGAGATATATATTATCCATTAGAACTCGATGCCCATACTTGCAGGTATTTTAACATCTTTCATTCATGGATTCATAACACCTGAATGACTCAACACATGGCTATGACACATGCTAACAAAGAGAAATATTTCTCCATATGCAGGTACACACTGCATAACGTGCATTCAGACAACGTCTGTTCGAATATACGTTCGTGGTCCAATAAGATTATTATCATTATTAAGATAATTAATCTACGTAGTTTATATATTACTTTGCCAGATACATTAGCTGTTATAGCACAGCAGTTGTAACGTCACATGTAACATTACGACTAAATGCTGAGCAGTGTTTGGCTGATATTGCACTACTTATAAACATAGAGATGACTTTATCTGCGCTCCACAGCAAGAGAACCATATGTAGATTGCAGGAGAGTTGCAGATTAGTTTCTATTTGAGAATTACTTTCTATTTATGTCGGAAAGCTGACGTACCGCCAGGGGAGAACAAGCGGAGTAAAATAAACTGCAACTCTTTGGCGCAGTGCACCAGAGAAACAAGCTGAGCAAGAAGAACTCCATCTTTGTTAAATGTGAAATGTGTTTGTCACACCCTTGTGCATGTATCACAGTTCCCCGTTCTCTTCTGAAATACAGTGGTGCTTGAAAGTTTGTGAACCCTGTAGAATTTTCTATATTTCTGCATAAATACGACCTAAAACATCATAGGATTTTACACAAGTCCTAAAAGTAGAAAAAGAAAACACATTTAATCAAATGAGTCAAAAATATTATACTTGCTCATTTATTTATTGAGGAAAATGATCCAATATTACATATTAGTGAGTGGCAAAAATATGTGAACCTCTAGGATTAGCAGTTAATTTAAAGGTGAAATTATAGCCAGGTGTTTTCAATCAATAGGATGACAATCAGGTGTGAGTGGGCACCCTGTTTTATTAAAAAGATCAAGGATATATCAAAGTCTGCTCTTCACAACATGTTTGTGGGAGTATATCATGGCATGAATAAAGGAGATTTCTGAGGACCTCAGAAAGAGTTGTTGATGCTCATCAGGTTGTAAAATGTTACAAAAGCATCTCTAAAGTGTTTGGACTCCACCAATTCACAGTCAGACAGATTGGTTACAAATGGAGGAAATTCAAGACCATTGTTAGCCTCCCCAGGAGTGGTCGACCAACAAAGATCACTCCAAGAGCAAGGCGTGTAATAGTTGGCCAGGTCACAAAGGACCCCAGGGTAACTTCTAAGCAACTGAAGGCCTCTCTCACATTGGCTAATGTTAATGTTCATGAGTCCACCATCAGAAGAACACTGAACAACAATGGTGTGCATGACAGGATTGCCAGGAGAAAGCCACTGCTGCAGTGCTACTCATCTGTAGTTTGCTAGGGATCACATGGACAAGCCAGAAGGTATTGAAAGAATGTTTTGTGGACGGATGACACCAAAATAGAACTTTTTGGTTTAAAAGAAAAGCGTTATGTTTGGAGAAAGGAAAACACTGCATTCCAGCATAAGAACCTTATTCCATCTGTGAAACATGGTGGTGGTAGTATCATGGTTTGGGCCTGTTTTGCTGCATCTGGGCCAGAACGGCTTGCCATCATTGATGGAACAATGAATTCTGAATTATATCAGAGAATTCTAAAGGAAAATGTCAGGACATCTGTCCATGAACTGAATCTCAAGGAGAAGGTGGGTCATGCAGTAAGACATCGACACTAAGCACACAAGTCGTTCTACCAAAGAATGGTTAAAGAAGAATAAAGTTATGGAATGGAAGTTATGTTTTGGAATGGCCAAGTCAAAGTCCTGACCTTAATCCATTCCTTGTGGAAGAACCTGAAGCGAACAGTTAATGTGAGGAAACCCACCAACATCCCAGAGCTGAAGCTGTTCTGTGTGGAGGAATGGGCTAAAATTCCTCCAAGCCGGTGAGCAGGACTGATCAACAGTTACAGGAAACGTTTAGTTGCAGTTATTGCTGTACAGGGGGGTCACACCAAAAAATCCATTTCAAAAATATGTCCAGCTTAATGACCCACAATCAAAGTTCTTGTGTTTTTAGCTCAGACACACTCTATTCTAACAATTCCTAAAATAAAACTGACCTGACAACTTTTTAAATGGTCTGTAGATGCAAACAATTCAAAAATATTGCAGGCAAACAATTGCCAAATACATGACACAAGTTATCAAAATTCAGTTTGCAGTTACATACTAATGATGACATCTGAGTTCCATAAGGTCCACTGAAAAACAGATTATATGACGTAAGTGATCACCTTGTGTAGGTACTTTGTAAATGTAATTGTAATTGTGTTAATTACAAAATATATAGAGGGAGAAAACCATCACACTAAATGCTTGTTACTGTAGACTATAGAAGCTGTTTTCTTCAGTAAGTTTTTTTGTAGTTTTATAAATTCTGCATACAAAATTTGTATATGTAATCTAATGTTTGTACAGTACTGTACTTATCAGCTGTAAGCATGCAGCAGAAGATTGTGCAAAAGAAAAATAGTTTAGCCTCTTGAATAATTCCTTTCTAAAAAAAATTTACTTTAGTTAATCAGAAGGGGTTATTCCTCAATACAGACTTATTTCAAACAACTCAATGCACTTCCATTACATCAGTTATCTAAAAAACGAATTGATGTACTCCTCTTATTACTCTCGAGGTTATTATTCAGTATCACAAATTGGTTTTATTTGCACTGATTAATAACAAAAATATTGTAGCAACTCCTTGGTCAAAATGAAAGCTGACATTGCTCAGAAAGAAAGGGAAAGGGTGGCAATGACACTAATAATAACAGTGCTACTGAAATAATTTAGTGTAAAATTTAATTTCCTCTGAGTGGAAGATATGAATCCTGCTCAGATGGACTTAAACCATCAGCTGAATGGGAGCCACACCAGACAAGGAAACATAAATTAGAAATAGGAGTTCACATCACCATGACAACCAAAGCTCTCTGTGGTCAGACACAGCAAAAATTTTGCATGTCCTGCACATCAGTATCACAGTTTTTCAAAAAGAAATAACACTGTACAATGAAGATTTGCTTCCTGAACACTTCGAAGTATATTTAATGGATTTTGAGCTGTTGATCTTCCAGTCTTCCAAGATTTCCATTTTGTAGTTATATATATATATACACATGTATGTGCAGTGGTGCTTGAAAGTCCTAAAAGTAGATCAAGAGAACCCAGTTAAACAAATGAGACAAAAATATTATACTTGCTCATTTATTTATTGATGAAAATGATCCAATATTACATATTAGTGAGTGGCAAAAGTATGTGAACCTTTGCTTTCAGTATCTGCTGTGACCCCCCTGTGCAGCAATAACTGCAACTAAACGTTTCCTGTTACTGTTGATCAGTCCTGCACACCTGCTTGGAGGAATTTTAACCCATTCCTCTGTACAAAACAGCTTCAACTCTGGGATGTTGGTGGGTTTCCTCACATTAACTGCTCACTTCAGGTCCTTCCACAACATTTCAGTTGGATTAAGGTCAGTGGGATAAGGTCACAGATGGGATAAGGTTCTTATATTGGAATGAAGTGATTTTCTTTCTCCAAATATATGCTTTTCTTTTCAACCAAAAAGTTCTATTTTGGTCTCATCCGTCCACAAAACATTCTTTCAATAGCCTTCTGGCTACTGCAACACTGCAACCCTGCATCTCCTTGCAACCCTGCTATGCACACCATTGTTGGTCAATGTTCTTCTGATGGTGGACTCATGAACATTAACATTAGCCAAAGGTGAGAGAGGCCTTCAGCTGCTTAGAAGTTACCCTGGGGTCCTTTGTGACCTTGCCAACTATTACACGCCTTACTCTTGGAGTGATCTTTCTTGATCGATCACTCCTGGGGAGGGTAACAATGGTCTTGAACATCCTTTATTTGTTCACAATCTGCCTGACTGTGGATTGGTGGAGTCCAAACTCTTTAGAGATGGTTTTGTAACATTTTCCAGCCTGATGAGCATCAAAAACCCTTTTTTCGGAGGTCCTCAGAAATCTCGTTTGTTTGTGCCATGACACACTTCCACAAACATGTGTTGTGAAGAGCAGACTTTGATAGATCCCTGTTCTTTAAATAAAACAGGGTGCCCACTCACATCTGATTGTCAACCCATTGACTGAAAACACCTCACTCTAATTTCACCTTTAAATGAACTGCTAATCCTAGAGGTTTACATACTTTTGCCACTCACTATTATGTAATATTGGATCATTTTCATCAATAAATAAATGAGCAAGTATAATAATTTTGACTCATTTGTTTAACTGGGTTCTCTTTATCTACTTTTAGGATTTGTGTAAAAATCTGATGCTGTTTTAGCTCATATTTATGCAGAAATATAGAAAATTCTGAAGGGTTCACAAACTTTCAAGCACCACTGTATATGTAAGAACATGTTAGCAACAGCTGCCATAGATTCTGATACATTTGCGGCAAGTACACGTTCAAAGCTCAAAAATTCACCATGTCAGCGCTTCTTAAGATACTTTGTGAGCTCTACTTCAAAAGAAAAACTGGTGACAAGACAACCCCTGAGATCCTCAAATTTGTTGTGCAACATGTGCAGTAAACCTGAGAGCTTGGCTTCAATTTTATTTGCAGTCCCTATATATGGTGAGAACAGAAGGGTCACATGATGGACGATTACATCTGTTTGACCAATGCATATGGCTTCTCTCCTAAAAATAAGAATATCCCCAATATGCCTTCAGCCATGAGACCATTACCACATGATGACAGTTTGCCAGTACAAAAACCACCAGAGACATGAAGCCTGGGAAAGGCAGATGAAGATGCCAGAATGCATGAACCAGACATGGAGAATGACATTGATCCAGATGCTGATCCCTTTATGCCTGGTTTTCTTCATCTGATAACACAGCCAGAAATAAATGACCTGGTCAGGGACTTAGATTTGTCAAAAGCTAAAGCAAATTAATTTATCAATTGTGGTTAAATCCAATACATTTATTTTAATGTTTCTCCAAATTCCTAATTGAGAATCCGAAATTATGTGTTCATCTTGCCTCTGTCTGTCATAATTGCAATTCTTTTTCCAGGAAGCAAAACCTTTGAAGAAATGTGTTGTTTAATGTTCAGTGTAATCTTCCTAGCATGTTCTTCTTTCTGGAAAAAAAGACTAAAATGTGTAAACACTTGCAAAGAAATAAACAATGTTACAGTAGGGCACATGATAGCAGCATCATTTGTGTTTTCAATCCCAGTTCCAGTTAAGAGCAGCAATATATAATGCTGGAAGTTTTAATCTTCTCATAAATGCAGCTTCTCACAGAGAGCACAGATTTCAGCCGATGTTGACTTCCAAACTTAGTCACTGGACAGGGGACAGTTTAGGCTGCACACAGACAGGAGGATAGCAGAGGTTGTAGTTGGATGTAGATAGTCAGTCAAACGCCATCTACTTCACTTATTTTTTTCTTACCGCCCTTCATTATGGGTTAGTGATGGGAACATCAGGTTAGGATGTTAAAATATTGTATACATTAGAACAGGAACTGGTATATTGCAAGTGCAGTAGAGGGTTTGATGATAGTATGTCACACGTATAATTTATAAAAGGGAGTGATAAAGGAGGAAAGGGACCCTATATGAAGTCCTGGTTCCTCAAATTTGTTTCCTCCTAGCTCTATGTAAACATTTTTACATCCAGTTTGTAACTTTTATCATTGTCATGACTGGGGCAAGCAAGGAGACAAAGACGAACATAAGCAGAAGCACGACCTTTATTTACATTAGACAATGTGTAGGACTGTGTTGGCCTAGCGGATAAGGTACTGGACTATGGACCAGAAAGTTCAGGGTTCAAATCCCACTTCTGCCAAGCTGCCACTGTTGGGTCCTTTAACCCACAATTGCTTGTAAGAATGTATCAGTTGTAAGTCGCTCCGGATAATGGCGTCTGCTAAATGACATAAATAATGGGAACGTTAGGATACTAGGTTAAAGAACACAAAGAGCGGCAATACAAACTGACAATGCTAAACACACAGACAAACAATGCTAATACATACAGAGGTACAAGGCTAAACATGGACAATGCCAACACAGATATGCAATGCTAAAACAGAGCTACAACAAATAGGAATGCTAACTAGATGCAAACACCTACAAGATATGGAAAAAGACAAGATACAAGACCAAGACCGTGCAAGCCAGGCTAGGAGTCTGAAGGCTACCAGGAGCTGAGAATCACCAGGTGATTGATAAAGGTCAGACAAGGGAGTGCACCAGAGTGAGGGTATTATATATGGTATTTACAATAGCCTGCTGTGCCACAAAAAAGGATGGGGTGTAGGCGACATGTAGGATGATTCTGCTCTCCAGCCCACATCATCCCAACAGTCATGCTCATTTGAGATTTATACATTATCTAAAGCTGCTTTGATATTATCTGTATTTTTTATATACACTATACAAGCCTTATTATACTATCAACTTGCCATGTTATTTGAGCCACTCAGATTTGTATGAATGGGCAATCATGAAACAAGGTTGGATGATGAATGGCTATTAAGTTCTTCAAACTCAACTCATCTTTCACACTGTAGAACGTCAAAGGGTTTCAGATAAAAACATATTGCTTGACTTGATTGGCATTGTTGTTGTAATCACAGCTTGCTTTCAGAACTGAGGATTCTGAAACAGTAACTGAAACAAGATCTCCTGCAAAGACAATGAAATGTATAATTTAACAGCCAGTTCTGGACATTTTTATTCATTTGGCAGAGTGTTTTATCCAAACTGACTTACAACTGAGAGGGAATACAATCCAAGCACCTTGTCGGAAAAAAAAACCTTGCCCAAAGACCCAACTGTGGCAAAAGAGACTGTATAAGATGATTCCCTTAAAGTCTGACAGTATCAGAATTGAGCCAAAATCATTCAGTGTAAAGGTGGCTTTACACTGCATGATTTTGTGCATGATTTTTCAGTCACAGACAAAAACTGGCCATCAGTAAATTCTTATGTTTTAGAATGCATAATGTGTCATGACAAAGTTGACAAAGTTCTGGCACTGACAGAAATTATGAACTAAAATTAAGGGAGAGTTAAAGAACAGCTAAATGCAGTGGTGACAATGGTGAAATGCAAACAAAATGTGTGATTTAAATATGTGTTTTATATAGGCGTAACACTGCCACTATTATGCAAATGCCTTGTTTCTGTTTATGTGAGCCCATTTTCTGCACAAGTCTGGATTTCGCTGATTGATGAGCAGTACGGAGTAATTGTATTTATTCACGTCTATTATTAGAAAACCTTAATTATGTGAAACATGAAGAACATCCAATATTAGGCAATCTGACATAAATTCGTCCAAGATTTTATGGCAATCATCTCACAGAGTGTGAAACCAACTTAAGTCATCATTGCCCAAGAGTTTGAAATGTAACATGTACAACTGTCTCACTCTCTCTCTCTCTCTCTCTCTCTCTCTCTCACACATGGTGTATACATCCACAGCTCATCAACATGCTCCACTGCACTTCAGTTCACCCAGATTATATAACAGTTTTCTCTCTTTTTAATCTCCTTCACATATAACCTACTGTCAATCCCTCTTTCTGCAGAGCATCAAATGAATCACTATATCCAATGTAATTATACCAGATGAAACCCCACTAAGAATAATTCCCTTCCTCTTCATATACTTCAATTGCTTCCACTCACGTGCATACTTTTGTACACAACAAACCACGAGCAGAGTAACTTAAAAGACATTTTATATCATGCTAATTTAATGTAATAGACTGGAAATCTATTCAGACCGTACCATGACTAAGCATTGTCATCAATGATCTGAATGCAGAATTAGGTTGAAATACACGAGAGAGACACAGAGGGAGAGACTGAGCAGAAACTTACCTACAGTAGAGTAAACCCCATGCTTACAGGGATTCTGAGCCAGTTCCTGCTGCTGATCACTCTCTGCATGCCTATCCGTTCTCAGTCCTTATTACAAAGTAAACCTGTGTATGCTCACACTGCTGTCTGCTGTCTCTCTGCACTGAGGCACACACATGTGGTGTGTGTGTGTGTGTGTGTGAGAGAGAGAGAGAGAGAGAGAGAGAGAGTGTGTGTGTGTTCGTGTGTGTGTGTGTGTGTGTGTGTGTGTGTGTGTGTCTGTGGAAGCTCCTGAGGGTAGATGCGTAGCACGTGGATGACAGGATGTGTGTGAGCAAGATGGTCAGAGTCCCGTTCACTGCTCCAGGGTCCTACTGTGTTAGAGAGCAGATGGCTGTGTGCATTTTGCACGTAGTTTGTGTGCATGTGTGTGTGTGTGTAGTGTGGTCCAACTGAGAGTGGTAGAAAGTGAATACTCATCAGAGCATGATGACGATTGGAGTATAGTAATTGCCTAGCAACTGCTCCTGAGTTTCAGGGAGGGGTCAGTTCATGGTCCATCCCGGCATCATATGCACACACATTTACTGTTATCTAGAAATATTGGTACCCCAATATTCGATGGATAAAACAGATTACGAACGTGTATCTTTAGTTAGTTAGCTACATCTCACATTTGAACATGTAAGAGCAATCTAGCATTAAAGTAAAACTGTTAACAAAAGGTCCTAAACAAAAATCATTATTTTTAACAAACAATTTGGGTGCCCCTAAAAACTCTTATGAACAGAATTTAATGTTTTTAATGTTCTCATTCATATTTCACTTTTAAGTTCATTTGAGTGTTTAGGAAGTTTTCTCAGTCATTTGTGGCTTTTTGTTTCAAGGGAGTATATATTATATTCAGAATTCAGAATACAGTTTCTGCTGAGTGGGTATTTATGGGTATTATCAGATTGCCATCATACATATAGAGTATATATGATGTGACACAGATGCTACATTAAATATTGAGAAGATTAGAGACAGATAAATGATACAAATGACACAAAATGCACATGGCACTTACAGTTCCCATATGGACTGTTTGATCCAAGCAGTTAAAAAAGGAAACTGTAATTAATCTACCTGGGAAGAAGGCTTGAGTGCATTGTGCCACCATACATAATAAGGACTATAGTTGCAAATCAGTGGTAGCATTTTGTGATAACCAGCTCCCAATCTAGAATAAGATGACATCTGAATGACAAATACCCCAAGGACCTTGATATGACACATTGGACTCCATACAGTACCAGGAGGTCATACATGCAAATCTAGATAAGTCTGCCAAGGTGCTGAAACTGGTTATGGTTGAATCATCCAGCAAGATAATTATCCAAGACATACAACATGGGCCAAAAATCTGAGACCTCTAGTAAAAACGCTACTATTTTCATTACAAATCCCATACGTTTGAGGATTACAAAGCCTGCGATGATCATGAGACCCCAGCATTATTTCACAATATTCCAAAGAGCATTTTGTGGTGATACTGAATGTTTGGAATTCTTTGGCTTCAACTGCCCCCATAAATGCATGATGGGGTATAGGTCAGGTGAATGTGGAGGAAAGTCCGAGCCAGTCAAATTCACTCAAATTGTTATGAAAATGATATGATTTGTAATGAAAAACTCTGTGAATGTGTTAAATAGAGGCATTTTCACTATCACCTCAGACTGCTGGTCCATACTGTACACAAAATTACTTAATCCCGGAATCAAATTTTTGACATCCCAATCCTCTAAACTCCATTAAAAGCCTGTGGGTTAAGCTGAAGAGGAGACACCACAAGAGAGCACCCTGGAGGAACTGGGGAGATTCTAGACTAAGGAGTGTCTCAGATTTCTTGTTCTGTATTCTCTAATCTCATCAAAGGAGATAGGAGTAGTCTCAATGCTGTCCATTAAACATCTTAACTATAAATAATGTAATTTAGCTAAAATAATCTAATGCATACAGCTTTAGTTTTTTTGGATTAACCAGCTTGTACAAAACTCAAATACGAGGACATCATGTGTGACTTCCACCATGCTGTAGTTAAAAGCTCTCACAATCATTTACAGTATTATGCAGCTACTGAGGCTGGGGTGTGTTATCTGTGAGTGGTCTAGATCCCATATTAATAATTAATGCACTTATCATTATGGTATTTTAAAAATAAGCCAACCCACTGTTAAGGTGGTGAAAGCTTCTCTTTTACGATGTGTATGGAGAAAATATCCTCCACACCATTACACCACCAGGATCAGTCTTAATCGATGATACAAGGCAGGATGGAGCCATGATTTCATTTCATTTACACCAAATTCTGAGCCTGCCATTAAAATACTGCAGCAGAAATCAATACTCAACAGACCAGGGAATGTTTTCCCAATGTTTTTGCCCATGTAGACAGTCTTATGCTGTTGTAGCCCATCAGCCCTGCTTCAAAGTTGAATTACATTTGTCTTGCTATCAGCTCAAACCAGTCTGACCATTCTCCTCTGACCTCTGACATCAACAAAGCATGTTGGTCCAGAGAACTGCCACTCACCGGATAATTTCTCTTTTTCATTCTCTATGGTTTACTATCCTCTATAAACCCTAGAGGTGGCTTTGTGTGGAAATCCCAAGAGATCACCAGTTTCTAAAATACTCAGACCACCACATCTAGCACCAACAACCACGCCACGTTCAAAGTCACTTACATCACCTTTCTTCTCCATTCTGATGCTCAGTTTGAACAGCAGGTTATCTTGACCATGTCTACATGCCTAAATGAACTGGGTTGCTGCCATGTGATTGGCTGATTAGATATTTGCCTTAATAAGTGGATATATCATGGAGGTGTTCCTTTATTGCTGCTTTCACAGCTTCGAAAAGGATTCTAAAAAGGATTTCCACAAGATATTGGAACATGACTGTGAGGATATATTTCCATGCACCCACACAAATTCAACAAAGCATATTCTGCACAGGGATATTGTTATGCTGAAAATTAGCCATAATTTAAAAATTAGATGTAATTAGCCATCCCAAATGTTTGTTTCAAATTTGGAAGACCACAATACTCTTAAATTTCACCATATGTGATAGAATTAAAGTTTCACTGTAAGTAAGGAGCGAAAACCATCAAAACAGCCCCAGATGACTATTCTGCCACCAAACTTTACAGTTGGCACTCTTCATTCAGACAGACTGTCATATCAAGTCACTGTCATAACATCAACTAGCTATCCCTGGTTCATTTCAGCAAAAATTGATCTGGAAGTCAGTCCCTAAAGTCACTCTAAGTAGCCAAACGTGAAGCTTCTAAAAACATATAACTGCATGAAAGTGGGAGACATAATACTAGGTACTCTAGTGAAACATGCCAATCAGGAAGAATCACTATGTGGGCATTGAATTCATGCGTATAATGTCAAGTTCAATGCCAACAACACACACCACTCAATAGATCAAAGCAGATCAAAAAGTTCAGTGTACTGAAGCTAGTGTGTAGTTTCATGTTTAACATCAACAAACAAAAAACACTGCCCAATAGATAGAAGCAGTCAAAACACAAAAATGCAACCATCAAAGAGGTGAGACAGGGTGGCATTCAAGTAACACTAGAAAGACGAAACAGAAACACAGACTTAAATGTGCTCAGTGATGACAAGAAATCAGAAACAGGTGCTGGTACTCTGGTGAGACTGATCGCTTCCTGTGCTCTGTAGTGTGATGGGTGCCTAAGGAACTGATGATATTGCAATGTAACACACCCTAAAGTGAAAATATTGAAGAGCCATTGAATCCCCCTTTATTTGAAATGTAATACATGTATTTACCATGAGCTGTTTCTTTGCCCTAACTAAAGTGGGGCAAAAAATTATTTAGTCAGCCACTGATTGTGCAAGTTCTCCTACTTAGAAAGATGAAAGAGGTCTGTAGTTTTCATCATAGGTACACTTCAACTACAAGAGACAAAATGAGAAAAAAAATCTAGGAAATCACATTGTAGGATTTTTAAAAAATTTAACTGTAAATCATGGTGGAAAATAAGTATTTGGTCACCCACAAACAAGCAACATTTCTAGCTCTCACAGACCTGTAACTTCTTCGTTAAGAAGCTCTTCTGTCCTCCACTCGTTACCTGTATTAATGGCACCTGTTTGACCTCATTACCTGTATAAAAGACACCTGTCCACAGCCTCAAACAGTCAGACTCCAAACTCAACCATGTCCAAGACCAAAGAGCTGTCAAAGCACACCAGGAAAAAAATTGTAGACCTACACCAGGCTGGGAAGAGTGAATATACAATTGGCAAGCAGGTTGGGGTGAATAAATCAACTGTGGGAGCAACTGTAAGAAAATGGAAGACATACAAGACCACTGATAATCTTCTTCGATCTGGGGCCCCGTGCAAGATCTCAAAATGATCTTGAGAATGGTGAGCAAAAATCCCAGAGGGACCTGATGAATGACCTGCAGAGAGCTGGGACCAAAGTAACAAAGGCTACCATCAGTAACATCCTACGTCGAGAGGGGCTCAGATCCTGCAGTGCCAGGCGTGTCCCCCTGCTTAAGCCAGTACATTTCCAGGCCCGTCTGAAGTTTGCCAGAGAGCATATGGATGATCCAGAAGAGGATTGGGAGAATATCATGTGGTCAGATGAAACCAAAATAGAACATTTTGGTAAAAACTCAATTTGTCGTGTTTGGAGGTAGAAGAATGCTGAGTTGCATCTCAAGAACACCATACCTACAGTGAAGCATGGGGCTGGAAACATCATGCTTTGGGGCTGTTTTTCTGCAAAGGGGACAGGACAACTGATCCGTGTTAAGGGAACAATGAACGGGGCCATGTATCGTGAGATTTTAAGCCAAAACCTCCTTCTATCATTGAGAGCATTGAAGATGGAATGTGGCTAGTTCTTCCAGCATGACAATGATCCCAAACACGCTCAGGCAATGAAGGAGTGGCTCCGTCAGAAGCATTTCAAGGTCCTGGAGTGGCCTAGCCAGTCTCCAGACCTCAACCCCATAGAAAATTTATGGAGGGAGTTGAAAGGCCGTGTTGCCCAGTGACAGCCCCCAAAACTGCTCTATAGGAGATCTGCATGGAGGAATGGGCCAAAATACCAGCTACAGTGTGTGCAAACCTGGTGAAGACTTACAGGAAACGTTTGACATCTGTCATTGCCAACAAAGGTTATGGTACAAAGTATTGAGTTGAACCAAATTTATTGACCAAATATTTATTTTCCACCATAATTTACAATTCAATTCTTTAAAAATCCTACAATGTGATTTCCTAGATTTTTTTCTCATTTTGTCTCTCATAGTTGAAGTGTACTTATGATGAAAACTACAGACCTCTCTTATCTTTCTAAGTAGGAGAACTTGCACAATCAGTGGCTGACTAAATACTTTTTTGCTCCACTGTATCTGAACTCACTATCCAAATTCCTGCTATAACAAGGGGTATTTGAATCATCTGACATGCTATCCAAACCATTCAAAAACAGCTTTGACATGCAGTGGTACACATGATGCAGACTGGGGTAATAAAGAAGTAAAGCCTACACAAAATAATAAACATATAAATAATAAAAATAATAATATCATTCATTCATTCATTTTCTTATCAGCTTATTCTAGTCAGGGTCGCAGGAGAGCCGGTGCCTAGCCGGTGACACAGGGCGCAAGGTAGGAATAACCCTAGTAGGGCACACACTCACACTCATACACACATTCAATCACCAAGGGACACTTTGGAAACATCAACTAACCTAACACACGTCTTTGGAATGTGGGAGGAAACTGGAGTACCCAGAGAAAACCCATGCAAATACGGGGAGAACATGAAAACTCCAAACAAACGGAGCCTGCCGTCGGCACCAAACCAGAGATTTTGGAGCTGTGAGGCAACAGTGCTAACCACTGCACCACCGTGCCAGGCAAAACAATAATATATAAAAATTTAATTAATAAAATCTGCACAAAACAGGCAGACAGATGAGCATCACATATGCCACTATATTATGCCTGTACCATTTAAAAGTAGTCAGGGTTTTGATTACCGGTATACAAGAATCAGGTGGGGATTTTCCCATAGTAAATAATGCATATTGGGCTTCCATTACCTGGATATTTATTATCCAAACTACTTCCAAAAGGCATAACAAATATATGAATTTTAGCTTAAGTTAATGGAGGTTTACTGCATGATCCTCACCAAGGAACATGTATATAATCCTGAGTTAGGTGTGTACATATTTCTTGACCATGTAGTGTATTTTCAGAAACACTTAATCTTGTGTAAGATCTCCAACTTCAAAATATTTCAGAATTTCCCATCTGAAGTCTATATAAATACATTAATAAGCAGTTTCCTATAGTGTATAGCTAAGGAAATTAGTACTGCTTCCGTCTAAACATTGGCAAATATAATGCATGTCAGCTGTGATACATTCATAATTCTGATGAGAAGCAGAATAAAAGGACAAGACAGAATGGTGGCCCTGAACAGAGATACTGGAAGAGAGCAGTGAGGTCTGTTTGGTGTCATTTCAGTGGACATGATGTTCCTGTTGGCTGCATTAGAGCAGAAAGCAAGATGGACTGCACACACTAACTACGATGGCCATTCACTTGCATTAAAGACTCACTTTGCCTCTATAAAGGATTTATGGCATACAGGGCCATGGGCTTCAAAAGGGAGAGCTTGTATTCAAAGGCAACATAAAAACCAATCAGATGCAGCCAGCTTTGAAACAGAAATGAGTTGTTTTCCATACAAACAGGTGCTGCTGGTTTTTGTCAAAGCCCATTTCTTTGCAACGAAGGGCATATTACTCATGCATGTTAGTGTGGCTCTGTATATGAAAGAGTATGTGTGTGCATGTGTGGAAAGGGGGTAAGATCCTGTTTATATTGCATTCTGGGGACCAAATGTCCCCACAAGGACAGAAAGACCTGACTTGTTTTACCTTTTGGGAACATTTTGCTGGTTTCCATGAGGAAAACTGCTTTTTTGCTGAAAATGCAACTTTCTTTGAAGAATCCAAAAGAGTCAAAACATTTGCTTTAGGTTACTGACGTTATAGCTAGGGGTAGGTGCTGGTGTAGCGTCAGTAGTATATTTCCAATATAAGCATGCACTGATCCCAGTAGGGACATTTTGCCAGAAGGTTCTACCAGTATTACATTACATATCTGCTAGGATGAAGGTTTGCACAGATGTTTGTGTGTCCAATACTTGACCAAAATATAGTAATATATTTGGCTACTAGTTTCACCCAAACCTACTGCTAACACTATAATCAAGAATACAGTCATACAATCTTTACAGAAAATCATTGGCTTAATGAAAGGTTTACACAATACAGAACTCATTTAAGAGTTTTAACATGGCAATGGAGATGGAATTTCAAATGAGTTATTTGCTAATGTTGTTGTGATCTCTAAGTACACAAGTCTTAGTGAGGTATATTAAATACAACAATGGTAATTCCAAAGATCAGTTAGCTAACTAACTGTGAAGCACTATTGGACATATCGTTTACTCTTTTCCTCAGCATCTCCGCAGGAAGACTCAAATGTACAAAGACATGGGAGTCTACTTTTTGTGAGTCAATGTCCTGAGGATCCTCAGTGGTGGGATAAGCTTACTCACTTTTCCTTCTGCAAAAGTCTGTGGACATACTTCTTTAAACAATAACTACATTAGTTCAGTTTAGAATTACACCACTCCAGGCAGCTTAGTGTATAGTAGATCAGGGTTTTTAACCTACATATTAGTATTTGCATCACGGTAGCTTTAGGCAATTGCACTTAAAGTCCTTAAAGACTTTTAAAGTCCTGTATAACAGTACCTGCTAAATACATGAAGGTAATGTAAGTTGTGTAATGGAATGGACCCAAAGGTATAACAAATATATGAATGTTTCACTTAGGAAAACAGATTGTTTAAGTTATTGGGGTTAACTGCATGATCCTCACCAAGGAAACCATATGTAAACCTAAATTAGTAAGGTGTGTACTTTTCCTGGCCATTTACAGATGTTAGAAAGAAAAAGGGTTGCACAGATGTTTATGTGTGTCCAATACTTGACCAAAATGTTTTGACATACTAGTATATTTGGCTACTAGTTTCACCCAAACCCACTGCTAACACTGTAATGAAGAATACAGTCATTCTCATAGACAGGCAACCAGTCTATCATAGATCAGGTTCCACAGAAGTGCTGTAGCTTCATTCCTTGGTTTAAACCAAGTCTGAAAGCAATTTCAGTCATTGTCAAATTGTCAAATATCCACCAACCCTCTAACCTCACCTCCACCCTACAAATCCTGCTGCCGCGAAACCCCCAACCATTATTACTGATATTATTGTTGTTGCTTTTAAAGCATTTTTCCTGTTTACTGTTCCTGTGTAGCTTTACAAAGGTATTGAGTAAGCTCTGCAGCCGTTACCTGAAGAGAATCATTAATTAAATTGAACAATGTGAATGGATTATTTAATAGAAAATGATTGACCCTGGAACCCCATATCTTAAATGAGAGAGGTAAATTGCTTGTTTTCTTCAGGAAGTTAGCTTTATCTTTCATTAGAATGGCACCAAACAAAACTTCCAGCATCATCTCCTTGGCCAGGGGAGATTCATTTACATTTACATTTAGTCCTTTAGCAGACTCCTTTAGCCAGAGCAACATGCAACTGATACAAGTTTACAATTAAGGGCATTTTGCTTAAGGACCCAACTGTGGCAGCTTGGAAAAGGTCGGATTTGAACCCTGGACTTTTGTCCACTACATTAACCTCTAAGTCACAACAGTCCCTCCTACATCAACAATGAATTTGATTTGAAATTCATCGTTGAATGTCACTTTCATCCAATCATCCACACTTTCCATTTCATTCAGCTGATTCTTACAGTTCTGGCAAGTACATCATCTTCTTTTTGCACCCATTTGTTTTTATTTGTTGCGCACTTTCTATTTTCAAGCCATATTGCTTTGAGTTTTCTATTCTAATCATTTCTATTATATTCAGATCAATTTCATGATCTACTCATATATTTTCCTTTTATAACCTTTAGCATTTTGCTTTGTAACTAACATCTTTTGCCACTTTCTGTTATATTTCTATCTTGAAGGATAGAGATTCATTTACATGTACATTTAGTCCTTTAGCAGACTCCCTTAGCCAGAGCCATGTTGTATTAACTGACAACTCTTCTTTTGGGTGAACATCCTTCTGAGTGTGGAGATTTACTACTTTATTTACATTTATATACATTTTTTACTTAAAAAAATATCACAGAGGATTTCACTGTGCAAACCAAGGCTGCAGTACTGAAGCACACATTCCCACTTGTACATATTTTATAAGCAGTTAACTTAATTAGTTAGGCTTACATTTATAGGACGGCAGGAAAATCTTTCTACAAATTGAATACTTACAGTGGTGATTGAACATTTAAAAATTATAATCTGCAATATTCTTGTAAAATATCAAATAAATTATATTTCACATAAGTGAAATAAATGAAACAAAAAAAATTAAACCTGGGCATTTATATTGTGAGGAAAATGATCCAACATAACCAATATCGTATAATATTGTATACAGTGGTGCTTGAAAGTTTGTGAACCCTTTAGAATTTTCTATATTTCTGCATAAATATGACCTAAAACATCATCAGATTGTCACACAAGTCCTAAAAGTAGATAAAGAGAACCCAGTTAGACAAATGAGACAAAAATATTGTACCTGGTCTTTTATTTATTGAGGAAAATTATCCAATATTACATATTAGTGAGTGGCAAAGGTATTGAACCTCTAGGATTAGCAGTTCATTTGAAGGTGAAATTAAGCTGTATTTAAAGGACAGGGACCTTTCAAAGTTTGATCTTCATAACACATATTCATGAAAGTGTATCATGGCAAACAAAATAAATTGTTGAGAATCTCAAAAAAAAAGTCTTGGTGCTCATCAAGCTGCAATAAGGTTACAAACCCATCTCTAAACAATTTGGACTCCACAAATCCACAATCAGACAGATGTCTATAAATTGATGAAATTCGAAAACATTGTTACCATCTCCAGAAGTGGCTGACCAACGACAGCAAGGCGTGCAATAGTCCATAATGGCACAATGGAACCAAAGGTAACCTCTAAGCAACTAAATCCCTTTTCCACATTGTTAATTCTAAAGGTAATGTTCATGAGTCCAGCATCAGGAGGACACTGAACAACAATGGTGTGCAAATTGTGATTGCAAGAAGAAAGCCACTGCTCTCCAAGCTGAACACTGCTGCCCATCTGCAGTTTTCTAAAGATTATATGGACAAGAAAGACGTCTACTGAAAAAACCTTCTGTGGACGAAGGAACCAAAACAGAACGTTTTGGTTTAAATAAGAAGGGTTACATCTACAGAAAGAAAAACACTGCAATCCAACACAAGAACCTTATCCCATCTTTGAAACGTGGTGGTGGTATCATGATTTGGGTGCATTTTGCTGCATCTGGGACAGGTCAGCTTGCCAAGACTGATGAATTCTAAATAATTACAGCAAATTCTAAAGTAAAATATTGGAACATATGTCCGCGAACTGAATCTCAAGAGAGTGTGCGTCATGCAGCAAGACAACAACCCTAAGCACACAAGTCAATGTATTGAGAATGGTAGAAACACAGAACATTCTGTTTCCAAATGATCAAGCCCTACTGTACAATTATTCAAACATCCTGGCATTTTTATTTAGACTAAAAATGTGATACGGTCATAGATAAATTTAAACAACTTATTAATCAACAACAAATATGAAATGCTCTTTGAGAGTATACTTATAAGCAATGTTTTAATTACAATGTTTTAAACTAACTTTTTTTTATTATGTGTGCACTAAGGTCAGCTTAAAAACAATACAATATATCCATTTGGGCAATATGACATACAGATTTATTTTAACCATCCTATTATACAAGAAGCCAGTGTCTCTAGTGCTGCATTATCCATAGGAGAGCAAATAATGAAGGCAGTGTTCTTACAAGACTGTGTGTGTGTCGTTATAAGAATAGTGGTGCATCCATCCAGAGTTATAGGGGCGATGCAGCAAAATGTTTAATGGCATTGTATACACACATAGTGTTATTTCCCTGTCCTATATTAACTAGCAATGGACACAGTCTGAGCATAATTAACTAGACACAGTTAGACTTGCTCACACCCACATGTCGAATTACTGCACATATAGATGTATAATGTTAAACACACGGTTAATTAACTCAAATAACACACACTGACCAACCATTACATTAAAACCACCTCCTTGTAGCGCATCTATTGCTGCACATTTTGTTAATTATCAACCAGTCCTTCATCGGTAGTCACAGAATGCTGCCCACAGAACGCTCTTGGCTGGATATTTTTGCTTAGTGGACTATTCTCAGTCAAGCAGTGACACTGAGGTGTTTAAAAACTCCACAAGAACTGCTATGTCTGACCCACTCATACCTGTGCAACACACACTAACACACCACCTCCCCATCAATGTGTCACTGCAGTGCTGAGAATGATCCACCACCCAAATAATACCTGTATGTGGTAGTCCTTTGGGGTCCCAAAATCTGAATCCCACTGGTTAATATATAGAGCCAAAGAGCATTTACAGGGAGCTTCAGGACTATTGACATCCTTTTCAAAGACAAGAAAATAATTTGATTATCATAAATGAATGTGATTACATAGCTTAATATGACACTGAATATTTTTTTATATTTAAATATTTTTTATTAATATTTAAATAAATAAAAAAATTTAAATATTAAAAAGTGCTTTTGAAGCCATGGGAACACACTTACAGTGGTACTTGAAAGTTTGTGAACCCTTTAGAATTTTCTATATTTCTGCATAGATATGACCTAAAACATCATCAGATTTTCACACAAGTCCTAAAAGTAGATAAAGAGAACCCAGTTAAACAAATGAGACAAAAATATTATACTTGGTCACTTATTTATTAAAGAAAATGATCCAATATTACATATTAGTGGCAAAAAGTATGTGAATCTTTGCTTTCAGTATCTGGTGTGACCCCCCTGTGCGGCAATATCTGGAACTAAACATTTCCTGTAACTGTTGATCAGTCCTGCACACCCGCTTGGAGGAACTTTAGTCAAATCCTCTGTACAGAACAACTTCCACTCTGAGATGTTGGTGGGTTTCCTCACATTAACTGCTCACTTCAGGCCCTTCTCCAACATTTCGATTGGATTAAGGTCAGGACTTTGACTTGGCCATTCCAAAACATTAACTTTATTCTTCTTTAACCATTCTTTGGTAGAACGACTTGTGTGCTTAGGGTCGTTGTCTTGCTGCATGACCCACCTTCTCTTGAGATTCTGTTCATGGACAGATGTCCTGACATTTTCCTTTAGAATTCTCTGATATAATTCAGAATTCATTGTTCCATCAATAATGGCAAAGCCGTCCTGGCCCAGATGCAGCAAAACAGGCCCAAACCATTTTTTACCACCACCATGTTTCACAGATGGGATAAGATTCTTATGCTGGAATGCAGGGTTTTCCTTTCTCCAAACATAATGCTTTTCTTGTAAACCAAAAAGTTCTAGTTTGGTCTCATCTGTCCACAAAACATTCTTCCAATAGCCTTCTGGCTTGTCCACGTGATCTTTAGCAAACTGCAGATGAGCAGCAATGTTCGTTTTGGAGAACAGTGGCTTTCTCATTGCAGCCCTGCCATGCACACCATTGTTGTTCAGTGTTCTTCTGATGGTGGACTCATGAACATTAACATTAGCCAATGTGGGAGAGGCCTTCAGTTGCTTAGAAGTTTCCCTGGGGTCCTTTGTGACCTCGCCAACTATTACACGTCTTGCTCTTGGAGTGATCTTTGTTGGTCGACCACTCCTGGGGAGGGTAACAATGGTCTTGAATTTCCTCCATTTGTACACAATCTTTCTGACTATGGATTGGTGGAGTCCAAACTCTTTAGAGATGGTTTTATAAACTTTTCCAGCCTGATGAGCATCAACAAGTCTTTTTCTGAGGTTCTCAGAAATCTCCTTTGTTCGTGCCATGATACACTTCCACAAACATGTGTTGTGAAGAGCAGACTTTGATAGATCCCTGTTCTTTAAATAAAACCGAGTGCCCACACACCTTATTGTCATCCCATTGATTGAAAACACCTCACTCTAATTTCACCTTCAAATTACCTGCTAATCCTAGAGGTTCACATGCTTTTGCCACTCACTAATATGTAATATTGGATCATTTTCCTCAATAAATAAATGACCAAGTATAATATTTTTGTCTCATTTGTTTAACTGGGTTCTCTTTATCTACTTTTAGGACTTGTGTGAAAATCTGATGATGTTTTAGGTCATATTTATGCAGAAATATAGAAAATTCTAAAGGGTTCACAAACTTTCAAGCACCACTGTAATTGTTACATTTTTGTAGCATTTAATGTTTTATCTTATATGTCATATTTTCGTAATATGTAGTATGTCCACTGATTGTGGTCTTCATGTGGTCTTAGCAAAAAATGATTTTTCATTCACATTTTATCATGGTCATTCCTGGTCAGGAATGTGCGAGCTTCTATCCCCAGAGACACTGACACTGGATGATCCCCTTACCGGCCTATACTTACATTTACATTTACAGCATTTAGCAGACGCCCTTATCCAGAGCGACTTACAATTGATACAGTCTCAATGTACAGTCAATACATGTGGGTTAAGGGTCTTGCTCAAGGACCCAACAGTGGCAGCTTGGCAGACGTGGGATTTGAACCATGAACCTTTTGGTCCAAAGTCCAGTACCTTAACTACTAGGCCACCACAGTCCGAATGTGTCTGAATGTGACAACTGACATGGCCAGAAGGCATTGCTGAAACTCGAACCCAAGCAATGGAGGGCTAGTGTATTTAAGATGACTGTACCACCCATGCAAAAAAAGTTATTTTTTATCATTATTATTATTTCCTTACAAATGTATATCAATTAAAGATTTTTTTCATATTGTCAATGTGTGAGTAAGCTCATTCCTAAACTATTTTATCCATCCAACTGGCCCAATAACCAATAATTTAACAGTCTTAACATGTGGACAGTGGTGGCACAGTGGTGTTCCAGGACTACTGACCAGTCACACAGCCACTGTTGGGCCCTTGAGCAAGGATTGTAGCCAGGTTGGGCCACTATTGTTTGGATTGTACCCTGTAAGACTGTATCAGATCTGGATAAGAGCATCTGTCAAAAGACTAAATGTAAATGTTAACATGCCAAGAAGCTTCCATTATAATAAGAGTGTGTCTGGGAGAGATACAGCAGACAAGCTATATGATTATAATTAAATTGAGTTTATTGGTAAAATGTTATTTATGTCAGTCTACAGGGAGAGCAACATCTGAGGGTGCAAAGCTCAATAATCACAATAAATGTTCTTTTTTGATCAATATCTAACTGATACATCTTGCAAAGACCAAAGTAAATAAAGACCATAAATGTTCAAAGCAATAGCAAAATACTGCTTCGAAATAGCAAAGGTAACTGAAAAACGTTAGTGTCCTTTATAATGACGATTAAAATGATATAACTACACAATTGATCGGACCTAACCAGAATTTCTTTCAACAGAAAAAAGCATAAATCACAACTACACACATCACAACTGCAAACACTGTACATTGCTCACTGAATCTTTAACCTTAGTAATACATCAGTAAGATTACAAATAGCACACAGCTAGAGAGAAGACAGACAAAAACAGAAAAGTTTAGTTTCACCTCGCACAAGACTGTCAGAGAGCTGCTGTTACTTCTTATATTTTCCATTCTGTCGTCCACAGTACACACCTACAGCTACACACAAGTCAATCTCCAGGCTGCCCTACATTATCAGCAGAGCGACAGAGTCTCTCCTTAGAGATATAATTCCCTGTCCCCGAGGAAGCACAGGGACTGATTCATTTCACATTTCCCACTGTCTCTATCCCTAAGTCTCTTCCTCACTCCCTCTCTGACAGCACTGCCCTTCAATGCCATTATCTTCCCACATAATTGAGCCTAGTCCAAAGCTATAGGAGACAATCCTAGGTCCCTGCTCTTCTCACACTGGCATCTGTGTCAATGTTCAAGTTTAAATTGAATTTATTTATATAACAACTGAGATTTTCACAAACAAGTCTAGACCCCAAAGCACCCAAAGACAAAGGCAAGAAAAAACTCCATAAGCTGCATAAGGAAGGTGGGTGACACCAAAGAGTATTAGGTTCTTTTAGAGTCATTGTCTAGCTGAACTGTAACTGTAGGTCTATACATCACATGGCTAAAAAAAAGTTGTTTGTTAATAGATGGTGAATAATGACCTGTAAATCAGCCAGTACTGGAAAATGACAAGAAGGATGAAGTGTCAAGTCTCACACTTCAGGCCCTTGGACAAGGCCCTTAACTCTCAGATGCTTGGATTTTTTCTTATAAGACTAGTTGTAAGATGCTCTGGCTTAGGGCATCTGCTAGATGTTGCAAATGTAAATGCATCTGCTGTACAATGTGACAATGATCTATTTACTGAAAAAGAAATGTCACTTTTCTGGCATCTTTAAACAGTACTCGATAGTATTATTATAACATGATAGTACCATTATAAATCATCATTTAGATCATTATAAACAGAGATTTAAAAATATCACATTATTAATCCTCAAACCATTTCCAAGAAATAATCTAGAGAATACCAGACAAGTGTTGTGATTGTATCTGTATCAAATAAAGGTGAATGAAGAACCAAACTCCTGTATCTGAGTGGAAGCAGAGCTAATACAATTTTACTCTAGTAAAAGTAGAGGTCGTCTGTTTAGGTTTCCACTTGAGTTAAAGAACAAAATTGCTTGCTTTTAAATGATCTCAAGTATTAAATGTACAGGTATGCACCGTTTAACGTTCATCCAATCAATGTCAGTTTGCTTTAACGTCCGAGGTCTTAAGAATTATAATAGGAAATACAAATCTGTTTTATATACATCTAATACACGTCTGAATGACAGAAAACTAGCATGAGAGTTATGGTACAATATGGTAACGTTCCTTTCATTTTCGTTATTGGTAAGTGTTTCAAATTTGATAAAAGATACAACAATAAGAATTACTGTATTGTTCAGTACAATATTTCAATTTTTTCCATATTGTGTTTTAATTAATATTATTGTTTAAAATAAAATACTACATGAAAAGTATATAAACTACTATGTGACTATGGGAATGTCCTGTCAACGTCCATTTCAGTCAACATCCTGTTTCACAGAACATAATGTGGATGTTAAATGGCACATACCTGTAATAGTACTCATGTAGTATAGTGATAAAATTACATTTTTGGCTTTTAGTTTCATTGTTCCCTCCAAACTACTGTACTATATCTACATTGTTCATGCATAGTAAGTAGCTTCAATTATGGTATGAACTGTACTATATCTTAAGAGAGTATAGTTTTCATGGACAGTAAGCAGTTTCAATTAAGGCATGAAAAGTCAAAATTATCATGAAAGCAGAGAAACTTTCCATTTATAAAAACATTTGCTGACATTTTTCTTGACTACCTTAAACAGTAGACAGGAAAATGATGAAATCATGTGTACTCCAGATAGGCAAAGCAGAAATTGAAAAAGATGAAACTGAATTCCACAATATTCCACAAACTGACATTTTTACGAGTGTAGGTCTACTCAACATGTATGCAATGATCAAATCAGTGAACTCAGTCAGCCAATTAAAACGCATTAGAATACATCATAGTCAGTTCAATGTTTAGATTTTGGAATCTACTCAAATGTAATACGTAACTGTGGATGTTTTATAAATGTAGTGCAGTGAATGTAAAAAGTCTCAGATAATAGAAACACTATAGTACAGAAAACATACTTGAAAATATTTCTTTTCCATATTTTAACTTCATATATCATGGTCAGGGTTCTGGAGGGCTCTGGAATTCACAGGGTACAGGTGAGCATGTATCCTGAACATCGCAAAACTAGGTAGAGGTCTGTCTGACCTCTACTCGCTCAAGCACACACCAGTCGTGCCTGTGCCAAACAAAAGGCACTGCTGGGACTCAAACTAGTGTCAATGCATTGTTGGGATAGCATATTAGACCCAAACTCCTTAAAATGTTACTAAAATACATTAATTGAGTAAAGCTACTGTCACTGGATACTTTAAGAGGTACAGCTGTTGTTATTGACCAGCCGACAAATCTGCAACAACTGCGTGATGCTATTATGTCAAAATGGACCAAAATCTCTGGGGAATGCTTCCAGCACCTTGTTGAATTTATTCCACAAAGAATTAAGGCAGTTCTGAAGGCAAAAGTGGGTCCAATCTGGTACATGCAAGTTGTACCTAATAAAGTGCCTGATGAGTGTATTTTGTTACTGTCCACCACTTGTATCATGCAGGGGGATTAATAAACTCTTGAAAATCTATGCAGTGTAACAAAATAGAATGTGCATGGTTTATTGGTATAGTCAAGTATATTGTTCATAATAAAACATCCCAGTATCCTCAAAGGTACAGCAAAACGCCCTTAATTTCTGAGCATTAGGTATACAGCTCATCACAAGCCTATTTGGGTGTGACTAAGCACAAATGTTAAGTTGCTGATCAAGCTGAAAAGCTTGTGGACAAAGTATTCCATTAGATAACGCTTCCCCCTGCTGGTCAGCGGTCACTGGAGATCACTGAAAAACCAGCAATTGTCATTCATCCAAAAACTGGATATTTCCCTAGATATTCCCTGGATATTTCCCTAACAGCAAAATAATTTTTTATCCAATGTTTGGACATGCATGACATTATAAAACAACTTGTCTGACAATGTATTTAAGCATACTGAATTTATCCAGCACTGCAGCTCAGTCAGGGCCTTCTTACCTCCCACAGGCTCCTGAACTCTCTCTGCTCGATGCGCAGCAGCTCACTGCACTCTCGTGTTACAATGGTGGCATGACGCGGCGTATTGTCTAAAACAGACTCCCCAAATGCTGTGCCGATGCCCAGTGTGCAAATGGTAACTGCGTCCTAAAATACAGAGCAAGAAAGTAGGGTTTACAGAGGTACAGTGGTACTTGAAAGTTTGTGAACCCTTTAGAATTTTCTCTATTTCTGCATAAATATGACCTAAAACATCATCGGATTTTCACACAAGTTCTAAAAGTAGATAAAAAGAACCCAGTTAAACAAATAAGACAAAAATATTATACTTAGTCATTTATTTATTGAGGAAAAATGATTCAATATTACATATTAATAAGTGGCAAAAGTATGTGAACCTTTAGGATTAACAGTTCATTTGAAGGTGAAATTAGAGTCAGGTGTTTTCAATCAATGGGATGCCAATCAGGTGTGTGGGCACCCTGTTTTATTTAAAGAACAGGGATCTATCAAAGTCTGCTCTTCACAACACATTTGTGGAAGTGTATCATGGCATAAACAAAGATTTCTGAGGCTTCAGAAAAAAAGTTGCTGATGCTCATCAGGTTGGAAAAGGTTAAAAAACCATCTCTAAAGAGTTTGGACTCCACCAATCCACAGTCAGACAGATTTTGTACAAATGGAGAAAATTCAAGACCATTGTTACCCTCCCCAGGAGTGGTCGACCAACAAAGATCACTCCAAGAGCAAGGCGTGTAATAGTTGGTGAGGTCACAAAGGACCCCAGGGTAACTTCTAAGCAACTGAAGGCCTCTCTCACATTGGCTAATGTTAATGTTCATGAGTCCACCTTCAGAAGAACACTGAAGAACAATGGTGTGCATGGCAGGGTTGCAAAGATAAAGCCACTGCTCTCCTAAAAGAACATTGCTGCTCGTCTGCAGTTTGCTAAAGATCACGTGGACTTGCCAGAAGGCTGTTGGAAGAATGTTTTGTGGAGGAATGAGACCAAAATAGAACTTTTTGGTTAACAAGAAAATCATTATGTTTGGAAAAAGGAAAACACTGCATTCCAGCATAAGAACCTTATCCCATCTGT